>JAWWLV010000100.1:64555449-64576186 GCA_035041135.1 Platyrinchus mystaceus
TCTCTTAGATGGATGGCCTTAGGGGCTGATGAGCTCCATCTGCCCGGGGGAGTGTCCCTGAACCCGGTGCGGGAATCAAACCAGGGTTGCAGTGGTGAGAGCGCCGCATCTTAACCACTAGACCACCAGGGCTCCCCGCCAGTCATTTAATGTCTTCATTAATCATCTAGAAGTGGAAATAAACAGCACATTAATGAAACGTGTGGGTGAAGCTAAACTGGGAGGAGCCAGAGGGGCTGGTTTGGACAGTGGAAGTAAAACAAAAAGATTTGGGGAGGCTGGAAAGACAAGCAGAGAATTACAGCTTGATGTTTGGCTTGGGAATAATATGAATACAAGTGGGCAGGGAAGTAGAGACAAAAAGCCATGTGGGGACATTAGGTGCCTGTGGGTGAAGAGCAAATTCAGCTTCTGTCTGTCACGCATTTCAGCTGTAAACTCTTGACAGTGGGGACACAGCAGTCTGTGTCCACAGTGATGGACACAGGAGCACACATCTAAATAGTATGTGATGCCTTTGGCCAGGAAGGTGTTGGAAAGGTAGGCAGCAAGGTGGAAAAAGAGTAAAATCAAAAGTAATCCTAGAAAACCCACAAAATAGTCTGTGCCCCACAAGAGTGGTCCTTGATGGAAGGCCTTTGAGTGCAAAACCCTTCCAAGCCTGTCTGAAATGGCAGTGCATCAGGAGGAGGGAGTTACTTGAACAGAAAAGAGGCTTTTTATTCCAATTCACTATGTCAACTCCTAATGGCAGGATCTACTACAAGGAGAGCAATAAAGAGAATCATGTTACTTCAGGTAGAGAGGATCTAAAGAGTTTGGTTTCCCTAACCCAGCTAACTGGAGGCCAAGAGAGGATCCAATGTTTCCCCAAAAGGACCCCTGTGGGCAGAGTGGAGGAGAAAATCTTTATGGCAACATTAGAGCAGAAACAAGCTGATGTAAACATGTCTTGTGTGAGGAATCTAGAGGTAGTTTTCCAGCCCTTTTGTGATGATTACTGGCAACAGCCTCATCTGGAAAAGAGAAGGACCAAAGAAGGAGTATACTCTGAAGATGGCTCTGTACTAGCATTGGAAATTATTATAGTGATAATAGGGGCTGAATGGGTTCAAGTCCCTGCAAGTCCTAAGCAGATGGTACTTAGCGTTCAGGTTTCCAAAAGAGAAAGAGAAGATGGCCAGCAGCCCTAGGGGCCAGTGTGGAGGCACTGGATATATGATTAGAGATGAGTCAAAATTGTCTGGATTAGAATTTTCAAGTGACTTTTCTGTTGACATTCTTGACAGATGTTGGAAAATTTTAAAAATTTGGGCCAATTTCCTTTCACCCTTCCTTCCCTTCAGCTTTTCCTGACAGAAAAAGAAAATAAAATCATCATATTAGAAGAAAAAGGATGAATATTTAATGAAATTTTCCAGTGAGTTCTGTGTTCTGTTCACTACAGAATAGCTGTTGCAAGGCACCAAAGCCCCTTTGCCCTTGTCTGAGCTTCCTTCTTGCCCCATAGGTTGCCTTGGGTTCATTTTATACTCTGTCTGGGTTACTAAAAAGATTTTCTGAGTTTCTGAGTTGAATGTAAACGTTTCCCATCTCTGTGAAGTTCCCTAGAGGAATTTTCTGAGTGAAGGATATGAGAACCTCAGGAGTCTGAGTCGTAGAGGTGAATTCTCCTTGAAGGATTTAAATCCTTGCGCCAGAACAGGAGAGATATTACACTGATATTAGTCAGTAAGTTTGTTGGCTCAGCTTTCAGCCAGAAAAGAGAAGGAATTTGTGGTATAAGGGGCCTGGAAAGAGCTTGACCCAAAATTCAGTCCTAGATGTGGACTCACTGATTCCAAATCAAGGGATTTTAAGGTGAGGAAGGGTGGCAAAGGCTTATTTCAAGAAAAAGGTCCATATAAAAGTGTCAGAAGCATGCCCATGAGAGGAGGACCTGAGTGGGGAGTCTAAAGGCAAAGCAGAGTGGGAGATTTACTAGGAAAGGCAAGAAAGCTGCCTCTCTCATCTCTACTTCTGGCTTGAGCCTTTCCATGTCCACCCATCTCTGATGCTTTTGCTGCTCTCTCAGTGAGGGAAAATAAAACAAGTCATCAACCCCAGAGATCACAGCCTCCTGGGCAAGCTGCCAGTTGTTTAATATTGCTGCTAATGATCTACAAGCAGAAGTAAACAGCATGTTAATGAAATGAGTGGAGGAGGCTAAACTGGGGAAAGCTGCAAGAGCTGGTTTAGAGAGAAAATTAAACACAAAGGTTTGGGGAGGGCAGGAGAATCAGGACAGAATTGTTTTGGGGATGGTTCAAGGGGATATAACAGTCAAAGGGGTGAGGAGAAGGAGGATAAAACAGTGCTGGCCTATTGAGGGTGGCTGGTGAAGGCCTGTCAGTAGGAATGAGGAAACGGCTCTGGGTGAGAGAGATCAGGTGTGGACATTATCCATCAGAAGTGTAGCCAACTTGTCTCCTCTCCATCATGGTGGCTGCCCATGAATTTACCTCTGGCTTGTGGGAAAGAGCTTGACTCTGAGCAGAGCAAAGCATAGCTATGAAACTTAGTGGGGAAAATCAGGACAGAATAGCTCTATCCCAAAGCTCTTTTCCATAATAACCAACCAAAAGGAAACGTACTTGAAATGGGGAGTCTTGAGCCTAGCCCAGTGAACCAGCTTTCTATTGGCATAGCAGATCTGGAACTAGCTGGATTTATGCGTCTTACTTGCCATGATTGTAAGTACTGGGAGATGGAAGCTTTCACTTGTGCCACTGCCCTGAGCCAGCAGTGGGATGAGTTTGTCAGCATCCAGTCCTTGTATGGCCTGCAGGGGGGTCGGAAGTCACTTTGGATAAATGGTCCCCCCCAACATTTAATTTCTCCTGTTTTTTTTACCTCTCCTTCCCCCTCATTTGAAATGCATTGGCTCTAATTGCAGAGGTAGTCAAACTTTGGCTGCATCTGAACTGCAGGTCTTCGAGGGGACTCGCACGCTAGACAGTGAGATGAATGATTTATTATTATATTATTATTTATTCATTTAAATTCATGAATGCTTATCCAAATCCAAAATTGCCCAATTTTCTCCAGATCTGAATTTATAGATTTTCGGGCCAGGTGGGACTGCCCTGATCAGCAGCCTGACCTCCGGCATCGTGCAGGCCAGGGAATGCCATGCGGCAATTCCCACGGTGAGGGGAAGCTGCACCGCTGTGCAAATCAGCATTATCAAGCCCAGTGACTTCTCTGAAATGGTCTCTAGTGGAATCTGCAAAATTGCCCCATGGTTTGCAGCTCTGCTTCCCAGGACACCACAGAAAAAAACAGTTTCTGCTCTGCTGCTCTGTCTGGAAGAGAACCATAGAGAGGGATTCCAGCAGCAGGTCAGGGGGATCAACCAGGGCCAGGGGATCAACCACCCTTCCCTACAGCTATGGGATGGCAAAAAAGTGCACAACACTAATAAAGGTTCCTATAGGGTTAATGTGAAAAAAGTTGCTCTGGCAGGAGAAACTTCCAGGAGCCCAAGGGAAGTGAACTTCCCAAGCCAAGGTGGGTCCTGCCAGGACAAGTGTGGTGGCTAGTAGCTCAGGGGAAGTCTTCATGGACATCTGGGGACATATAGCTGTAGGCTTTACTGTTGCCATTTCTTCTCTCTTCAGGAATATCCTTTTCAATTTCCTGACCTGTTTCACTGCCTGCGTTGAAGTCCCTGAACTGTGACACACCATTGAAACCTCAAAAGGCAGGTAGCAATTTCTCTGGGTTGCCAGAGTTTTGAAATGAGTTTAGAGTTTGGGGTATGTTTAGTGAAGAAATTGGGAAGTTACACAGGAAGCAAGTGAGTAATTAGAGGCAGACAAATTTGATAGCAAGCAAGCTCAGAATGGGATCCAGCCTCCCCTAAAGAGTGGGATTGGTACCCTATCTCCCAAAAAGTTCATTAAAATGTATCTGTCCATACTTAAGGAGCTGTTAGAAATCAGGAAATTGGCAGCAAAGACAAGATAAAGGAACTCCCGGAAAGATTATTGTATTCTGTTTCCAAAAATTTTGTGGTTTTGCTGTAAACCAGCTACTTGGAAGAATTTCCCCCCTCTCCAGACACTGAAACATTGATTCCCTTCTCTTCTTTGCAAAAGGGTCTGGGATGAGACCATGTCTGCTCACCTCTAGTGCCACAGATCCTGCAAACCCTGGACAGCAAGTGCAGGCCATGGAGTTGAGCGAGGAGACCTGTTCTGCATTCAGGCAATGGTTCTGCCTGCCTGGTTTATTGGGCTTTCAGTGAGAGGAAACCCAAAGCTGGAGAGCTGGGTTTCAAAAGTCTTCTTTTGTAAGACCATATTTATCCTTATTAGTCCTTTAGTTCTTTCTCATCCATCCAACTTGCGTTCTTATAAACTGGAAAGAGGTCTGTGCTACCATGACACAGGTTTCAAGAGATGGTTCCAATGCCTCTGTCTTGGGTAAGGCTTGTTTTCTGCCAAATGGCAATAATGATGCTGGTTGTTGGCTCTCCGTGATCTTAGGGTGACTAGAGCTGGCTTGGTGGGCTCAGCAGGAAAGACACGCCAGCCTTGCAAAGTGATTAATTGTTTTGAATATTTTAGCACACATGAAACACAAGTAAGATAGAAAGAAAAGACTCTACTGCTTTCTGCTTGCAATCATATCTCCTGTGGGCCTTCAAAGGAGCCCCAGAAACTTCATACACTCTTTAACTTTCAGAAATTCAATGATCACCTTATCCAGGATCAAAAGACAGAAGCATTTCAGTGGTCCATAGCAGCAATTAAAGATTAGGAGCATTGTGGCTTTCTTTTGCATTTCAGGCTGGTGGAATTGAAAGGAGGAGGATGCAATCATCGGCTGGATGTTGTCCAGGACTCTGAGGCTGCGTCTATACCTGTAAATTAACTGTAGCTAGGTCTGCTCTCTTGCACAGAGGCCAGCTGGCACAGGATATCCTTCATCTGTACTATTAAATTCTCTCGCCCTCCAAAAAAGGGGGGTTGCATCCAAATTGCCTACTGAGAATGGGCACTAGTCTGTGCTAATTCCCAAGCTGTGTATAGGCATCATTTGGGAACATGCTAGCTAGATTGTGCCAAAAACATGCCAGGTAGTGTTTTAACAACTTGCAATACAGAAGATCAAGTTCTAATGTCCAGGGACATTTTCACAACTGTTCATTCTGGTGGTAAAGATGTAGTATAGGAGTTTATTTTAATGCTTTAGCTAGAATATCTCTGGGTTCTGTGTGAGTAGTGCTGATTGGTCTCTTGTCCTCAGATTCCCTCTGAAAGTCAGCGCACTGCTGGGATTCTTCCCATTGCCCATCACCCACGTTTCCTCTGATCTCCCAATTGCAGTAACACACATGTGGTTTTGCTGTAGTGTGGGCAAAGCAGAGGCAAAGGGGATTCAGGAGAGGATCTGGAAATCAAAGTACTTCAGAATAGTGTTGAGGCCATGGGAGTTGTCAGAAGCTGGTCTTTCAGGTCTGCAGTGTCTTTCCAGATTGATTTATGGAGAGACGTGGGGAGTGCTGAAAGTAATCCTGGAGCATGGGGGCTGCACTGTGGCTAGCTGCATGAAGGATATGAAACAGAAGCTGTGGATATACCATAAAGCCATCCCCTCTATAGATTTGGTGATTTCAGTTTTATGTGCTGTCTCAGAAGTCTCTCACCCAGGAGTATTTCCCATGTTATAGGAAAAGCTGTCATTGTTGGGCATCTGAACTGCAGTGCTCTGCAAGTTGATGGCATCTCCCTGCTCCAAACATGGGGTGAAACGAGGGAAGGGTCACAGGTTTGACTGTGAAAGCTGTGACAGTAGCTGTTAAAGGCTTTTCGGGAAGGAGTGGGGGTGAGCCGACCCCTGCCATCCCCCCTGACATCCCGCACCTTGCTAATGGCAGCAGAGATGACTTTCTGCTAATGCAAATGTTCACAGCTGTACTCTGGATGTTGCTGAGTGGATAATGGCTGATGAGTTTGCCTGTAGACAGTCACTCCACTACCAGTGTGTAATTAATTGCTATGTAAAGTGCTCTGAGATGCGGTGCTGCTGAAACGCTGGGTGTATAAATGCCATCCCCACACAAAAGGGAACACCATGCAAATTCTCTCAATATATTTTTAAATACGAGCATTTTTCAGCTGTTTGCTCTTTTGTAAAATTTATTAGGCCCCCTCCTGGGAACTGGAAGGCAGCAAGGGCAGTGCACATGGATGAGTTGGCTTCCAGGGGCTCCAACTGTTCGTGCTGCTCAGCCCCAGACTCCGGGGGGTCATCTGTTTTTCTTCTCCTATTCCCTTAACCTCGGTTTAATTTTTGTTTCCCCTTTCGCTTGCTTGCTCGCTCGCATGGTGAGCTGCTGCCTGCCTGCCTGCCTGCCTGCCTGCCTGCCTGGGGAGGGCAGCAGGGAAGGAGAATGCTTTTCTAGCAAAGGGCAGAAGCTTGCAAGGGCTCCAGCCTCTGTTTCCTTGTGAACCAGAGAGGTTCCTTGTCCTACGTCCTTAGGAAATGTGTTGCATGTGTTGTCCCTACTGGATGCAACCCAGAGAGAGGTGGTTTCAGGGCAGCAGGAGCTGCAAAGACAGTGTGGTGGGGTGGCAGTGAAGGACAAAGCCCTGCGTGGCTATCTGCAGAGGTCTGACACCAACTCTGAAGAAGCAGTGCGAAGGATAGAAGGCCTTCCCTGGAAATAAGTCTGTAACAAGGTGATTGACAAATCTCAGCAAGGTGGCCTGAGTGGAGGGCTGTGAAATCTGGAGTGCTACAGATTACGTGAAGACAGCAAAACGACTCATGGCTTCCCATGTGGAAGAGAGGAGAGGACATAGGGTGAAAACACCACACAAGTTTAAAGCAAAAAACAGGAGGTAGTTTTTCTTGGGGATACAATCCTCTTAGGGAATTTATTGTGACAGTGAACAACTAACGTGCAAATAGGTTAAGAAGAAGTAGAGGAATTCAGGTCCACTGCTGACCATAGGACACAATGGTTTAGTTACTATCCCTGCTCCTAAATATCCAGCTGTCAGAAGCTGGGAGAATATGTGGGGGGTTGGATGTGTCGCAGTTCTTGCAGCCATTTCCTATGTGTCTATTGCTGTTAATGGACAGAGAAAGGACATAAAGGCTATATGGACTGGAAATCTATGTTTCTTTTGTGTTGCTGATATTTGACAGATTGATGATGGGTAGTTGATGGACAAAAATTATGTGGAGGAAATCTGTTTAATGAGCACTTTCCTATGGTATTCCTGAGAAGGAAGTCATAGCTTAGATGCAATTTAATTTCCATCAGTGGTCTAGAAATAAATAAGAACAATGCTGCTGGCTAAATTGTACAAATAACCTAAAGTTTTAAGAAGTGCTCGATATGGCTTTAGAATATATGCGAAGGACATCAGCAGTTCAGGCACACAGAACATACATTTTCACTTAATGTTAAATTGGGAGACAGAATAGGAACCAAGAAGATGAGTTGAAGCTATGGAGTGGTGAACATCAGCATCACAGGAGCAGCTGAGGTTGGAAGGCATCTCTGGAGATCATCTACTCCAACCCCTTCTGCTCAGAATAGGGTCAGCCAGAGCAGGTTGCTCAGGACCACATCCAGTTGCATTTGGAATATGTCCAAGGATGAAGACTCTATAACCTCTCTGGTAACTTGTTGCAGGATTTTAGCATCATTACAGTTAAAAAAAAAAGCTTATATCATTTAAATGGAATTTCCTGTATTTCAGTTTGTGCTTCTAGATCTTTTGCTGGCACCACAGAGAAGATTCTGGATCTGTCTTTATTATTTGCCCCCACCAGATCTTTATACATATAGATAAGATCCTTTGAAGATCCCTTTTTCTTCAACACACTGGCCAGTGGCAGCTCTTTGTCTTTCCTCACACATCAGATGTCCCAGCTCATTCATTGTTTTCATGGCCCTTTTCCTGGACTTTTTTCAATATGCTGTGCACTGGGGAGCCCAGAGCTGGACACTCCAGATGTGCCTCACCAGTGCTGAGTAGAGGGGAAGGATCTCCTCCCTCCATCTGCTAGCAAAGGTGCATTGTCTGTGACAAGGGTGAATTGATGGCTCATGGTCAGTTTGGTGTTCACCAGGATGCTCAGGTGCTTCTCTGCCAAGCTGCTTTCCAGCTGGCCAGTCCCAGTGTGCAGACTCCCTGTGGAAGGCAGTGAGTCTGAAGGAGATTGAGAGGTCCTAAAGAAAGGTTCTTCGTGTGAACCTGTGCTCTCAGTATGGTGGTGGGACCAGCTGATGTCAGCTTGAAGGAGACTGGTGAAAGAACAGGACTAATTCTACCTCAGAAGGGATCAGATAAGAGAACCCCATGTGCTTTGTTAGGGAAAACAAGAAATTGGAGAGGATGCAGAAGCCCACAGAAATCTGGGCTGGAGAAAATGCTTCCAAGAGAGCACTTTGCTCAGCTCATCAACAAGCTCAAGTGGCGACTTCCTGTGTGTGTGCACCTGCTATAGAGGACTCCTAAATCTCAAAGAGAAAGAAAGGCACAAGACAGACCAGTGCCTACAAGCTGAACACAAGTAAATATGAGTGTATTGTAATATTGAGTATAGCAATGCTGGTGGATTTCTCAATTCTGTCTCTTTTGCTTGGGTTTTCCTTGGAACTCAGCTGTTGCTGACAATACCAGTAATCCATGGCTAGCACCAGGTCCCCTCTGTAAGGAAGACCATTCACCCAGTAATGACCAGACCCCAGATTTTCAGCCAAGTGCTTCTTTAAGCCAGCAAGGACCACTACCCATAGATACTGCTTTAGCTTCCTGCAAACATAGAAGAAATAGATTTGCAGGTCTATGATGGAGAGAAATCTATAGGCACAAATGTCTTTTCCTTTTTCTGTGCGTTTACTCATCACCCACAACAGCTTCTATTTCTAACCCTGTGTTTAAAAAACCCAAAACAAACCCCTGAAAGTCAATATTTATTTTTCAGTCTCCCTCTCCCCTGCTGTTCTTCTCTGAATTTAATGCTTTTGAAAGGTGAATGATTGACGATTTACTGAAAATGAAGTTAAAATATAAATAATTCCACGATTTGGCTGCTGTATTAAGCAGGCATATGAGAAAAGCCCAGAAGACCAAGGTTGGCTTTTATTATTAACAAGGAAAAAAATTAAATTTAAATAAATGTAATATTTATTAAAATTTCCTTTCACGCTGTTACCTGAGGTTCATAAAACTTTTGAGCTGTGTCAGCTTTGCACTCCCTAGTACATTGAACTCCAGGGAAAACTATAAGCAAATTCTTAAGATCAATGCAAACTACTTCTCCATTACTCAAAAAAGGGAATTTTAACTATTTTTGAAGGCCCCAGGACTCCACTAATCCAGATATAAAGACTTTTTTCACCTTCAAACTTCACAGTTCCAACTCCCCTTTCACCTTTTCTTTTCCCATTGCCACCCCAACACACACAGCCCTTTACACACTGAGGAGTGACTATACATCCTTTAACTCAGTTTCCATCTTTTCCATGGCTAACTGCCAAATGGAGTTTGCCAAAAGGTGGAGAAAGCTGATATTAAGCTGCCCCTGAGCCCAGTCTGTCCCCACAGCAGTGCCGGTGCCAAGGAGAGGAGATGTAAGACTCTGCTAGGTGAGGAATTCAGGAGGAGAAACCTCTTTTCCTGGGATAAAGACACTGGAGTGACAAAGCCAAGCTGTCAGAAGAACAGAGGAGAAAGGTTGGGGGATGTAAGAAGAACAGAGCTGTAAGAAGAACAGAGGAGAAAGGTTGGGGGATGAAGACCCTGTCCTTGGGTCCAAGTTTGCCTTCATATCAGATGTGTAGATACATATGCCTGGAGTAACTCTCACCTAAGGGAACCTGAGGACTGTGTGGGAAGGAAACACCAGATTGGTCAGAAAACTGGTCTGAAAGGACTTGGTAATTAATTACCCTTTTGGCAGGGATGACCTGCAGGTAGCCTGAGCTCAGGCTACCAACAGGACAGTGTGGTGGCCACAGGTCCAAGCCTTCAGCATCTCTCTGGTTACAACAGCAAGGAGCCAGAGCTCTTGTTTGTCTGGGCTGAGCATCTTGAATGCAGCCTATAAATATAATCCAGTGTGCACCTCAGGTTTGGTAGATAGGAAAAATTCAGGGATGGGACAGTCATCAAAATTTAGCCTGGGCACAGTGGGGCCTACAGAAGTATCAAAAACAAATGATCTATCTCAGAGGAATTCACGTATATGTAAAGGATCTCAGTTCCTGCCTTAGGATGTCGATACTGCCCAGACTTTGAAGGAGATTTCATGCACAGAGGCAAGTTTTGCTCTTTGTGAAGACACTGGATGTGGGGAGAAAGAGTAGTTTGGACTTTGCAAGTGTGGATTCAGAGGGAAAAAAAATGAACTGTAAGAGAATGTGCTTTGATGTTGATAAACGTGCCTTGTGAAGGCCTTAAAAAAGAGAAAAAGCAAGAGAAAGAAGGATGTTGAAAAGGATGATAAAGCAAGAAAAAGATCCATGGGATTTGGAAACATTTGAAGAAACCTTTTTATAAAGCTGTGCTAGGCACGTCCCGTCAAATCTCTCCTGCTGTGAGGAATTTTCATGTTACTTTGCAGATAAACTTGTTGAGAGCACGCTGTCTGCCTCCATGGTGACAGTACGGCATCTTGAAGGGAACGGCCCTGCATCATCACTTCTCCTTCAGTTCCAGGCAGCATCTGTCACTGCTGGGCTGTGAGCTGCAAATTAGACCCATGTCCTCCCTTGACTGGGGAAGCAAAGCAAAGCTGCATTTGGTCCATTTTAGGCTGACTTTGTCAGGGTTTCCTTTGGACTTGGTCAAGCAAAGTGTCCTTGTTCATGAGGGACTTGTTGCTTAGATATCTGTTCCAAAAAACACCTCCTGGTAATCTTTTTAACTGCTGTTTCCTGTCTCAGGTGGCTTTTGGAGGGGCAAAGGGGAAGGGAGGAAGAGGTGAGGCGGACACAGGGTATAAGATAACCCAGGCCTGGAGGCAGCCAGGAGGAAGAAGGGATATATATCACCAGGGTCTGGCTTCTTAAGGATGGAAGGGTTAATAGAATTGTACTGCATGTGCCATTCTGCTGGTTGGTGCCCCTCTAATGTTAGCTTTTAACTCCCTTGAGGAAGGTTGAGGTGGAGGAGAAAGAAATCTCAGAGTTATTGAGCTCCTGTGTGTTTTGTGAAAAAAAGGCATCTGCTCGGAGGAAGGGTGTCCTCTGAACTGCTCCTGACAGTCACAAGTATTATCCCCTCATAGCACAGAATTCCATAAGACAAAGGAAGACAAACACATAAATACATACACACACACATAAAAGGACTTTGCCTTGAGTTATGGGAAATCAGTCTTGGTTCTTTAGCTCACAGAAAGTCTTATTTTGGGTGGTTCAGCTGAAAATGAGGAGGGGACAAAGGAATGTCAGAAAATGAAATCGAGAAGGAAGAAATGTGTAACACCAGAAACTGATCCAAGTGAGAGGAATGTTTTGGATATTGGAATAGGTAAAGTGGTTTTCACTGGAAAGGTCTGGCAGCTCTGGACTTTTCCTTCTTGTTTTCATCTCACACCTTTTCCTAGTGAGACATGCTAGTTCTTCATGGCCTTGCATTACAGGAGATAAGGTTGCTGGTCTTTCTTTACCACAGAGCAGTGTAAGTCAGCTGGACATGTGTCTTTGAGAAGAAGACAGCTTTCCTCTATCTGCCCCTTTCCTGCTATATCCTTACCTTCTTCACTGGCACTACACTACCTGGAGAGGTCTGAAACCATTTTGCAGTTAAATGTTTTTTTAAGATCCCACTAAAGACTGTGTCAGATGTGTTTGAGTTACCTTCATGGAGTCAGCCAAGGCATACGTGGCTGTGGGGCAGCTGCTTTCAAACCATGTTCTGCCCTTGGGTTGTTCTCCTGTGGTGACTGTCATATCTGTGTGATCTTGCTATTGGACCTTCACCCTGTTACTTGTTACACTCAGCTCTTCCCAAAGTGAGACTCCAGCTCTGTAAGCCAAAGATTGCTTTACTGTGTCTTTGCACAGCATCTAGCAGGGGGATGTGAGCTAAGGCATCAGTCAGTGATTGAAAGACAAGTAACAGCTGACAGCCCTGATTGAAATGTATCCCTTGAAAATATTTCTCATCAGAAGATGGACTTCTTTTCATTAAATGGAATCTTTCTATGAAACATTATCAGTTCTGTAGAAATTTTCCACTTTTTTATTTAATACAACGTTGTTTACCTCTTTGGTTTCCTTTCCTCTGTTGGTAATCTGAAAATTCTTCATGTTGTTCAGCTCAATACAGGAAAAATCCTCCAGAAATGTCTACCTGACAGAAGTTCTTCACTTTTTTCTTTCTCTGTGATGTAGAACAATGAATAGGTTAAAGTTGCTCCCAGTATAACACTGGCCACACAAAGACAAACCCACCTTCACCTAGTCAATGTCATGTGCTCCAAGTAAATAGATGCGGCCATTAGTTTAATAGAGCTCTGTGTAATTTTAAGGGAATTGTTTCTGAGTTTGTGAGCCTAAATCCGCCTTTGGACTTCAAGACATTTGAGCTTTGCATTTATACAGAGTTTAAATTGGCACCCTAAGAAGGAGGAAGGGAAAGGGGGAAGGGAAGGGGTATGGCAGAGGATATGAGGGTAAAGAGAACGGCGGAGGATGGGAGGGGAGGGGACAAGAAGGAGAAAATGTGTATGTGTGGGAATTCCTGTGCAGGTTTCATGATTCCCACAGCTTGACTTTTAAGGGATCAAGCCTTCCAATTCTTTCAGGATAGTCCCTGAGGCCATGTTAAGTCACCCTTGCAATTACTGTCTTTAAACAGAAAATGTTCAGTGCTTTAAAAGCATATTCCCTCATATTAAGAGACAGCACAGGTATGAAAGCAGTGTGCTCCAGTGAGCTGGAGTTAACTCCCCATTTTTCCACCTCTGTGGCTCTGGTGCCAATCCCTGGTAATTTTGCTTTAGCAGCTTGGCTGCAGCACGTTAACTTGTGCTCTGGGAGGTGACAGCACAGGCGGCACTGCTGCGGACCCTGGTGCTGGGCTCTCTCGCAGCTGTGCTTGGCTGGGAGGGGCTGCAGCTCTCCCCACATGTCACACGGAAGTATTTCAGGCGAAGCCTTTATGATAAATTAGGGAATGTGGTCAGCCAGAAACAGCCTGAGCGCTGTTTTATTAATCTGCGGGTGGATAACAATAAAAATGATGAAAGATCTAATCAGCTACATTATTAGCTGGAGGTTGGTGGGGCCAGGAGAGAAAAGGGGTGTGTGGGTGATGTAGGTGCTGGGGAGAGTTCAAAGACAGGGAGAGGCAAGAGCGTTGTCTGCAAGCGCTGCAAGACAGTAAAACTGAGGGGTGAAAACATTGCTGGAGATGACACCTTCAAAATTTCAGTCTTCAGCACCCCTTTCTGTTTTACAGCTTGTAAAAGCTGGGACATTTTTTAGCAGACAAGTTGCCCATCAGTGCCTTATGTTCCCTATCTCAGTTGCTCCTTTCCTCCAGTCTCCTTGGGTAAGGCCATGCCAGGACCCCAACATCACATTCCCTTCCTGCCTGGCAGGAGGTGGGGAGATGCCCCTTTCCTGTACTCTGTTCTACTGCTGTGTCTTTAGCTATTTCTGTAATAGGAGAGTTTGATAATAGAAATGAGATGGGCAGGCAACTCAGGTGCCTTTGGTATTCATTATTAGCTGGAGTGGTGTGGGGTGAGTGGGATGCTTATGGTGGTGGATAAAGGCTTCTGTATATTCTCTGGGTCCCTTTTCAATCTAGGTACTTTTCTTTTTCTTTTGCCTTAGTAAGATAAACAAATACAATACAGGAAAGCCCTGTCTAAGTACCTGGATATGGAAGAACTGGAAGGCTCCAAATCTCCATTAAAGCTTTGATTTGGCAGCATCACAAAGTCTTGCACTCAACACATCTGTATGCAAATGCATTATGGACAGCTAAAGAGCCTCTGTTCTTCTCTCTCTGTCATATTTAGCGTATTTTTTGCTTACAATTCATGTCTGTCTCATAGTCTCTGTGGTAAAAGCATATTGAGGAAAGTCATCTCCTTTCCCAGCAATTTTCTCAGCTTCTCTTGATCATTAACATGCTGGAAACCACTTGAAAGAAACACTGCAATTTTTTAAGGGATTTTATTCATTTATTCATCAAGGTTAAGGACCCTGAAAAACTGCTGTCTACATCTTTTAGCACTTACTTCTTTCAAACCTCATATACATTATAGTCCTCAATCTGGAGTTCTCTTTTGCTATGAGGTTTTCTCTGCCTGTGTCTTCTGTTGCAGCCTTAATATAAAATAAACCCCTTTAAAATTAGTTATACTGCTACAGTTGTCAGGAGAACTCAAGTAATCTGATGAATTTAGTAAGAATTCCAGGCAGTGAAACAGACACAATGAAATTCTCTCCTTCAGCCTACTTCCCTCATTATTAAACCTTCAGTTTATAGTGTGCAGACAGTCGTGCACTATAATTGAGGTTGAATTGCCATTCTCATTATAAATCCCCTTTTCTCGTGTGCTCATAACTTCAACCAACACATGGGCTGAAACTGTGCACGCTCACTTTTAGCCCACAGTAGAATATTTAACTCCATGATCTATGGGCTTTAGCTCTGCTGCCATGCTCTGCTGCCCCATATATTTCACCACAGCAGGGGCTTCTCTTGAGGCTGAAATGCAAAAGTTGAGCATTAACAGGTCTGCCTGGCTTAGGCACCAGGCTTGCATCAGTATTTTAGGTGGCTAGTGCCCTGGTGGGGCCAGTGGCATTTGCTAGCCAGCCTTCTGAGAGGGTGTTATTTTTAAGACCCTGTCTGACAGCTTCAGTAAAAGAAGTCTCTCCGAAACCTTGAAAAACACCTGACCTTTCCCATTGGCTGGGCAGGAATTCAGGTGTTTCCTTAATTCACTGCCCAGAACTTAAGTACAGGTGAGTCCCAGCAAAACTATTCCTCTGCTTCTGTCCTCTGTGCCAGTGAGATCCCTAAGCTCAGTCTGAATTTTGGTAGGGGATCCAAAACTGTTGCCTACATCCTCTTGGACCCCTAGCAACTGTGTTAAGCCCCCAATACCAGGGTCAAAGACCTCCTTTCCTCTGTGTGCTTACTCCCCTCTTACTGTGTGTACTCCCCTCTGACTGTGTGTGCTCTGGGTTCTGACTCCCCTCTTACTTTACTGCCAACTCTGGCAAGTAGAGGGAAGCGCTTGGTTGCAGTTTCACACTGCATGGGCTGCCCTGGTGTCAAATCCCCTGAGAAAGGGTCAGTTCAGATGGACAGTTCAGTGTTGCATCTCAGCCTGCAGCCAAGAAGGGCAGAAAGGAGCAGCATCATGGCTGCAATACTCAAGGAGGAAGCAAGGGTTTGGGTTTTGGAGCTCGGTTCTGCTCTTTGTCATAGGTTTTGTATGTGCAGTCAGATGATGCAATCAGGTCTGTTGACTGGAGCTCTGCTGACCCAAATAGTGATGACCTCAGGCTCAGATGCTGGCACTGAAAGATAGATGGGACCATTTCCAGTATGACAATGCTTGAAGCAATGCCTGCAATGAAGTAAAACAGAATATCTACAGACAGACCATGCTGCAGTGTCCTGGGCAGATGCCCATTCCCTGTCTTGTGCACTCTCCGCAGGCAGAGGAAGAGTTCTCCTGCCCCCACTTCAGCACAGTGTCTCCTCCTGAAGTGCTTCATGGAGAACACTTGAGAGCTGAGTGTTGGCAGAAAGTCTTGCTCAGAGTTTGTGGAGAGGAGAAAGGTGAGGGATAAAGAAACACTAACCTGTGTTTGTCAAGAAACCCAAGACAATGGGATTTATGTGAAGAGTTGTTTGGTTGGTTGGTGTTTGTTTCTCATAAATTTTTAATGGGGAGAGGGAGGTGAAAGAAAGGCTTTAATTTGAAAAGAAACTTGTTGAGTTGGAAAGTATAAGGTAGAGAAACAAATGATCTCTTACAGCCAGAGAAACCATGGACCAAGAGCAGTTCTGTCTGGAGACAGCTGGTGCAGGGGAGTGGTTTTGATTTGTGCCATCAGAGAGGCCACAGTCATTCACAAAATCCCTCTTTCTGCCCTCACTGTCATGGTCCAACACCTTCTTAAGGAGACAACAGCGGTGAGGAAGGGGCTGCCATTTATCCCCAGTAGTTTATTACCAACCCTTCATTTCTGCAGCAGAGAGGGAAACATCTGCCTGTCTCTGGAAGTGTGGCATCTCATTGATTTTCCTTGATCAGCACTCCAGGACTTTCCTCCATCCCCTCTTGATGTGCCCATGGCAGGGGCTGGGGATGCAGTAGCACATGGCAGGACCTGAGGACACCGTGGCAATGTTTGCAGAGCTCATCTGCCAGTGCCCTGAATCCCAATTCTCCTCCAGGCAAACGGCTCAGCTTTCTCACACCTCTCACCCACTTTCTTTGCTCTCCAAGCGCTACTCGTAGGAGTTGAAAGTGACGTGACAGAGCCTGAGAGAAAGGGGAAAATACAGTCTGTGTCTCTGAAAATGTAAAAGGAATCCTTCTGTGTATTTTGTTCCTCTCCTGATACTCATTCCTGTCCCCAGCTGAACTGCTGTGACTAACTGCACTGAGAATTTTGCTCCAAAAGTGCAGTGGAGGTGAGGAAGAAGCTAAAGGGTGGGAAGGAAAGAGACTCCTATGCTGCTACCACAGGGGATTTTCTTTGACATAAACTTTATTTCGGGTGACAAGGCTTAACATCTTCCTTAATGCTATTTCCTGCATTTCAAGTTCACTCATCAGAGCCTGCACTCTCTGGAAGCCGGTGGTTTTTCCCTGCGTGATATGTGCGTGTTTTGTGAATGTCAGGCTTCCTGACGCCTAGGGAAAGAGCTTTCTAGGGGTGTTTCCCTCCATAGTAATGGCAGGAGGGGCTGGGCGGGAGCTCTCCAGGCTGCCCTGTATCCATGGGCTTAATAGCTCCTTTCAAATCCTTTTCCCTAAGAAGTACTTCTGGCAATCACTGTCCACATGTGCCTGGACTGGACAGAGTTTTAAGAAGTAGGTTGGCTGGAATAAGGTAGCTCTGAGCTTTGCTGACAGGAGTTATCCCTAGGAACCGTGTGAAGGGTTTCTGCAGCCACCAGAGCTGTTCTGAATTTTTAATGAATTTGAAAATCGTGCCTCAAGCTGGGTCTGCTCTAGAGACGGTGTGTAACAAAGAATCACCTCCAGCTAACACCAGGACCAGAAAATGAATACAGGGTGTTTTGGGTACATCCAAGTTTTTCTCTGTTTAAACACCGTCACAAACAAAATTCTACTGCTCTCTGGTTTTGACCATCTGCTGAAAACTTACACCCAAGACAACTAAGGACACACATTTTAAGCTGAGTGGTTGGCTGGATTTGAGTATAAATTTATAGATGCAGTGATATAAGAAGTACATGAATATGATGTGTGGACCTAGGAAGACAAAAATTCCTGTGGCGTTTTGCTCACCCATCTCCACCTCATTATTCTGTTCCTGTGATTCAATTCATTCTAATGAACTAACCACCCTCTGTGGAATTCTGGTAGCAAACAGGAGGGCAGAATATTGTGTCTGTTGTCTGTCAGGCACTGTCTCAAGGTTTTTCTCTGTTGACTGGAATAGTTGACATCTATTGTTTTTATTGTTGTCATACCTCAGTTCCTTTTTTAAGCTCTGTGGGTCAGGCACCAGCAGTTGGTCTGTGTTCCTGCAGTGAAGGGTTTTAGGCACCCATAGAGTGTGACAAGTCAGATGATGACCACTGGAGAAGGGCAAACCTTTCCTGCTGAAATATTTTTCATGAAGACAGGTCCATCTTGACTCCTCCTCCCTCCTTCATTTCCTTACTATTTACTAGGAACAAAACACATTTAATTTTGAGCCTGCTGGACCTAAAGGACTTCTTCATTGTTTTCATGTGTCAGGGTCCATGTGAATTGCTGCAGCATCTGACAGAAGACCTGCTTTGTGTAAGATGTGCTTCCACCCTCTGCCATTGTTTCTTTTCCTTCACGGAATGCCATTTCCCATGAAATACTGAAATATCTTGCTAGATGACAACTTTTCTGGAAAGTTTTGCTGCTTTTGATTGAACAGTTTTCTCCATTAAAAGTTTCTATACTTTGAATATTTTGGCCCCATCTGGGCTGAAAAATGTAGATTTTTCAGGCTGAAATTAATTTATTTTTTTTTTTTTTGTAAGGTCTGCTGTGGAGATATGTGGGAGATTTGGCTCCTTCCCTCTTTCCCCACAAAGGTCAGGTAGGTCAAATGCTACCATCGATGTTCTAACTTTATCTTTACTTGTTCAAATCCTCACCAGCCTCCTGGACTTGACTTTACAAGTCCTTTCTTGTCACTTCACACTGTAGTGGGAGGAAGTGAAAATTACAGGCCATAGGCAGAGTTCCAAAAAGAGCTCTCTCTCTCAGAAAGGGGCTGGCATCTTTCCATGGGCCTTCATTGTATTTTATAGCCATACTACAGTATTTAACAGCATAATTTAGGAAGTGTCGGTACTCTGTCGTGGAGTGTGGAGAAACTGTCTTATTCAACCCCTGGCGACGTGCACTGATTCAAATAATGCACCGTGAGGCAACATTAATGTTTTCTGGAAATGGAATTGGAATCAGAAATGCCCTTTTTGGCCATCAGCATAAATACTGTTGTGATCCTGATCGGCAAGGAGCATTCAAAACCTTTTGCCCTTAAAAAGTGACTCTCATATTTTAATTAAATCTCCACCAATGTACGAAATAATTAGAGAAAATCAAAGTCCTTGCCTTGGATTAAAAATATACCCTGAACGAATCTGCAGAAGACTTACTGCTACACAAAATCTGAGTGAAACTGTTTCTCACGCTTCCAACTGTGGTACCTCTTCATTCCTTGTGTACTTTTAATGCTTGGGGGAAGATAAGTCTGGCTGGGATCCTAGATCATAATCTGATTTAGGGATGGGAAAACAATGACTCTTCTGGGCTGTCACAGAGACCATTTCATATTTACCTCAGCTGTGCAGCTGCCATCTGTGTTTTACCAGATTATCAGAGAGGTCTGCTGTCAAATGGAGTAGGAGGAGGCAACAGTTGCATAAGAAGCTAGTCAGATATCACCTCCTGAAGAGATTTTAATATGTTCTCCAGCCCAGAATGCTGCAACAGTCCATCATAATTTCTATCAGCCTTACCAGACTCTGCACTCAGATTAAACAAAAAAACCACACATCAAATCCATGTAAAATCACTTTTCACACTTGCAGACGCAATGTCAGGCCCTTCCTGCAGGACTGGTGCAGTTTGGTTTATGCTCTATCAATTTTTTGTAGCCAGGTCTTTTTTGGAGTTTCCTCTGCCTATCACAAGGGTTAGTGACAGTCCCTCAAGTCACTCTTTTCTCTCTTAGAGGTGAGTTCTAGTATTGGGGTTGTGCCTGGAACACGTAGGTAGCTCCCAGACAGTATAGGTGGACTTGGCCTGGTGAGGGCACCCATTGTGCTTCTGGGAAACCACCTATCCTCCACTGGGTGGAACTGGGACTACTATGGGGGTCCTCATAGTAGGGAGGGCTAAAGTCATTGCACACAGTGTGCACTGAAGTCCTTGTCCCTCTGTACACCCCAGCATTTCTTTGGGTAAGTGCTTTTGTGCTCACCACCCTCCCTGCCCACACTGGTTTCCCTTGAAGAAAAACCCACTCCAGAAAGGAGATGCAGCAAACCCTGGTATATCTACCAGGACAATTCTGAGGAGAGGGGCTGCACTGGGTGCCTGTCCCCTAGCATAGGTATGATTGTGGTTATGCAAATATATCTTCATAGCCTCTGATAGCTTCATTTCATGAGAATAACAGGGACATGGCCAGAAGGCAGACCTGCTTTGAGTAGGAGACCTGATGAGAAAACCACAGAGGCCCTTCCCAACAGCACTGCCATAATTTAGGTTCTACACCTGCTCTGTTGGGGAGGTTCAGAGGGCTGGTGTCTATTGCAGTAACATACCCATAGATCAATGCACATCTACAGCAATCATAGAACCACAGAATCATGAAACAACCCATGTTGGACCTAGAAAGATCACCTGGTCCAAATTTTTGTGGGAGAGGGATCTTAGATGAGATTATCTAGCAGCCAATGCAATACAACTGTATCTTGAAAACCCCCAGCAATGGGGACTCTACCACATCACTGGGGAGGATGTTCTGGTGATTGACAGTTTTCACTGTAATAAAATGCCTTTCTTACACTGAGAAGAAACTTCTCCCAGTGCAACTTGTACTTGTTCTCCCTTGTCTTCTTCCTGTGGCTCCCTGTGGAAGGGAGAGCGTCTGTCCTCTTTGTAGCCACTTTAAGTCAATAGCATAATTCCCCTACAGCCTTCACCTGAAATTATCAAGGCAGGCAAAGCTGTATTGTAACAAGAACGAGCTAGCTGGGCAATGGACTCTATTTTTAAAAAAATGTCCTTTGTGAATCTCAAAACCAGTATGAGGCAAAGGCATATGTCATGTCACAAATGGGTAAAGTGAAGTGATGCAACCCAGAAACGGTGCTGAGTAGCACTGCCACAGGCTAAGCACTGGTCCATAACCTCCTCTCAAGATGGCATGTAGCTTGGTAACTGTCCAGCTCCACCATCTGCAGAGACTGAAACTCAATTGCTGTTAATGAGAATG
>JAWWLV010000100.1:64576286-64588801 GCA_035041135.1 Platyrinchus mystaceus
TTGCTGTTAACGAGAATGAAATTATGGCGATATTAGCATAATTAAAATGAGAAGAATCCTAGTTCGAGGATGATTGATACACATGGAAAGCTTTGGATTCAGGCAGAAAAGGCAGGTCCAAGACTGTTGGCTCAGACGTTATTTACCTGCACGATTTCTCCAGGTATGGGAGGAAATGTCCTCCAAAAAAAAAAAAAAAAAGAAAGGCTTAATGTGTCTAGTGACTGGTATTAAATAAATGATGCATGTTGGCAGAGCGATAGATGAGAATAGCGGAAAACACATTGTGAAAGGAACCAGAAGAATTGCTGTCATAAATCTCCCCAAACTATTCTAGTCTGAGGCTTAAAACTAAGCAGGTTACCAGGAGTATAAGGAAGGGGGCTTTAGAAGAAAGCCATGGCTCTGCAGATTCACTGACACAAGTTTTGCCCATGTGTCCACCCTCTTAGGAGAGGAGCAATGGATGACCAGGGAAAGGAGAGGGTTGTGAAAGTATGACATTGCCACTTGGGTTGTTTGTCTCTTGGGTTTGATTTTTTATTTGAGGCAGGTTAAAAGAGCTCCAGGTGTTCTCTCTAGAAAGAAAGAGATTAGAAGGCAACATTAATCAAGTTTACAACATATTCAAACAAGAAGATAAAGAGGAGAGAAAAAAATACCATGAAGTGCTTTTGTAATGAATGCATATTTTAGCTGAAGAATTCACAGGGGTCGACACGTATATATGCAAAACTAGGGTTAGAAGACAAAGTGGGATTATTTTCAAAGCTCATAAATAATTTAACTGTTGGAAGAAAAATGCAGAGGTTTCTGTTGATCTTATTGCCAAAGAAATGACTTTAGGCCTGATAAAGCAAGGGGCTAAAGGTGTTTTCACACAGAAGAATGACAGAGCATAGCTGTTTGTCTATTACAACTTGTCACACCAATTGTGGTTTTTATTGGGTAAAAGATGGGCATGTCGGGACAGGATATTCTGGCTCCTTTGACACACTAAAATTGCAATTTCTTGTTGACTTTTGTAAGGTGTTAACTGAAAACAGTTGTAAATGTTCCTATTAACTTATTTTGCTGCAGAAAAAAGCCATTGCTGAATGCTTGTGACAACCCCACTTGGAAAAAAACATGGGAGAAGCTTCACAAAGGACCAGCACTGGAAAATCTTCTGGAGCAGAGTTCCTTCTTCATTTGCATTACAAGTTACCCTGAAGATTGTGCCACTTCACAGTGACCAGGGCAGGTCATGTAAGAGCCTTGTTATCTACTTACCATGTGCAGTGATGCATGCCACAATCACACCTACTTAGTCTCCATATCTGTCACATATCTGTACAGTTTAGTTGTGCAGTGAAATGGCTGAAGACCTCAAAGCCTCTGTTCCACGTTATTTTTGTCCTTGCCCTGTGACGCTGACCAATAACTGTCCCTCTGGCTCGAATTCCAGTTTTGTTCTATTGAACCGTTCTATATTTGCCTTTGAATTTACATTTCCAGAGCATGAGAGAAGCTGGATTGACAGCCCTGGAGCCTGCTTTCTGTGTGAACCTATGGTCTCTTTGCCTTACTACACCTCTTTGTTGGCTGGAAGTTGCTGCTGCTCAGCTCAGGGTAGAGTGCTGGTGCACACAAACACCGGCGCTTCTCTTCAGCCTGCAGTCCCTGACCATATGTGTACTCTGAGGTTATTTCAAATGGTGAGTGCAAACCATGGCTAGTCTGTTTCACTTCCTACTTCCCTTGGCTTCTCTCAGTTGCTGCCTCCCAGCTGAGATTTACTGGTTTCCGTCTGCATGGAAACTGTTTCCTAATTTAGCCAGGTGTAATGCTTGGCCATGACCATCTGTCCATCACCTGTGGGACAGACAAGGCGGCTTGGCAAGCTCAGGCCCTGGAGGAGGAACTCCCGAGTGGTGGCATCTCACTCATTTGTGGGTTCTCAGCTAAAAGTGCAACAAAAGCACCAACTGAGCTCATGAGCAGTGATAGAGACCCCTCTGATCCAGGACCACTCCTGCTTAAATTACAGAGCTTAATCTGCAGAGCCAGGTAGCTCTCTAGCTCTTTATCTTGTTTTGGCTTGGACTGCTCTGTACAATACAGTCATCAGAACAGGAATTTTGACATTTGCCCGCTGACCCAGCTCCTGAGTGGGATGCTCAGGCTGGGCAGAGGAGGCTAATAATGTCCTACACATAGGGTCAGCCTGCTCTCCTGAGGATTCTGAGTGAATCAGTCTAATCTCATGTTTCTTGTTTTGCCCTAAACTTGGCTGCTTGCTGCTTATCAGCTATCAGAGTTATGCACAGGGACTCAGACCCTCTTTGTCTTTTGCACTTGGGCTTTGCAATGCAAATACAGGTGTTCTGGATTACTGTCCCCTGAGGTTAGGAGAGTAAGGTCCAGAGGGGCATGTGTCTCTTTATAATCAGTGTCCTGGTTGCCAAATCAAACAAGCCTTGTCCCCAGAGCCAACTGTAGTGCACTTGTGTCGCATGTGATGCAAAGCGCAACTTGATGATTATTGAGAGAAATTCGTGGAGTCCAGCCTGCTCTGGGATTGCTACAGGAAGCTGCAGTAACAGAACACACTGAGTGGAAGGAGTTAAAACAGGGCAAAATTGGACTGACACTTTTCATCTGTGCTTGTATGCCATTGTAACAGTGGCTGGGTGCTTCTATTGGCTTGGCTAAAAAAGACATTGCTAATGTCTAACACTTGATGACAGATGGTTCACCAATGCTCCTAGGCCCATTGTCTCACTTAATAGCTCTTTGTTCTAGCTGAAAGAAGGTAATCTTTTCTTGTAGGAGTTGGTAGGAGGATCTGTGTACAATATGCCTTCTGACAACCATTTCAGTTTTGGAGCCTGTTCTGTAGCTCACTGAAGCAGAATCATCTCTCTTACTCTCTGTAGGAGGGACTCACAAAGGAAGCATCACAGTCATGATGCCTAATTTGTGGGTATTTTGCTATCTGAATTAGGCAATTGCATTCTCTGGGCTGCGTATGAAAAAAAAAACCAAAACAATAAGTGATCTTCTCTGGCTCAAAGTGTGAGGAGGAGTTTAGGGCCCCTGTCTCTCCGAGGAGAGGCACCCATTTTTGGGATGTCATGCTGTGGCTCCCCACTGAGGAGAGTTAACTCACCCACTCACCAGCTGTCTGAAAACCTGAGTGTATCTCTTCTTAAGAGCTAAAAGCAATAACTGCAACCCAGCAAAGGTTACACCTCAGAAAACTGCCATGAGGAGCAGACTGGGGTGTACTAACGAGAGAGTCGGTGTCCCTTTCTTCCAGTGAGATGTCCTGTACAACGTACATCACATTCATGGGAGTGATGTTAGGAGACTGGGTCTCCTAGGAGAAGTTATGGAGTCACTTGCCCCCCCAGTTCCATTTTTATTTCCACCCTTTTAAACAAGATGAGGCAGGTCAATTGGAGGAGTTGTGAATACCTCCCTGGACTGCCCTGCTGGTGTATAATCAGGGCCATTTTCTGTGTCATAGAACTCTCAGGGGGGCAAATCCCAGCTTTCATCTGAGCAAGGGAAGAGTCTGAACCTGCTCTTATCATATCTCATGTGAGTGCACTGCACCCTGTGAGGCTGCTGCTCCCAGGAGAAGGGCATCTTACCTGTATGTGTGCAAGGAACCACCTTCTATAGTCTGTGCTCGTTTGAGGTGCTGCATGCCAAGCTCAGAACTTACCAGATTGGGACCCAGAATTCAGAGTGGTTAATGAATGCCATGGTGAGACGATGTTTGATACCAAGGTGTTCTTTTGCCACCAGAATTAGTTGTGTGTTTACCAGGAGGATCGTCGTACAGGTTCCTCAGCAGTGGTGTGGGGAATGTTTAAGGTTGGATGGACACTAAAATAAGCTTGTAAAATGATGAGGGCAAGTGGGCGAAGAGATGAGGTTCTGAGCAAGCTGGTCCAGTTGATGTCCTGCTCATTGCAGGGGTGTTGCACATGATGACCTTTGAAGGTTCCTCCCAACTCAAAAAACTCCATGGCTCTGAGACATCAGTGACCTCGTACCCTTAGTAAATGAGACACAAAGGCTCTGATTTGGAACCTTCCGAGTGTTTTTGGGGGACATTTTTGTAGTGAAAGAGAAGCTGTGCTATTGAAACCTGTTTTAAAAACTGATTTCCTTAGCAAGTAGGACAGCAGTCCTATTCCAAAAGGCATTTCCAGACTCAGTATTTGACTGCCTTGAGACTGTGGCCTATTCCCATTTCATCAGCTCTGGTGTGGCCAGGACACGTCAGGTGTTTTCAAATGAAGTTTGCTGAGGGACATTACTAAACAACAGCATCAGCAGCTTCGTTCTCCAAGTGGGGCAGTACAAAAGCTTGCACAAGCTGCTTGGGTGGGGTTGGCACATTGCTCTGGAGAACCTGATGATGTGTTTCCCCATCTGCCAAACCCCTATGATGTGTGACATATCCCTGGGACCACAAACTCAAATCCCTGCACTGTTCTATGGGATGGTCATTGCTCACAGGTTATACTTGGGACTGGGAGAAATGTGCTGTTGGAAACTGGAATATTGAAGATGGAAAAGTCCTTGTCTTGATTTACAAGGACATTTCCAAATATTATTTCAATGTTTGTTACAAAGGGAGACAGGCAGAGCTCTGTAGCCTTGTTCAAAGTCCATATCATCTTCTAATAAGAGAAAATTTTGTAATGGACATCTTCCTGGAGTGGGGATGCGATGGAAGTGGGAAAAGGAATTGTTTCCTCTTGTGTGTAAAGGAGGAGTGGCTCAGTGGCTACGTGAAGAAACATTGATACGGAAAAGTGACTCCAGGAAGGGATGTACTGCTTTCTTAGAGACACAAAAATGTGATTATTAGTTGCAGTGTCTCCATGGGACTCCATAAAGAATGGCAGCAAACCATGCCCTGTTCTTGTACCAGAGGTTGTCCTCAGCTACTCATGGGAATGGGATAGCAGTTTACTATAATCACAGTGGTGCCAAGGAGCACATTGGCAAAGGATGGATGTTTGACCTTTAGAAAACCTTTAGTTTCATGTAATGTGATTTAGCAGCTACAAATAAGAGAGAGAAGCCAGCATTAAATATCCAGTGGCTTTTGAACCTCTGTAATAGAGTGTTCCTGATCTGATGCTGCTGCATGCTGGTGCACACATGCAGGCAGCTACAGGCTTTCAGGTTGACTTGGCCTCTCTCTTCATTTTCATTGCTTCAGATGAGGGTGTTTGTTTTGCTAATGGCCTGCCCCAGCTACACAGTCCCATGCTGAAACAGGATCATGCTGCAATTTGTTTTGCTTTACAGCACCTGCAGTGTAAATAGGTGAACTTCCTTTGGAGGCAAGCTTGAAGTCTCAGTAAGGCAAGTGCTTAAGTGTTAAATCAGGGCTGGTGTATCTGTACCACCCAGACAGGGGTGCCATGTGAACCATGAGGCCACGCCTACATTTGTCCTTCAGCCCATTCTGTTTCAGTCTGTGCCTCTACCATAACCAGTGAGTTGAGTATGTCAAGTACCCATCACTTAGTTTAGGCAGCATTGTGGTCACAGCAGTGCTTTATTCCCTAGCACACCATTGTAAATGAAGCTCCAGTGGGCTGACTCCTCTTGTGGTGCCTCCCTCTTTACTGGGGAGGGAACTTGGAGTTCTGGCCGCTCTTTGAGCTTGCATGTAAGGCATGGGGATAAGGTCAGGGCCAGGCATGGTCCCTCCTGTGTCACTGGTTGTCTCTGCTGGTACTCATATCTGTATTCCCCAGTTCAGTAACCCCAATGGTGTCTCTGCAAAGTCAAATATTTTTAGAGGTACCGACCTAAGCCACAGAGGCAACTTTAATAGTGTTTTCTGGTCTCCCCTTGGGAGTTGGTTGCCCTCCAACACTGGATATTTTGTCTCCTGTGTATTGCAGGGTACCTGAAACAAGATTTTGAAATCTTGTCTCATGATCATCAGTCAACTCCTTCTCATTGGCCAGAAGTGTCCCCAGCTGGATGCCCCAGGGATGCAGCCCATCCTGCTCAGACAACATGGCCACATTCTTGCAGGTACATCAGGATGTATCTTACACTGCAGAGAGACAGCTTCTACCTCAGGGAGGGTAGGGGAGAGCTCTGGAGAGCTTGAAGGTCACAAGGGAGGGTGGGGAAGGTGGCCTGAGTAGTGGGAAGGGATTTAGGCAACACCTTTTAGTGCTCCCTTTGCTATGCCACTTTGGGAAATTGAGTCTTCCTTGTTTGTTGTGGGGTTTACCCCCTTCAAGTAGTAGATCTTCACCTCCCCTCAGCCCTCCCTCCCTCCTCCTTAGTTCTCAACCTGGCCCAGGTAAGAAGTTGTGTCTCTGTTTGTCCTCTTCATCCCTGTAGCTCAGAGCAGGATGCTGAATAGCCTTTGGCTATTAACATTAACAGAAACCTCTTCTTACCGGAGACCTCTCAGTGATGTTTGAGATCAGTTTGCACATCTTTAGCCTACTCAGTCCTCTACAGAGCATCTTCTCTGTCCAAAGGCAGAGATGGGGTTGATGTATGTGCCCTTTTGTATTTGCCTTTACCTTTGGATGAAAAGCAAATACTGACCATGTTCCCTCCTTATATTTATCACCTGATTTATATTTAATTTGTTTCTATTGCCCTGAACAGACATAAGTAACTCTTAGTATTAATAACAGGAGATCCTTCTAATAGAACTCCTTCCTTCTGTGGAGTGCAAATTATGGACAAGCACCATTAGTCCCATTTAGAGGTGGATTTAGCCGGTGCAATTTGTCCAAATCCAGATGCGGCTTCAAGAATCAGGGAGAAAATGCAAAGGCTCCTAATTTCAGCCTCAGCCTCAGCTCGGTTGATCTGGTACAGCCATTTCAGGGGAAAAAAAAATAACTGTTCAAAAGGCAAGGTGTGAGGGATGCTCAGGAAGAAATTGAGCCTCATCTCTGGAGATTGCTGAGTTTCACAAGGTTTTCCCAAAGCAGGAAAAGGAGCAATGTCCTGAGCTTTGGCCTCTATACTCATCAGCATGAAAAAACCATGAGCGTGAAATCAAACAACAGGCTTCAAATGGGAGCTACAATGACTCTAATTTGTATGTACCATTATTTGATCTTCTAACCTACTAGGTTTAAGGTAAACCACACTGGAATTTCAAGCAGACATTAAATGAAACAGTGTCATTAATTCAATCCAATGAGATACGTTTTATATAACAAAGGGATTTGTTCTGATACTCAAACAATGTATATTAATGAAAGAGTCGAAATAGATTCATTTTGTTCTCAAAGCAAACACATTAAGGGAAGCCATCAAGAAGTAAAGAACACGGCTTTTTTTTTTTTTTTTTTAAACTGTGCTTTATTTAGGGCTAAGCTGGAAAGCGTCATTCAATAATTACAGAAGATTACAAGGAGTTTTAGGGAATTGAGAGTGAAAGAGCAGTTGTATGGAACTGCAGCTGCGTTACACATCTGTACTTCCTAGCTGTGGGCTCAGTTTGCTTCAGTCCTTACTCTGGCAAAATGCTCGTTATATCCCCATGAGAGTTTTGGAAGAGTAAGGACTGCACGGTTCGGCCCAATACATAATCAAAATTAACATTAAAAAAAAAAAACAAAACCAAAAAAAAAGGAGAAAGAAGAAAAAAGTTCAAGATTGAGATAAAAAATACGAAGAGAAACAAACAAGAACATTAAACCAGAGTAAAACCAAATAAATAATCAAAAAACAATTATCACACTGCTCAATCAATGCAAAGAAGTGTGAGAATGATGTAAATCAAGTTTTAAGACTGTGAAAATAAATTATAATAAATATGATATACTTTAAAATATATGTGTTCTTAAATAATTCATTGTTTTTTCTGAGTCAGATTTTTTAAAGCAATGTCTTATTTTTAACTGCTCTAAAGTCATTTACCAAAGATAAATATCGTGCTTTCATTAAATAGTTTTCCTTGTTTTTTCTCTATCATTACAATTAAAAGTCCTACAAAATATGCAAATTTATTTACAGAAAACAGAGCCAGCATCTTTTTTTTTTTTAAACATCCCCCTGTTTTTCAAAATTCCTTGTAAACAGTTTCAGAAATTCTTCAAAGAGATTGTTTCTTTAGTTTATTTTTATGTCTTTTTTTTTTTAAAGTTTTTTTAAAGGTTTTTTTGTTTTTTTTTTTCTTTTTTTTCTTTTTTAAGATTAAGGTACTAGGCTAATCCCTTGCCCTGAAGGTTTCTAGAGCAAATATGGAAGCTACTGAAGCATAGGATGATGGGAATTTTGCGGACAGCAGATCATGAAGACATGAAGCGTTTAGCTGTGTTTTGTTGTTCAAGATAGAACTAACGTCTGATAAAAAGACAGCTGTTTTTTTTTCCCATTTGCATTGTCTACAGAATTGAGTCTTGTCTTGTTTATTTTTTAATAGCTGGAATGCTCGCAGTTAAAAAAGCTGCCAAAATAGCCATTTTTCTCCTTTTTCTCCTCGATAAATAACAGCATCCAACAGCAATTGGCAGAGAGTAGGAATTTATGCTCAATCTAAACTCTACAAAAATTACAGTTCTACAACATCTTTGTTTTTAGCATTAACGCTAACTTCTATGTAGTATTATTTTTTTTTGCTTTTTTATTTTTTTTTATTTTTATGTTGTCTAATTTTTTCTATTATATAGGTATTTTAAACTTTCTTTTTTTTAAATTCTGTACAACTATTAGGATTTTAAATGGGGAGAGTTAGAAGCATTTACAAACCTTTTTGTTTTCCATTTAATATCAACCATCTTTCCTTTCTCTTTTCTATGCCTTTTTATGTACTTATTTATGTATTTATTTACTTTTTTTTTGCTTTTCATAGATATCCATCTTACCTGCCTTTAACAACGCAATCCTTGCGTATTATACAGAAAACCATATGAAAGCTTCATAGACTCTAATTAATGTATAACCAAAGAACCTCCCAAAGTATCAAAGAACTATTATCTTGCCGTTTTAAAAGCATTTAAGCATTTGATTTTTTTTTTTTTAATTTTACATATTTCATATAATTGCTCTCAAAAACTGTTTTAGGAACAGCTCAGAGAAAAGGAAAGAACTTCCATATTTTACATACAGCTACAAGTCTGCGGTAAAAAGTTTTGTCCTTTGGTCCCTATATAGCTAAGGAATGACAGATAAAGATGCTCAGTGACTGTTACCATGGGTTCTCGCATGGTAACCGCATCCTTGGTGGCAAACAGGCACTCCTTTGCCAGAATCCAGGTTTGCATCTCCTGTTTGAAGAAAAGCCGCTGTGGTGATATCAGTGTCTCTTCAGAAATCCCGGTTGAATCTTCCTCCTGTTCTGATTTTACTTATGTGTTTGTTTGTTTTCAAGCGCATGTCCTTCGAAGTCAGCAGATGTGATACTTTTCTTGAAGAAATGTTACAGTCTAAACAATCAAAGAGAGAATAGGTCTGAAGTCTTCAGCTTGACTGATATTTGCTGATATGTCAAAGGTGTAATCCAACAGTTCACGATTTTTTTTTTTTTAATATATATATACTTTTTTTTTTTTTCCTAAATGTGGCCCATTTCAGCTGCTGCCCTAAAAAATGAAGAAGATCATTGCAAATTAAATCAAAAAGGGGAGGGGGAAGTAGGAAAGGTGTGGGGGAAATATTTGAGACGGGGGGAGGGGAAAGACCTAAAAATGAAAATGAAATTAAAATCAAGCCTGTTCTTTTGGGCCCAATCCTGCTCCTGTTGAAAGTAATGGGTGTTTTCTTCTCCCTTCAATTGGGACAGGATGGGGCTTCTGCTTTGGTGTTTTGCTTTTGGAGGCATTGGCTCTGATTCTGCTCCCACTTAGCATCAACAGAAAGATTCCCCTTGACTTCGGTGGGAACTGGATCAAACCCAAAGTGAGCAAGGTAGTCACGATCATGATAAAGAAAAACACAAATGTTCCTAATAGCAATAATAATAAATCAAAATAATATTAGGGCATGTCTGTGTAAATCTGTATCACTACGTATGTGCAGACAGTGGCATTTTAGTTATTTTTAAGTGCCACTTTACAATGCCAGATCACAATCTTGCTTGGCAGGCTTTTGAGTGTGAAAGGCATCAAGAAAGTGTAGTTCTGTATTTTAATGGGGTGCCATCTATGACAGTGTATGAGCTTTCTGTGGAGACGTAGCTGCCAATAACATCTACTCCTTTGTGAATGTCAGAAAGTAGGACTTTGAACAGGCAATTTATAGGAGGTTAAATAAAATAAGACTGTTGGAATAAACTTATTTTTGAAAAAAAAATAAATGTAAAGCTAACATTTCTGAAATAAAAAAAAATTATTTAAAAAAATAATCATGATCCGACTAGGCTTGACATTTAAGTAGGATGCTTAATCATTAAGGATTAGCTCTTATCTCCTTCTAGCAAGCAGGTTCTTCTTATGCACTCGGTGATTTATTACATCAAGAAACTTAGAAACTGCAAAAGGTCCACTCTGGTGGAAAAGTGTCATGCGGAATATCAATCCATGCTGGCAGGTTTTCACACTGTTGGTTCAACAAACAGCAAACCGTACACAGCAGTCTAAACAATTACAACACCAAAAATAATAATATAATAAAAAAATAAAAAACACTCGTCAAGGACCCTTTTTCAGTTGTAAACAAAAAGATGCATTTTGCTTTTTGATCTGGATGGGGGTTTTTCCCACTCAATCCCTCCCTCCCTCTAAGCAATTAATTTTTGCTGGAGTTGCTGTAATAAGGCACCTTAGAATTAGGAATTCTTGAAAAGACATACAATGAGGCTTTTCTTGGGGTTGCTTTTTTTGATTGCTATAGTTTTCAAACTACTGTTACTATCATTACTCTTTTTGGTTTTGGTTTGATTTTGGTTTTGTTTTGTTTTTGTTTTTGGTTTGTTTTTTTTTTAATTTTTAGAAGGTGATTTGAAATGTCCTAAGGGGGAAAAAAAAGGTGTCAATTGAAAAAGGCCCCAATTCTCCGGAAAAAAAAAAAAATCACAAGATTTCCAGTGCAAAAAAATTAACCACACATTTTTTCTCTCTATTTTTTTTCCAAATTATCTGTAGTTACAACAATCCCATTTTTTTTTCTAAAGAATTAGGAATCCATCTTTTTTTTTTCCTTCTATGTGACATCTAAAGAAGCATAAAACGCTGACGAGAAATCAAACGACAAATAAAGAAACCACTGCAAGCACCAAAAACGAAACGAAAATGAGCACAGCAAAAAATTGTGGCAGCACAAAGTCAAAAAAGGCACATGTGATCATGACTGGCCAATCATCAACTGATACAACATCCAAGAAAAATGCTTCAATCACGGCACCTGCACGAAACTTGACGGCATGTCATGCAACCAATTCTTAGCTTGTTACATGACGCCATCATGTCACACTTTCAACTTCGAGTTGATTTGAACTTACGGCCTGGGGGACTGTATTCTCCACTTTCATGTCATTACGAGAACTTTTTTCCTAGCTCAGCGCGAGACTGTGGTGGATTTGACTGGCTCTTGGTTGGAATTTGATTGAATGACAAAAGAAGAAAAGATTTTTTATATATATATATTTATATATAGTGTGGAAAAAGGGAAAGGTGGGGAAAAGAAGATATATGTAAAAATAATAATTAAAATAATGTTACGAACACAGCATCAATAAAAAAAATTTCTAATGGAGATACTTGCCATTAAACTATAGAAAATGAAACAAGAATGAGAGCAAAACAAACTAACTGAACAGAAAGAAAAGGAAGAAGAAAGTAAGGAAGAAAAAAAAAAGAAAAAAAAAAAGAATGGAGGAGGCCTAGCCAGAGACACACACACACATAAAACACACACTTAAATGTAGACACACGGTCAACAGCGAACAGGAACAGAGCGTTATGCAGCGGCTGTTGAGGAGAGCATGCACTGAATGGGTGAGCGCAGACACAGATCGGTTTGCCAAGTCTGGAAAATAAACACATTCACTGCCAACCAGAATGCTTTCGTTAGCACCGGCCTCTCCCACACCACCCCCAGCATCCTGGGCTTCGCTGGATGGCTAGCCAAAGTCCTCCAGGAGCCTTCCCATTGCCTCCGATGGGCTCTGGTGCAGGTACCGCTCTAATCTGATTACATTCAAAGTTTAAAATCGTGGGGGGTGTAATAGGCCAAGAGCTGCTTTGGCTACTGAGAATATAAAAAAAAAAATAAAATAAAAAAAAGGTAAAAAAAAAGCAGCTAGTGCTTGTTGCTACATCCATTTATCAGTTCACAGGATGGTGGGCTCTGAAACAGCAGTGCAGGTATGGTGTGGGAAGCAGACTTGTAGGAGGACTCGGATGATACAATGGTCCCTAAATCAGCATCATTAAAAGAAGGACATTTACTCCTTTGGCATTTAGCTTTGGCCTGAATTTAAAAGATAATGGAAAATAAAAGGATAACAGAAAGAGAAAGGGAAGGGAAGGGAAGGGACGGTAGGGCAGGGAAGGGCAGGGAGGGGAAGGGACGGG
>JAWWLV010000100.1:64612037-64672340 GCA_035041135.1 Platyrinchus mystaceus
CGGGGGACCGGGATTAGAACCTGTGGCCTTGGCGCTGAGAGACCAGCATCTTAACCGCTAGGCCACCGGGGGTCCCCGTGGCCACCGGGGGTCCCCGTAAGGGAAAATAAATACTTGTTTCCCAAATGGCTTTAATGTTTGAGCCCATGGGCTCAAAGCATAATGGTAGTACTACAGTTGCTATCTGTGTTTTGAACACCACCCTTGCATTGTCATCTACTCTCTTGAAGGACAAAAGAGAAAGGGAGAGGTTAAAAAGCTTGAAGCTCTTTCTGTGCATCAGTTAATTAATAATCAGAGAAATATACGTTCTGGTCTGAAGATGGTTGGTAGGAGGACAGCATTTTGTGATAAATCTATTTTATGGGGGCGATATTAGTGTTTTTTTCTTTTCTTCCTCGCCCCCCTCTCCCCCCAGCTCCAGGGATTATCTAAAAAGGCTGTCCTAATAAATGATTTTTCAAAGCAGCAAAGAAGGGAGAAAGCTGCTAGGATGGAAGCCAAGGGCATCTAATCTTTCTAATTCTGCACAGCTTCTTCCAGGAACGTACTGATGTTAGAGTCCATGACTTCTCCTGGCCTGCTCTTTTCCTGCAGGACTGTATAAACTATTAGCAGGCAGAAACTGGGGTACCATCTTCGAATTGCTTTATTTTCTCCCCCTTTCCTCCATAGGAAGTTATGTTGTTGAAGCTTGCAGAGAGAGCTTTGTGCCTTTCTCATGACATTAGTATGATCACCAATGGCTTTATGTAAGATATTACTTGAGGGCTGCTTTTCTGTTTTAATCAGCTGGGATGATAAAGGAGGGAATTCACAATCTATCTCACAGTACATTTGAAAGCTATTTTGGAATTGCAACCTTTTAGTTCACAGTGAGTATTGTCTTCGCATGTCCATGAATTAGTTTGTGCACTATAAGTGCAGTCCTGAACAAGGCCATCGTTATGTTCCCATGGATCCTTAATTGGTTTTTCTGAGTTTTCCATTTCTCTTTGCATCCAGCAAGGAGAATTAGTGGTTAATGTGCAAAACAGCCTTTTGATGATCTGCTACCAGGCTGAAATAATATGTTGTCTCTCTTCAGCAGATGTTTTCCTCTGGACGGAGCTCAGTGCTTGGTAACTTTGCTGAGCATCCCCTAAATCAGGAGTCACGACCACAAATGAGGCACAGATGCAAGCTTTTAATCCAAACCCCTGAACTCAGGGCAGATGGTCCTACAGCAGGTCCACTCATGTAACTAGGCTGCCTTCAGGCAATGGAAAGGAGAAGAAGGACCTCAAAAACCTGAATGTTTAACTTGTCTTAAAACTAAGAATAGTGTTTTGATCTATGTTCCAGATACTTTCTACCATCTCAGAATTGCAATTTGTGCAAGATTGCAACAGAGACAAGAAGGCATTGGTGCTTATAAGCTCTTTTAGGCCAGATATACATATTTTTTTTTTGTGCTGGTTCTGGCTGTCAGAGTATTTGTCTGACTGCCATGAAAGATCTTTCTTGGTACTTCTTGTTCTTTCAGTTATGAAAGTCACTAGCTAAGGAGAGAATCTCATTCTTCTGAATGTTTTCCTCTTGATATTCAACACATATTTTTCTTACTGGAGGGAAATAAGAATAACAGAAGAGCAAGAATCTGCTGCTCAATCTGTGGAAGGCATATTCTGATGCAGTGAAAAAGAAGAAATGCATGAGGCCTAGGCACTAGCACAGGCGAAGTCCAGTCTTGCTTCCCTTGTGTCCAAAGTGTTTCTACCCAGGCCATAAGAAGAAACCTTGCCCAGCCTACAGCCATAAAATCATAGAATACCCTGAGCTGGAAGGGACCCACAGGGATCACTGACTCCAGCTCCCCCCGACCCTGCACAGGACAGCCCCATGAGGCACACCTTGTGTCCGAGAGCATACTAAAATGGAAGAAGCCGCAGAAAGCACTGACAATTGATTGGATCAAAGTCCTTGGTCTCCTGTCCTTCCCTCTAGCATTTGAGTGAGTAATTAAGGAATTAGTTATTGATATAATTGGTTATTAAGATAGCTGTCCTCTTAGTGCATGGCTTCCTTGCTTTTGTTAGTGACCAGTGAAGGGTGAGATCTGGGAACGTCAGGGAGGCATTTTTGGCTGTGAAGGCAGCAATAAGATGCTCACACCAGAATAGTGTTTCTGTGGGAATGGTGCTGGGGTGGAGCTCCTGCCCTTCTCCCCCATCAGGACCTGGCCACCCACTCCTCAGAACTTCCCTGCTACTTCAGTCCATTTCAACCCTACAACTGCTCAGTTTTCTTTTCTCTGTGTTTGTTAGTCTTATCAGAGAATGGAGGTTTTCCTTTAATTGCCTTGCAAGGTTTTTACCTTGCTATGTTCTTTACTCAATGTACTAGCTGCTGTCTTGCAATTTTTTAGTGCTGTAAAGAATTTCAGGATACAATCTGTATATAAGTAGCTCTATAATGTATATGTGCATTGGAAGGTATTGTATTTTAAGGTGATTTATGGGTACTGGAATACTCAATAAAGGAGTACGTCTGCAGATCAAGGGCATAGCACTTCAGCTGTTTTCCGGTGCCTAATAGGGTTGGATGACTTTTTGGAATATTTAACCTTCCCCTGATGTTTAATCATGTCCAAGAGAGATCTGTCTATCCAGTTATCCGTCCTATCCATCCATCCATCCATCCATCCATCCATCCATCCATCCATCCATCCATCCATCCATCCATCCATCCATCCATCCATTTATTTTTTTAATGTATGAACAGTCAGTAACTGATGACTATGCTAAACAACTACTATTAAATATTTCACATCTGCGGGGCAAGATAATTGGAAACTCAGAATATTCAAAGAATTGGCTCAGAAATTTGCTGAACCACTAATGTTCATTTTAGAAATTTATGGAATATTAGAAAACCTTCAAAGTGTTCCAGGAAAAAAATCCTAATATTAATTTTTAAGGATGTAAACTAGATGACCTGGTAAACTTAGTTAAATTTTCATAAGTCTCAGAAAAATTATGAGAATTTTGATGTGAGATAATATGACAAAGAATTTAAAGATATACAATTAGTACTAATCATCATGGTTTCATGGAAAATAGCATCTGTCAAATGAAACTGATTGCATGAAATTGCAAGTTTGGTGAATAAAGTAAGTTATCATAAAGTGTACTTAAACTTTACTGGAGAATTTGAGAGGCCCCTTCTTTACAGAAAGTGCAATTAGCCCAGAAATGAGAACAGCAAAAAAAATTGTCAATTATGATAAACAAAATTGCAGAGATTCTAGTGGGCTCCTTCACCAGTGTGCTGAAATCTCTTTGCTATTCAGTTTCTCTAATATTACCTGGAAGACATTTGAGGTACTTACTGGTAAAATTGGCCTATCATATAAAAATGCTGAAATAATGACAGAGGTAAGTCATGTTGATGTGGGTCACTGCATGGGCTGAACTCAGGTAGAGAGTTCATTTTAATCCAATCAAATGCAAAGTTAAGTAACCACAGGAAAAAGCAAGTGGATCACTCATACAAAGAGGAAATCTTCATTAGAAAACAGTGCTTCTCAAGAGAAGATGTTGTGATAACAGCTGAATTCATGAGCTCTCAGGATTGTGTTGAAATGCTCAAAGTCCCAAGACAAGGTAATATTATCTCTGAATATGGCTCAGGAAAGGTTTTTACTGGAATTTTGCTTTTTCAGTTCTAGTGATTTCTCTAAAAAACAAATAAGTTTTAATAATTTTTCAGAACTAGAAGAATAATTCTAGGTCTGAAAGAGTAATGGGAGTGGCCATAGTTTATTGAAGAGAAGGTTAAACAGACTTCTACCAAATAATAATATCTAATAAAACATAGGGGGTGTTTTTGAATAGGGAAAAAAAAGAAGAGCTTGATGATTTTGTCTAGATGGAAGCAGACATTTGACAAATCTAAAGTGGAAATAAGACATCGAGTCTGCATTTTTTAAATAGTGAAGGTAATTAACTATTTTGGAAACATCTTGTTTAACAATAGGGGTAGAGCACCTATCGCATGAAATATTGATTGAGAGATTTTCTAAAAAGGATGCTATGACTCAAGCAGAAGGTTTTACCCTGTCACATGAGCTGAGGCATCTGGCATATGTTATTTCAGAGTTCATTCCAAAGGATGAGAACAGTCCCTCCTGATACTGCGTATCTGTCTCTCTGTCTGTCTGTTGTTGGTTTTGCATTTCAGATATTTAGAAAATCAGTTTTTGCCTACTAATCTGGCATGGATTGAGGTAACAGTCATGATAGAGGTGACAATTGATGTTAATGCCTTATAATAAATGGCCCCAAAGTGTGGGCTGCAGACCACTGAGACAGCTGACTGGTACTCGTTCTTCATCTTGCTTCCAGCTGAGAGAAGCTGAACAGATGGGAAGGGGAGATTAAATGAAGAGTGAAAGTAGATGGCATGATTAACTTTCTCTAAAGGTCACAACACCCAGTGCAGAAGGTGGCTTGAAATACACAAGCATTTTCTTTATGTCACCTTCCCATCTTCCTCTGTATGAAACTACCTCCATACATCGAGCGAGTGTGAGCTGAAGTGTGCGGGGTAGTTGGTTGCTGTTTTTGTCCATTGTCTGCTGGACACTGTCCAGACAGTACCTCTGTCTGCAGAGGTAGAGAGAAGCAGTATCCTCTCTGAAGAAAGTAGAGTGCTACAGATGCTGACCCTGAATATGGTCCTTCAGACCAAGAAGGACTTTTCTACCTATGAGTCTTCCTTTTCACAATCTATAAGGTGTTGGGCTATTTTTCATTGAAAAATTGCTGTCATGACTCACACTGAAAACACAAGGTTAGGATTCAAGATTAGATTAGAATTTTGACAATTTAAAGTACTGCGTGGTCAGATCATATTAGGGTTCAAACTGAAAGAGGGGTAATTCAGATGAGATATATGAAAGAAATTCTTTACTTATGAGGGTGTTAGGTCTAGTGGAAGGTGTCCTTGCCCATGGCAGGGGGGTTGGAATGAGATGATCCTTAAGGTCCAACCTAAACCATTCTATGATTTAGTGTTTTAAGGTTTTGGCTCATGCATACATCTGGGCATATGATCAGGATCAACTTTTTCCAAAAAGACGAAAAGAAGTAAAAATCTTATATAGAAAACCACAACAGATCTCTCATCATAAGAATGGAGGTAACATTAAAAACTTCTCATTTTCCTGTAAACAGAGCTTGTCTAAAGGATGAACAATTGCTTGTCTGATGCTACTGACTGCTGTCTACCCATTCTTATAAGTAGGAGTAGAAGTTATCCAACAAATTAATGGAAGAAGTGAAGGATTCAGACTTCAGATGTTCACACACATGTCTGCTGTGGACAAAAAGCCTTGTGGTTCTTCTATAAGAACTACTATGTTCCAGTCCAGGTGGTGATGATGATGATTTTTCTCACAATGAACAAAGTAGCCAGTGAGGAATTACCCATAGATGAGTAAATCGGGTTTTTTCCTTTTTGAATGATGATAGGAACTGAAAAAATTTCCTAACTGCTTTCAGAAATGGATGGATCTCTTCTTGACTTGCTTTCTGAGCCTTCAGTGTAAACATTTGATGTCATGATGTGTCAATATAATGACACATATTTAATGTGGGGAAAGGACATGGTTGAAAAAAGCAGGTGAACTTTTGAGGAGACATGTTCTTCTCCAGTGGAAAACCAGAGACAAAGAATTAGTTTAGTGTAGTTTTTACACAAGTTCTAAGTAGATGCTTAGTTAAGGATGCACCAAGATTGTTACTGAACCAAGATGAATGCTACCTGTACATTTGTTTTGTTGGAGTTTCCAATATAAACAAGTAAAAATAATTACTGAAGCTCCCACCACCCATGTCACAATCCATTTTTCATCTTAATCTAACTTCTTTTCTCCTAGGTTCTCTTTTGGATCCTACCTAATTTGTGCATTTTTGATAAAGAAGCAATGTATGAACACTGCAGCTACTGAAATCACCAGTCATCCTTCTTGGCCTCTAAGAGACAAGTATCATAAAAAGTGACCTTTTTTTTTAAAATATTTTGTAGCAGGGAAGAAAATTCCTTCCTAGACTAATCAAAGAAAAAAAAACCAAACCCCAAAACATCCAAACAAATAAGGAAATCCTACCAGGAAGGTGCACTGTAAACTGTACTAGTGACTATTTTTGTCAGTTCTCTCATGTCCCAGGGACTATCTGAAATAGATCCATTCTTGGTGCAGCAATGCATAAAATGTCCCCATCTTGTTCTTGCTGACCATTACTTAGATGAAGAGCTAACCACATCTTCCCTTCATGTTGTTGAACACCTGATAGCTCATTATGGGTAGTTTGGGGCGACCCAGTAAAAAGACCTGAAACTTTTCTAGTGGGACAATCTGGAAGTTTCTGTTCAGAAGCCAGAAGTGATGATGAACAGTTTTTGGCCACGATTTTCAAACCAATATTTTACTTTCTGTGGAGGCGACTGTGTGAAAACCAGCTAACAGAACTAAAAGTGAACTCAAAGGAAAAAAACCTCCTCATATGCAGTGAGTCATTGGGAAGGGAAAGGAAAGAAGAACATCTCATAAAATTGTGAACTGGCACTGACCTATGCTGGGTAGCAAGAGGGGAAGGGAAAGAGTTGTACAGCTATCTTTTAAGCTGGAAGATAACATCTCTTGCAGATCCAACCAGCTATTCCATCTGTGGTCCTTTCAGTGTTAATATAATGTAATGGCTTCGTTTTTCAAGAACATCAGTGGGAATGAAACACCATCATATTTTAGTATAGCTGCTGATAGATTCCTGTGGTTTGCCAGCAGAGCATCCACCATTAATGATCTTCAAAAGAGTATCCTGAGTCCTAGAGATCTCAGTGAAAAACAACATGCAGTTCCTCAGAAGAGTTACATTCAGTCTGTGGGACTTGAATCATATCACAGACTGCATAATTCTTGATCTAGTTCTGTCTTCTGGGGTCCCTGCCCAATGATCTGTCTGAGCTCTTGATTCACTCTTGGGTAGGAGATGGGAATATAAGCTTGTGTATTAATTAGTGAAATAAAAGGAGTAGAAATATTGCTTGAAAACATGTTTATGAAAATGCTTTTGAATAGACTAATTGAAGACCTGAGAAAGGCATGATGCTTTTTGATAATTTGGACAGGAATCTTAGTTTGAAGGGATGGGGGGAAAAATATGAGTCACCTCTAAAAAAATAATTTGGTCTTGCATTGAATTCAAAAATCCAGTAGCAAAAATTCTTTTATAAACATTTTTAAAAGCCCAGTAACACCATAATCCTTCTGGAACCTGTTAAGCCATGTCAGAAGAGGCACAATGACTAGGCTTTACAATTTCTGGAAATCCTTCTAGGGAAGGATTTTAAAGGGTCAGTAGAGATCTGTCTTTAGAAAAATCATCTAATTTCACCTTTACATGGTCAGAACACAATCAAATTTGTAGGTCATGTTGTCAAAAAGGGAGAAAATCTATTCCCTGTGAAGTAGCCAAAGTCAACAACTGCTCTTAGATGTTAGATGCACCTCCTTCCTTTTAGAATAATAAACATGCTTGCCTAAATATCAAGGGCACTGAAGTTCAACTGGTGAAAGTGGCATGATCCTTATGGGTCCCTTCTAAATTGAGATATTCTATGATTCATGGTTGTTAATGGTGGTACAAAGAGAGACAGGGGACATAAATGGAAACAACTGGGGTTCAGACTGAATATAAGGAAAAGCTTTTCAGCCTGAGGGCCAGCAAGCACTGGAGCAGGTTGCCCAGATTCAAACCACTTGTTCAGCAGTTTTCATAGGTTTTAATAACTTGCATCTGCAATTTGCTACTGCAGAAATATACGTCTAGTACATATATAGTGTACATACCTGTACATATGTGATATGACAAATCAACACTGCGGAGAGAGAGGAGCTGATGCTGGATTTTTGGGGGGATTTGAGATAAATGAAACCAGAAGTGGTTAAGAAAGCTATAGCTGATGATGGCCTTTGAATATGTCAATGTATATTATTTGAAGATGCTAATCTTGTCTGGAGATTTTTTGATTTTGGTTTGCTTACTTGAAAAGGGAAGTTATTGCACACACCCATACATTTAAACAATGATAAGGTTGCAAAATGAAGCACTCGAGTTAGAAATGCAAGAAATTATGTTACCTATAAAATTTTAATTCTGGATTGTTTTGTGTATGCATAAAGGCATTTCTTCTAACCACACATTTCTGTATTTTTCTCTTCCATGGCATCCTTGTTTTAATTACTGTCGAGAATGAATAACATAACAGGGTGAGAAAATGGCAATGTATCAGACTCATTATTGCAAGTGTTGGAATGTAGACAGTAAATAAGGCAGGGAAAGGATGGTTTTGTAGTTGTGCAACCAGATGCCGCCTTGGAAAACTGGAATTTTTCCCTATTTCTGCCATGACATCCCAGTTATGCTGGGTATATCATATATCACAAAACTCCTTTAATGAGATCTCCTAAACTGTTTTTTTTTACTATTAAGCAAAATAGAGCAGGCTCTGAGTGCCAGTGGCATACCGTGGCTTGAATCTACATCACTTAGCTCTCTTTTCTCTTGAAAGAGGGTGTCCAAGAGACAGTCATTGCTTAGTCATGCCCAAGCAATGTCCAGCTGTTGAGTTGCATTGGCCCAAATCAAGACAATGGGATTTAAAAAAGGTTAAAAATATATGTATAATTATGGCACAGCATTTGAGCAGATATGTGAGGCCTCTTTAGTTTGGCAGTGAAGACGAAGCTCTACTGTGTGTTCCTCTTTCCTCGGTGCTTGGTGCGTAACCTGAGGTTTTACTTGCAGAAGGGCTGCTGCCTATACCTGTATCTGAAGCAAACATAAAGGGCGCATGCCCTTCACTGTGCTAAATACTTAGAGAAAATAAGCAAACAGATTGACCAGGCTTGTGGCATCTCAGATTAGGAATCCAAAATAAATGGTCTTGGATATCTTTCTCTGCCTTGTCAGCCCCTCAGTGAAATGAAGACACTGTGAGCACTGTCATAATGCTGTTATTTGGCTCTGTGGATCTTTCAAATGCTCTGCTGGGAAGGGCCTTAAGAAAACAGATGAGGAAATAATAATAAATTCATATTCATAGCAGGGTTTGAATATCTTGTGGAAGGAAGGCCTGAGGCCAAGCACAGAGATGTGAGCATCTACTGAAAAGCTGCTCAGTGACTACATAGCCAAGAGACTTCAAGATGTGGAAGCACAGTCCTGTGCAGTAGATGAGGAAGGACGGGTAGACAGCTATAGAGCAGTTGAAGATAGATATATATGCATAGGATGGCTAGATGGTTGGATGGACTGATAGAAACTCATCCATTCTACAGCTTGAATTTGCCCTACATCAGAGAGATCTTGGGAAAACAAAAAATAAACCCACATATAATATGTAGACAAAATACCATAGTGGGTCTGCAGTCTCACAAGAGTAGGATGTGTTGAGTCTGCACTCTGCAAATCCATCACTTTGAGTTCAGAAACGGGCTTGCCCATTGGAGGGGTCATTGTTATGACTTCTGAACAAGAGCTTCTGACCGTAAGGAAAATATCACTAAAACCCCTCCTTGGGCATTTCCAAACCTGGGAGTGTTTGCATGTGAAACTATAATACCATGGAGCATGTGTAGGACCAGCTGTATACAATTCAATTTCATCTACTCTATCTAATGCCATAGGGTTTTCGGAAGAGGTGGCTGTAGATTCCACTCTGTACAGGCACACAAGAGCCCAATCGGGTTCTTCTCCTGTGCTGATGCATTGATTTGAAGCTCAGAACATTAAGCTTTTAAACTATTTTAAAAGGTCTGGGTTTTTTTCTGTTTTTTCTTTCCTCTCTTTTCTTTCTTCTGGTATTAACTCTTAACATTGGTCATTTGTATTAGTCACCTAGTGAATATTTCCCCTTTGAAGGTCATTAAAGAGCTAGGCACAATGACCCTGCAGTAATGAATTCCTCCATCTAATTACCCCAGGAGTAAGAACATTTAAAATTGTTGTGTAAGTGTGCATGTGAGTAGGTATGCACCCACATATCCATAACTTAAAAAAAATAATTCTGGATAGACTTTATCACTTGTGGGAAGAGATGGATAGAACAGTGATAGACACATGGACAGCCAGATAAACAGAAGATAGATTCTGCTAACATATCCTTGTCTAATAAATTGTTGAGCTACAAAAGAAAGCAGAAGTCCCTGTGTACAATGTATAGATTTTCTTTAATGTGAGTTATTGGGAAAAGACAGAGCTGTCCCTTTAACTGGAGAACTGCAAACAGCTGTTCCTTATGCATACATGCTTGCTTGGTCTGAAAGTTTTGGTAAGTCAGTGCATAACTGACAGTTAGATTTATCTCCCCAATAAGCAATCAACATTATAATAAAGGAAAAATGCTTTCAGTGCACCTTTGAGAGTGCATCAGAAATTAATCTAAACATCAAATTAATTATAGTTTGTAAATGAATAGTGGCTCACAGCCCTAATACTTCTCCCGCTCCTCCTCCTCCCCCTAAAGCCTCCCCCAACCAACTGCAATGGCTGGAGGTGCTGTGCAGTGAGCTTGATGAACAGCTCCTTCTCTTTCTTACTCACACAACCCTTTCCCTTATCAGCTGGAAAAGAGTTCCATCCTTACTTTGCAGACCTGCAGTCTCAGAGCCTGGCTTCTTTCAGAGTGAGGGTTAGCAAATATTAAACTTTTGTGCCTCCTTCCCCTTTTCTCTGGGACCTCAAAGCACACCAACAATGTCCTCCTCCCCCTGGATCAGTTTCCACTAATCTGGACACCTCATGATCTTGTCCTTGGTGGTCTGCCTGTGCCAGGTCCTTCAGAGTGGAGAGGACCACAACAAACTAGCGCTGATCTGAACTGAAAAATACCAGGGGTCTGGCATGTTTAATGTGCCTGGAAAATTGTTTTGGTATTGTCTCAGCTCAGGCACTCAAATTAGTGGCTTCTTCCATTGCACTCTGAGCTTTGCTCTGCAGGCTGTACCTATATGGGAATGACAATCTGAGATTTTCCAAGGACCTGAAACAAAATGTGTTGCCACTAGATCATGAAAAGTAAAGAAGAGAGCCTAATTCTATGAGCTAAAGGAAGAAAGAATCAGGTAGAGACTTTCCTGAGGAAATTTGAAATCAGTTCAACAGTAAAAAAAAATAAATCAAACTTAATCATAGTACTCGTAACAGCAGCAAACAGAGCTATACCTCTCTCTCAAGTCCTTTCTAATAATGTATCTGTCTGGTAAGAATTTCTTTTTACCAAAGAACAGTCAGAAAAGAAACCCCCAAAACCTTTGATCTGCTAAATAACTCTCCTCATCCATGCATCCTAAAGCCCTGTGCAAAGGAGTCAGTGTACTGCTACAAGAAGGGGAACAACTAGGTTGATCCATGATCACCTATACGGGGTAGAAACATGCAACTGGAATTTCTTTTCCTTACAACACCTTATTCCTGCACCTGCTCATTTCTCTGGATGAACCTAAGGAGAGCTGTTGCCTTTTCTTTTTTAATATTTTTTTTATTAAATGAGAAAGTGCCACATTTGGCAGGGCATATTGGAGGCACATTGTCAGCAGGTGCTGAACAATATTTTTCTAATGTACCTCTGGGTCCCTTGTTCCATTCCTATGTCTTATGGAGTGCTGCCAATGCACTTTAGACCTAATATGCAATGCCCCTGGTCCCAGGGCCCTGCATAGCTTTGTCAGTGTCCTAGTCTCTTGATGCGTCTTCTTTCTGTTTCAGCTTCCAGATTGAAACCCTGTAGATCATCATGACCTGCCTGCTGCCTTGCATTTCCCACTTCACCTTTTTACCACCACACTGCAGCATTTAACTGCCACAGCATGTTTTTAATAACAGGATACAAGCTCAACTCATCCCTCAGCCTTTCTCTTGAGCTTTGCCCCCTCCTGTGTTCAGTTCTCATTTCTGACTGCTTTTCTCACTTTTAATCTCTCTCCTTTGTCTCTTCAGTTTCTCTTTATAAGCTAGGAGGAGTTTAGTAGGGAATAGAAATATTTAACAGCAAACTTAATTAACTGTTATGACCCTCATCAAGTGATGTTATTTTCTCTATTTTGGCATTTTCAGAGAAGACTGGATGCTTTTCCAAATAAGATGGCCAATTAGTAACTTTCAGCTTTCCTACCGGGCCTGCAGGAATCTGGAATGAAACTAGATGTTCATGTTGTAAGAGGAGTCAAACAAGATATTTCCTTTAGGATGTATAAATCTATAGCCTAAGAAGCCCTTGTATTTTGTAGTCAAAGCTAAAGTACTCCTTGCTTTGTTTATTGTGGGACATTTCAAAAGGGGTGCTGATGGGGGAAGTGTGTCTGGAGTGCACAGAAGAGGAGGAAACATCTGGCAGTTCTGGTTGCTTACACTTGGGGTGTCAAAGCACATGGAGCTGAGTGGAGGGAAAACACAGTGTCTCTCTGGGCATAAGGCAGGTTGTTGACATCCTTCTGGAGTCATCGTCCCATGGAGAGAAACTGGAGCTACCACACCACTGGGTATGGGAAACAGGCACATGCCAAGGAGACATGTGGGGAACATGGAGCAGAACTGGACTGTCAGTGTCTACGGTTCAATGGTGTGCAAAAAGCAAAAAGCAGATCCAGGTGCTTATTGCTTTCTGAAAGAGGTGACTTGAGGAATGAATTTCCAAGTGTTCCAGTAAAGCAATTCCTCCAGCTTTAATTTATCTACATCTTATTTGACACTTTGGGATAACCATTTGACCTCTTCTGCTCCGTCCATGTTCTCATTTTTCTAATTTCTGTCATGCCCTCCTAATTAATGTTTCCCAAACCTATCTTTTTTTCTCTCTTCTGTTAAGACATTTTTCTAGAAGATGTCTGTCTCTGTATTTCACTAATTCAGTGTCTTCAAATGCTTTCTCATGTGTCTTATGAGACAACAGTGAGTGTTTCTGGGCTGTATTGTTGCATCACCCTATGACAGAGGTAGAGTTACCCATGTGTGGGCATGGTGAAGAACAGCTCTTCTCATATTGCTTACTTGTCTTTGCAGCCTTACTAGAGTCATTTTTCCTGGAGTTTTCTTTTATCCTTGTACACAAACTGTTCACATTTAAACTATCTGCATAACTGAGAGGAAAATTATCACCAGAACCATTGAGACCAGCTCAAAGATGTTTTTCACATCCTCTGACATTTAGCATACCTACACACAGAACAACCTACATGCGTGTAGTGGGAAGGTGGGAGACCCAGTGCGATCTCTGCCTTGTGCAGAGACAAGCTCTGGGGTCCTGCAGATTTTGGCGTTCAGGCTGTGACACACTGTACCTCCATGCAAGACTTCCTGGATCAGAATGGGAGTCACTGTCTTCAAGGAATATCCGACTCAGTGTAATTTTTCACAGAGTGAGACAATGGTACCTGCTGTGGCACTACTATTTCAGTGGGAATAGACAGCATGGCTCAGCAGGAGAAATACGGTGTCTGCAAAAGAGGTGCATGTACCAGCTGGGCATTGAGTGAAGGGCTAGTGAGAGAGGCGGGAGAAGGGCAGAATGGTGAAGAGCTGTGAAGGTGAAATCAGTAATTCTGAATACAAGAATGTGGACAAGGTAGAGCCTGAGGAGAGACCCAAGGAGATATGGTTGATATAGTTGGTGTGATGGAGGCTCAGGCTGAATGGAAAAAAGAAGGGTGGTCTGCACTTGGCCATGTTACAGCTACATCAGGGTAGGGGTGGAGGGGAAATAAAAGCCAGAGGTTGGAAAAAGTGTAAGAGAAAATGAAGGATTTGGGTCTAGCCTGGATTTGTGCAGTAGAAGAAAAGTCAAAGGCAAAGAAGCCTTCCATTTTAAATGACTTTTTTTTCAGTGAGAAGTCAGGGTGGTTTCTCAGGCAATCTTACACACTACAGCAGGCAGTCCCACTATGGAAAAGCACAGACATATTTTAAGCACTTTCACATTTAGTATATGATATTGGGGTTTTTTATATATGATATTGGTGTTTTATATATGATATTGGTGTTTGCTGTCCGCCTTTGAATTGGGAAAGTCAAAGACTTCCAGACCAGGTGTGGTTTCTTTAGCACATGCAGGTTCTAGTGGTCCTCTGCAGGGTCATGGACTCCAGAAACCAGAGAAAAGCTCATGGCTGATCTGACCTTTTTCCTAACACACCCATGACTGCCCTGACACTATCCTGCCAGCAGTCACCAAAGGAGATAAATTTGTACTCAAAATGCAGGGGAGAATTCAGAGCCAAATAATAAGGAATAAAATCGTAGAGTGACAGACTCATAGAACAGTTTGTGTTGGAAGGGACCTTAAAGATCATCTCATTCCAACCCCCCTGCTATGGGCAGGGACACCTTCCACTAGACCAGGTTGCTAAAAGTCCCATCCAGCCTGTCCTTGAACACTTCCAGGGGTGGGGCAGCCACAGTTTCCCTGGGCAACCAACCTAAGCCAGTGCCTCACCACTCTCATAGCCAAGAATTTCTAGCTAATACCTATGCTAAATCTCCCCTCTTTCATTTTAAAGCCATTCCCCCTTGTTCTATCACTAAATATTATTTTCAAAATCCATCTCCAGCTCTCTTGTATTTCCTTTAGATACTGGAAGGTGCTATAAAATCTCCCCAGTGTCTTCTATTCTGCGGGCTGAACAACCCCAGCTCTCTTCATAAGGAGAGGTGCTTCAGCCCCCTGATAATCATTGCAGCCCTCTAAAATTCTATTTTGACATTCTGCTCTACTGACTCATTCAGTCTGGGCCAACAGCTTACAGGTAGCTCAACAGTGAGACAAAAGCAGCAAATGAAGTTTTTTCTGTTGGAAAAAAAACCCATGGTGACATTTTTGAGTTTTTTAAGTTTGTCTAAAGCAGGACTTCTTGACAATTTCTTGGCAACCTGGGGCTAGACTCTGTTACAGCAATTTATTTGGGATCTGCATAGCAGATATATTTTAAAAGGTCATATAATGGTGGAATATCTTTCTGGGGCCAGACAGAATTGTCCCCCCAGGCTAGCAGTTGGAGAGCTTTTGCTGGGTTAAAAAAAAGTGAAACGGAATGCAAATGCTATGTTCTTACATGTTGAGTTTTGGGAAATGTTTAAGCAGAAAAGGAAGGAGTTTTTTTTTTTTTACTTTCAAAGTTAATAAAATCCCTTCTATTCCTTTAGGAAAAAGTAATTTTTTTTAATTTAAATTTACTTCCTGAACAAAAACTTACAATCAGTGCCAGCTTCAGTGGACTTAGCAAAAACCAATGAAAGGCCCAATTTTCTGTACCTCCCTTTACGTTTTTACGTTGCTTTAAAGAAGGGTAGGAGGTTTTGAAAAGCAGCATGACATACCTGTGGTAATTGAATACCTGTGCTTCTTCTATTTTTGTCCTTCTGGAGTTCATGCACATGGCAGCATAGTCAACATGTTTGTCTGAGACCAACCATCACAGCAGGCACTCAACTCTGTGGGTAATTAAGGTAAATCCAAAGAAAACTGAGGCTTGACACCTGGGACCCAAAACTGACTGGACTTGGTTATTTGTTTCTCAGAAGCTAATATGAGGTGACCAAGATCCATTAGAAATCTCTAATTCCTTCTCTTGCTGGCCTATGAGCTTGAGTCGACACTTCCAAAGGGCACCTTCCTATTTCAGGCTTCAATATTGCGCAATGAGCTTTGGAGTTTACTTCATCCAACAAGCTGATGTTTAGTCTCTCCTAGTGAGACTCAATATTAAGAAAAATTTCTGCTAAGATTCCTCAGTTCCTGCTCATTTATCAACCTTGATCTCACAGTACCTTGGGAACAGCAAAAAATGCAGCCCCAAAACCCTGCCCCACAAACTAGGTATGTGTGGCTATCCTCATGAAGTCTTGTAGCCATGAGCCTTTCAGCTGAGTGGGGAGGAGGCTAATACCTGTCCAGAAGACATTCTGTCTTTCCAGACTCAGCTTTCACCTCATTTCTCCATTTCCCTTTGGTCTTCCCACTTGTCAATATGTGGAGAACCAGGCTCAGTATTCCTCTAAATATTGACGACAATTTCAGTGCTAAAAGTTCGTTTCTAATCTGTGGATCTCCTTGGAGCATTGGTTTTCCATGTCACCTAGACCTTTGGTGGTCTATTTATCTTGTTATGAGCTCTTATATGGTAGGAGCTCTATAAAGCAGGTGGGCTCTGGAGAGAATGGGGCTAATTCATGGTTTTGAATTCTCATTTGAATTTCCCAACTGCCTCTGCACACCCAACTTTTTTCCTTCATTCCTCTGGTGCTTGAGAGTGCAGCAACCCAATGACTCCTGGTGAAGGGGAGCTCTGTGTCCCTCTCATCAGGGGTCAGTTGTCAGGGCTCCTTCAAACAGAGGGGAAAATATCCTGTTCAGAACCTCTACGGATGTGCAGGAGGAACTGTGCATAGAGAAAGGGCACAAAACTCTAGCAGTACTGTCTGACATGCACCATAGCTAGCAAGGGATGAGGTAAGAGTTTTGGGAGGTGGGCTGCTCAGGAGAGGAAAGGGGAAGTCAGCATGGAAGGGAAGCATAGTGTGGAGATTGAGAGTGGCTGTAAAATCAAATGAAACTCCAATGAGTCTTAACTCTGGAAGTTTGCCTGAGAGACAGAGTCCAGATTAGCTGCAAGTAACAGGAAAAGAAAAGCAATAGTTTGTTCTGTTGCATTTCTCAGGGAAGGTCTGCAGAGAGTGCAGGGTGGCAGAGAAATTACAGATCCCAGTGGTGGGCACATGGATGGGGGAGATACCCTGGCAGGGTCCCCATGCTGCTGCACTGCCACAAGGGAACCTTTGCAAACAGCAGCATACCACAGAAACCCCATACACACATTACCCCATGGCTGTTGGCTGGCTGAGCCCACCCTCAAGGTGTTCCTGCTTACTGCCCCACAGGCAGCTCAGGCTGTGCTCTTTTTCTGCTCCAGATGGTGGGGTTAAGCCAGTGGTGAGGCCAGAGCTGTGTAAGCCCGGTGCAGCTTTCAAACCCAGCCTCTAGCACAGCCTGTCAGTGAGGCACAGGGTTACCTTGCTCTATCTGTATCTGCTGGGGTGCTGCCTTCGGTCCAGTGGGCTCAGAGCATGTCTGACCGTGATCCTCCAAGAGCCATCCAGCCATCCTCCCCTCCACACCACCCGCCCCATCCCTCCCTTTAAGACCAGCATTTCAGCTGATGTTCAGCCCTTATCCCCTTGCAGTCTAATGCATCACAGATGCTTAAAAGCTGCCCCCACAGCTCTGTCTTCCCTTCAACCCCATTACCCCATGTTTGTCCTTTTTTTCCTTAGTTACAGAAAATCCTCTTCTGCCACATGCTCCTTCTACTGATCTCAGCAAAACTTCACCTATCCCACAGCCCCTCGCCTTTGCTCCAGGTTCTTTAGTCTTTCTTGTACCCTCCCCACCTCCCCTTACATGGGGGGATATTTTCCAGCCCACCACCAGCAGCTGCAGCATCTTGCTGCTAGTGAAATGCCAAACCTTCGCCTCTAAGCAGCGCACACAACTCTGAGCATGAGACAATCAGGAGAGAAAGTGGGAAGGGGGAAAGTATTGACAGGAGTAAGTTGAGAGAAATCATAAAGCTTAAGCAGAAAGAAAGCAGTTTGAAAGGTAAAGTATTCAGAGAAAGCCCTTTCCTGGATGAATCTAATTGTTTTGTTATCTTTACCCACCAAAGCATTTACTTTGGTTTGTCGCCCGATCCACAAACACTTTCGAGGAGATGACATTACCGAAAGGCAGGAACATCTGCATCAGCTCAGCATCCCCAAACTCCTGGGGCAGATGGTAGATAAACAGGTTACAGCCCTCTGGTCCTATCAAGAGAAAAAGAAGACTCATGAATGAAGAGAAACAGGATATGAGAAAGCACATGGTGGAGATTTACTTTGGCATCCTCTCTCTCTGACTGGTAACAGGTCACCTCTAGGAAGCAGCTTGTAGACTCTCAGAGGAATGGACAAACCACAGGACCAGGAACTCAAAATGTCACCTAGAGGCTGTGGTAACTTCATTAACCTTCCCAGGACAGACACCAGGATAAAATCTAGAGACAGAGGAATGCACCAGCACATATGGCTGTGGAAAGGCAGAATGGAGGAATAGTAACACAAAGAATGAAAGAATATGGTTCATAGTTTTCTTTTGTACCTTGTAACCCACAGGGTCATTTTGTTCTGTAGAATTTTGCATTCAGCCCCCAGTGTGACTCATCTTGAAGACTCCCCCAGATCAGGACAGTTTGGCCATGTCCTCCATTCTAGAGGGTTCTGCAGGAGAGACTGCAGAACCGTCTCCATATCCAGAGAGACGGATGTAAATCCAGATTATTAGACAACAGGGACTGGCTTTTTTGCCTCAATGTTGTAACATATTCTCTTACAGATTTCAAAGCCTACTTGAGAAAATATCCAGAGAGGAGTTGTTAGTTGGAGAATGAAGTTTTGTTAAAGTAGAGACCCTCAAAAATGTTCTGTTGAAAACAGTATTTTGGGACAGAAGAAGGAGAACCTGCCTCTGGTCAAATAGTCTAGAATGAAACTTTTCAACCTGACTTTTATTTTTAAGCATGCTGTCTTTGAGCAACAGTCTAAAGGGAGCAGTTGTATCCAAGTGGTTTTGTTGAAAAAATTAAACACTTAACACATTTGCAGTGTTCAACAGCAGAAAACTGTACAGTTTGAGGAGACAGGGATTCTTATTTTCATTGCCTTATTTCCAAAGGTATTTCCAGTGATGCCTAGCTCTGCACTGGCCGTGACAGGTAACTCCAGCCCTGCTTTTCTGAGGGGGGATACAGTGCATGCCCTTTGCCAAAGGGGTAAGAGGTCAGAGGGAAGGAGAGTTTCCTCCTTCCCCCTAGTCCATGTGCCTACAACCCTGTGACCTGACTCAGTCAACTTTCCCCCTTTTATGTCTGTGGGGAAGGAAAGGGTTTTTTAATACTCTCGTTTTCTTCATCAGGGCATAATTACAGTGTCATAACACAGCAAATTACAACTTTGCCTTTCCTGTTAGGGAGAGGAGTTCGCCTAGATGCTCCCACCTTTTATTAGCCATTACTCATCCCCCCGGCTGGCAGGAGAAGTACGGTGAAGTCGGGATTCTGGCAGATGCCCATTTAAAGCTCATTAAAATTCCTGGGCCTCAGCATGATTGAAGTCACAGGCTCTCCACATTTCCTTTTGGATTAATGGAAAATGAAGCCCTAATGAATATTTGCTAAGCACAATTTTCCCCACTAATTTGCTAAAAGGACTGTCATGAAGGAACAGCTGATCCTTTGCATCTTGTGCATTTCCTAAAGGTCATGGGGATGGTAACAGGGTTTCTTCCAAATGTGGGTGATAGTGGTATGGTGGGATAATTAACTAATTAGGCACCCGGTCATCTGCTTAGCTAAATTACTTTTGAACCTCAGTGGCCCACAATCAGGCTCCCCTATTTCATGCCAAGCTTTTCCAGCTTCCCCCCACCTCCTGTCTGCCTCTTCTTTAGTCTCCTCACTGAGCAACTATCCCTTCTCCAATCCTTGCTGCCATTGCTTCCGCACAATACAGAGTTATTGGCATGGTAAGCTAGATATGAAACAGTCTGAAAGTGTTAAACAAACACCAACCCCCTTAGGTGTCTGTTAAAATTGAGAAAATTTTGCCCAGGAGAAGGCCACGGTCCAGAATAACAGGGAAAAAATTCATTCTTTCATCTGAACGTGCCCCAGAGCACTTCTGCTATGGGATTTGAGATCCACATTATAATAGAATGGGTAAAATCTTGGCTTTGCTGCAATTGGTGGCAAAATTCCCACTGACATCACCAGAGCCAGCAGTTTGCTCTGTAAAACTGGCCAATTCTTTCAAAAACACCAGCTGCATTTCCTGGGGTCTTGGATTCATTGTGCATGAGTACGGATTCTGTCTGTGTGTGCTGAGAAACACCTACCAAGGCATAAGGCAGACCAGGAGGCACACAACTTCTTCTAGACCATGTTTAGAGGCTGGGCTCAAGGAGAGAACAACCCTTAGGTCACCTTGAAATCAACTTTTCCTCACACGACTAAGAGACCAAGAGTAAGAGAACAGTGAGGGTGTGAAAAAGCAGAGACCATCCTCAAAGCCCAGCTCTGAAATGTGGCTGGGCTTCCCATACTGACTCAGGCATGCAAGGCCAAACTCACTTTGTTCCCAACTACAGAGGGTTTTTGGCTAATTTTCAGTGCTGAAAATGCCACCTGCTTCTAAGAAATAAAGAAAAAAATTGGGATAGTTTGATTTGTTTTGTCACCCTCACATGTGAAAATTCTGCCATTACAGTTTAGTAAGCAATTTTTTGTTGAATCCATCTGTAAGTTACCTATTGCAGTTAGAGTCCTTGGTAAAGAATGCAAAAAACATGATCTGTCTGCCTCAGCCCTTCTAACTTGTTGGACTTTTTTTGCCTGCTTCAAGTTAATATGTGCACTCCATACAAGATTATGGGTTTGTGTATATGGCGGTCTTGTTGTATATACATGTGTGTTTTTAAGAAACCAAAGACATCAGGAAGAAATTCTTTACTACAGGTGTGGTGAAGCACTGTCACAGGTTGTGAGAGGCTGTGGGTGCCCCATCCCTGGAAGTGTTGAAGGCCAGGCTGGATGCAGCTTTGAGCACCCTGGTCTAGTGGAAGGTGACCCAGTCTGTGACAGGGTGTTGGAAGTAGGGTTTTTAAGGTCCCTTCCAACCCAAACTATTCTGTGATTCTATGAGTTGTTCATCTCAGAATTCTATGAAAGTCCAAGTTAGTTCTCAGTGCACAAATCCAATGAGTTTTAAGGGACTTGCTCAAATCACTAGAGCAAGAGGAAAATCACAGTGGGCATGGAAAAACCTTGCTGAAGACTCTGACTAACCTGCTGGAGAGAAAGTTCTTGTTTTGAACAGAGTTAATGGATTATTGGAGATCAGAATACTTGGCAGTTCAGGGCTGAATACAGTATTATTTACCACAGGCTTTACTTTTGTTTTCAGAAGGGCTCTGAGCCAACTTGAAATCTAACTCTCATGACACATTATGAGAAGAGAATGAAGTTTCATTTTTACACTGATGTCTACCATGGCTCTTGGTTTTATGACTTTAAGTTATATATATTTCTGTTCATTTATACACAAGAAGCACAGATAGCCTTGATTTGGACAAAAAAGAAAGAAGGGCTTTAAGGAACACACAGTTTATGAATGGTCCGTAGATTACTTGGAAACCCTGCTGGATAATGGAAAACCTGTGACTGAGGGCATAGCACCACATGATTGATTTGGTTTGGTTGGACCTGAGCTGCTAAGCCATTGACCTGCCCCTGCTCCTCAGATTTCAGCTCATTATTAGGTTTTTTAGCACCGGGACAGCTACAGACCCAACCTATCCCTGGGTGGCCACTGTCAACATGAGTCAACTCCATCTACCCGATCAGATATCAACTATGTATCATTGCATCCCCAACACCAGAGGCAATGTCATAAGGAAAGGCTATGATTAGACTTGTTTTCCAACAGTAATCAAAACTGGGCAGTCCCGTAAGGTTGTGTGAAGTTAGCCTGCAGCACTTTGGTCAGCTGCACACCTCACCTCTACAGCAAACACTTGGAGGCTGGAATTTCATTGCCTCTTCTGCATCTGCTTCCTGTTCAGTCCCCAGCATGTTTGAGAACAGAGCACTTGAGAGTCACAAGCCTGTACCACTTTATTTTAATATGTAAGTGTAATTCTGGGTTTCAGAAACTACATTAAGATGAGTAATACCATACAAATGTAAAATTACCTCCAAGTGTTCTGTGGTTGACATGGCCTGAATCAAGATTTCATCTCAAGCTTTGATAGTTTTGGATCTGTTCCACCCCATGTGCCCTGTCAGCTTCTGTCAGCCTCAGTGCTCATGTGGAAGTAGTGACTAGTCTCTACCGGAAGGTTCCAGCAGCCAAACGTCTCTGGGCTTGTTATCCAACTGGGATCCGGGAGTGGAGAGTTTAGCATTGTTATGAACAGTGTGATCACTGATGTTACTGTTGTGGTAGGGCTGGTACACTAACAAATCAATGTTTATGCCCATCCTTGCAAACATAAAATACTCTTCTCAGCACTGGGCATTATTATTATTATTAGAGTTCCCTCTTGCTGTGTTTTCCTGTTAAAGGTTAAAGATGCTTAAAGGTCTTGATCCTCTGCTAAAAGGGAGTGTTGTGTCTCATAGATTATCCCTCAAGCAGCAGAGAAAGCCACAGCATCCTAACACTGCAGGAGAATGAGGGACACTGGGAGTGCCAGTCTGCACTGGACTGGTCGTACATCTCTTCTCTCTGGCCCCCAACCACCTTTGTCCTCAGTACCAGGTGCTTACAAGAAGGAGTGAAGAGTTATGAGATAACTTGTCCACTGGGTGACACTCACTCCCTACCCACAGAGACACACCATGCCTTGTGAACACAGGGATCTTCAGGCAGAGGGTCTTCAAAGTGTGCACCACAGCTTTCCCCTGCTCCTGATGGTTCCTGGCATTATGCTGTGCTGAGCAATGATCTGCTCGCCATTTTGTCCTGTGCTTAATCTAGCCCCAGTAAGTAATAAAAAGCAAAGTCCTTCAGCATGGGGGAAACATCTCTGTAATGATACGATAGGTCTGTGCATCTGTTCTCACAGCAGGGACATGTACTGGAGCTAATCAGGAGCTGGAAGTTGTGTTCCCCAGGAAATTCTGACATAAGAAAAAAATTAATTCCAAATTAGATGGAAATGCCAACATTTCTAATTTTCTTACAGAATGAGATTTCTCCCTCAAAGTAGTTCTAGGCTGTCAGAATGTTTTAGCTTGATAGTGTAATCTTGATTCATTTCATTCTGACTCTTACACTATATTAAAACATTAAATGTAATTACATATATATAATAACACATATAGAATGTATCTGAATTAGTGATCTAATAGAGGATAAAATTTAAATAGTAACCATCTAAAATGAGGGTTGCTAAGCTGGAGCACCTGACTTTTAAAGCCTCACTTAGGCAAGCAGTCCCTTCTTCTTGTCAAAAGGGAGCAGTGGACTCCTTGGAGGACAATTGGAGCTACCCAAGTGAGTTGCCTCTGAGGATTCCACTTCTCCCCACTGACTGTAAAGGAAAATTACATGGCATGGTTGTCTCCCGAAGTGTTTACATGCAATAATGTTACATTTACCCCTCCTTACTTTTCATGTCTTCAGTGAAGCCATCCAGTACTGTGGATTACCCAGCCTCCTCTGATAGTCATTGTAAAGAAATCGGTACCTTTACTACTTGATTTTTCTCATCCTGATATAGAGATTGTGCTCTACGGGATCTGATTTGTGTTTTCAGATTATTAGTGGAGGCTGAAAGGACTAGATAAGCTACTCTAAATAGCAGGTCCTTGATCTCCAAATAGCAGGTGTCGGAAATCATGTTACTGGCTTTTAATGAAGGAGTTTCCTACAAAGTTCTTTATTTCAATGCAATTGTATTTTTCTATGCATTCTCAGACACAGACCCCCACTGGACGGTATTGCCTGTGTTGCTAGCAGGTCTTTCCATGGCCTATGTATGTCAGCATGCTCTGCTCCCTGAGGACTAAGGACATATCACCAGCAATTCCCCATGAGCATGTTTCTCCATATTATCCTTGGTGATAACGATGTTGTGCCATACATGGAAATGGAGAAACTCTGTGGACCAGGGATCCAAAGCAATCAGGCATTTAATGGATACTCCAGGTGTACAAAGAGGGGAACCAACGTGGCAGGGATGGCCTGCTGGGGTCACTAAGGAGGAAGTCACTTTTACTCACCTTCTCTCTGTTGCTGTGGGATCATGGGAGGTGGCTGTGGGAACGCTTGGCTAATCTGGCCATAAGCAGCAGGATAAGCAGCTACAGGGGAGAGAAAGGGAGAGAAGAAAGAAGGACAGATTTCAGTGCCGGGAAGTGAGGAACTTTCACTCCAAACCACCATACCAAGTTAGAGGTGGTGCATTTTGGCTCTGTGAAGGGCCGTCTCGTGCAGAGTGAGGTGTGGCAGAAGAACCATGGCCGTGCTCCAGGAGGTGCCACATGGTCTTGAGCACCCACCCTCCCTTCAACTTCATCAGCAGTAACACCAAGGAGAGCCATGCAGTGTAAATGGGGTCTCTGCTGAGATCTTTCCCAGCAGAGATGCACAGCCATTCCAGCTGGTGACATGAACACATCCATTCTCGAGCTCAGCGCAGAGAGGCCCATGCTGACAGCCACGTGCAGAGAGTGAGCACATTTTTCCCCTGTGTAATCTCCCTTGTATCCTAATTAATTCCCATGCTCATAAAAAAAAAATCCACATGTGTATTTCCTCCCTTCATATGCCCACACACTGTATGGATAGAGTTGCACATACACCCTTGGATATACATTTTCTTTCATGTCCATAGAGACTTCCTCTCTCTCACACAAACACACTGGAAAGAGTGAGCAGCAATTAAACAATTTTCCCCAACTCAGCTCCCCCACTAAGCAAACAAGGGGAGCCATTCACTACCACAGATGGTAGATGATGTGCCTTGCTGCTAAAAATACAGAGTATGGGTCGGCTGTGAGACCAGAGAAAAGGGGATAGGGGCCATGTGTGTGCAGAGGGGTTAATTAACAGCTCAAAGGGTTGAGCTGCTTCCCATCTATCAAACCTCACAAGCAATAAATGACAATAACTAAAACACTGGCAAATGAAGCCCTACACGGAGAATTAAATTAAGTTTCCAGATACAGCACTGACTTGAGATAATAGCCATTGCTCAGCGGGAGCCCATGATCGCTCCAGTTACCACAGGAAATAATGACTTTGGGGTGGCAGCTCCTTGCAACGTTGGCCATGGACACCTCGCGAGGGGAGGCTGAACACGGCAGGGTCGTGGTCTGCACCAGGTCACTTTGGCTGGTGTCAGTCCATCAACTGCAAAGGAGCTGCTCAGCATACAGGGCAACACAAGTGGAAGCTGATCCATTGGGAGCTGTGGAGAAATCTGCTGGGAAGCCGGGAGCATGTCTGTGTATCTCCTAAGCAAGTCTCAGACTAACTAACTGGGGTATGGCCAGTACACACACCCTAAAAAAATGGGTATGTGCAGGCATTCCATACCGTGCCAGGCACAGGAGCAGTGGCTTTGCAGAGTCTGGTTGCCTGTTTTCCCTCTTTGCTACAGCATTCAGGAGATCTGTTATAGCAAGTGGCCTCCAAATCAGTAGCCTGATTTTGGGCTTGTTCATTTTGCTAAGGCAAACCAGACATGGTCTTGCTGATGAAGTTTCACCAAGGTACAGGTCAGTGGGACTAATTCTCTGGGAAAAGGGAGGAGGTTTCTTCCTTTGTGGAAGAAGACCTTGGGCTTGGTATTTGGGCAAACCTAATCCGGGAGTCCATGACCCCCTGCTTGCCAGTGTACTAGTAAACACCTCCCTTCCCTCAGCCCCCTGAGGTGTGTTCAGAGATTAATGGCTTTACAGAAGAGAAAGGTTTATTGGGAGAAAGTGTTAATACTAACGACCTGCGTACTGCTGCACTCCAGCGTAGGCTTGCTGCAAGGGGTCTGCTGCAGTGGGGCTCTGTGCTGTGAAGACATAAGAGAGAGAAGGAATTAAGGGGTTAAAATATGACAGGCACTCTCCCTTTCTCTTTCATCATCAACATGTGTTGTGAGACAGACAGACCCGGGGGCAGAGGGTTGCGGAAGAGGAGCAGCTTGCCTCGCCCTACGGACAGGACTGCACAGAGCCCCCCAGCATGGCCAAGAGGGTTCTGTCCCCCAGCCATCACCCTGTGAGACCTTGGACTAGAGGGCAAATAAACCTCTCTCCTCCTTTCCCAAGCTTAAATTATGGATCTGCACTGATCATGCAGATTTTTGGCATTGCAGTAATCAACCCCAAAGAACCCTCATCTTAAGCCAGGACTGACACTGTGCTAGGTGCTGTGCAAACTCAGATCTCAGTGACAGCTACAGTCACATGAAACTTTCAGTCAGAGCAGAAAACAACAGGGGCATAGCAGGAGGAAGGAGAAGAGAACAAAGCAGTGGCTCCTGTCATCCCCACATCCCTTCAAAGGACTGTGTTGCTGCCAGGCAGCCCCCTGTGAGAGAGAAGAAGCTGGTTGGGGGGGTGGGGGACACCACTTGTCTGCTCCAGGGAGGATGCTGTGAATCTCTGCGTAAGGCATGCAGTCTCTTGCTGGCTTCAAAGTGCATTTTCTCTCTTTACAAGTGTGCATTCCTCCCCACTAAAACTGTTTATTTTTGTGAAACTTTGAAGTCCTGCTCAAATACAACCAAAGCTAGTTAAGATTTTTTTTTTCTTTTTCTCCTTTGGTTGATAGGGAGGAAAAAAAGAGAGAAACGTGTTGGATAAGCTCTTTCTTTATCTGCAGCAATAAAAAATTTAAAGCAAAGCTTGGCTGAACCTCCAGTCCAAATGTCACCTTGGCCCTAATATTTCACTTCTTGTTATGAGTTTAATTTGTATTTATTGGTGCTGCACAGTTCTACATTTACACAGTCCCTCCAGCTTATTCCTTGTAGGATGATCCCTTAGGGAGCTGCCACTTTCCCACATCCATCCCACCTTTTTCCTTCTTACCCGCACAGAGGTGTGGCTGGAGGCAAGGCTTGGAGGATGCAAAGGTGGGGGCCTCTTGGAAGGAAATCTGGTGCCATACACCTATCCAAGGAGAGACACTGACTGTATGGCAAAGTGTGGGGGAGGTTGTCAAACGTGAGTATTACAGACCCAAGGAACATGGATTAAGTGTTTTCTTACAGATAGAAATACCAGCTTGAAACTTAACTTCAGAGATCACCATTGGTCATGTTAGAAGCTTGCAAAGTCTTGCACTTTTCTCCCAAAATACAAGGAGGAATGGAGAGAAGACCAAATTTGAGGCCTCAAACACAATTAGCTGGCTAAAGCTTGGAGGCTTCTGTTCATTATGGACATTACTGGATCATGTGGACTTTGAGAATGGGGTAGTGACAGGAAGAAATAAGTGGGATTGCAGGCTTAGGTTGGAATGATTACCTAGATGACTTTTGGCAAGTCCCTCAATATGTGTGTATGCGAAATAGGAAAGCACTGCCCTACTGTAGGGATTTTTACTTCTTATAAAGGGGTGTGAGGAGAATATATTAAAACCTGTGGGAGATCAGTGGAAGGCACAGTAGAGATACAAAGCTACATTTTTAAAGAGTAGTTGTTCCAGGAAACTGAAGGAAATGGTTGGAAAATATAAAAATTGTTTCTACTTACTCCTGTACTCCTGAAGAAGAAACCAAGTAGAGTCTATTGTTTTTAACCTCTGCTCAAAACTGTTTTCCTTGAAAAATAGAATGTTGATCATAATGTTCCAGAAGAGAGCTCAACAGCTATGAAAGGTTGAGTGATACACCAGTTCCCTCACCCCTTTGGGAGAATGTACCATAATAACTTGGACCCTCCAAAATGACCAAGTCCTGTCAGGTACAAGATATCTCCTGAGAAAGGTGAGGAAACCTGTGGTGAAATAAGCAAATCTTTCTGAGACAGCTATGGTTTTGCAGATTGCAGTGAAGGAAATATCTCCCAACTCTGCTCTAAAGGCAACTGCCCTTCCTTCATTGCATTCATCTGTTTATAGAGGTAGAAGAAGAAATTGGCTCTGCTGCTCAGGAAATACAGTTACAGCATTTAATTTCTTTCCAGATGACTATGGTTTGGGCATGTTTGTTCTCTCTCTGACCTGCTGACAATTAGCAATGGCTGTCACTTCTCTGATTCAGGAGAAGTCACTAAGCAGACCTGTTTGACTGTGGCCCTTTCCTTAATTTCTTGCCTTATCTGGGAACATATGGGAACTGCCCAATCTCCCAGCTACAGCTGAGTCTGTCCTGACAGGACCACTTGACTCACTGCAGAGCTGCTCTCCTTCCTTCCCCCCACCTGTGGATATCTCACCTGCCTTCGGAGCCACATTTTGACCATTAGAACTGAGACATTCTGCTTAGGAAATATACACTGAAAATCATGGTTCACCTTTAGGATTAAATATTAGAACTGGACAAATACTTTATTTAAAGTGTTTGGGACAACAGAACTCTAAATGCAGCCTTTTCCCCTTCCACACTAAAGCTTTTAGAGTTCATTATTTTCCTGAGTATTAATGACTTGTCATCAAAGGTAACGTCTAAATCAGTGTTCCTTTCTCATAAGGCTGCCTAATGCCCCAGATCATGCATGGAATTTTGTCTTGGCTCACAGCACATGCAAGCCAGCGGGAAGACTCTGCCCTGGTTTAAGTCAGCTTTGCCCCAAGTTGGAAATCACTTCCTCATAGGAAAAAAAGATGCAAAGTAGCTGTTCTAACACACAGGGCCCTAACACTGACCCAACCATTCCTGGATGCTCTTGAAAAGGAGAGAGTCTAAACCACCTCTGGGGAGGCAGCAACTCATGGCTTGGGGCTCTGTGTTTTACGTGTAGTCTCATACCCTACCTTTGGCCACTTGGGAGAAGTAGTTGTGGTAAGACACAACCAGCAGGAATTTAACTTGGTAGCTTGTAAAAACAAAAATGATGACCTCTGCTCACTGAAGAACTCTCCTTTCTTAGCCTGAAGATTGTGTTTACTGAGCAAATGAAGATGTGCCTCCAGTACAGTGGATGTGTCCGTGCTGGCCAATATGGCTTATGAAGATGCAGGGACACAGACTCCAGGGTTGGCTGGGCACCCTGGCAGGAAGCCAAGGCATCTTGGGCAGCCATGAGCATATCTTCATGCTGCTGCTCACTCTGCCAGAGGAATTAAACCTAGGAAAGGGCATAACTGCCTGCACTCCCAGCTGTACCGTGAATGAAGCCAACAGCTGATATTGATCCAGAAATCTCAAGACACAGATTAGACGTTTGAGGAAGTTGTGTCCCTGCTGTGTTCAGTAAAGTGACAGCCTTCTTACATACTAATGACACATGAGAAGTTCAGCAAGGGCTCAGATGTATGAGGAGCTCATGATCCAGAGTCAATCTACCATAGGGGTCATGTGTGGCTGTAGCACAACACATGCTAAAATTCAAGGTGATGGGGAGACATGCGTCATTTCTGTGTCCCAGCACAAGGAGACCATAAGGTGAAGTTGCTTTTTTCCTTCATAAGATACACATCATAGGTCGTATGCCCCTGTGGCCTTCACACAGATCATTAGGTAGGAGAGTAACCCTGTCTCAGCCACCCTTTCTCCCCATCCAGCTTGCCAGTCTTCTTCGTTACTACAAATAGTAGTTGAACACAAGCATGTGGGTCTGGGAACAGATCTCAGCTCCTCAGCTCTGTGTGCTGCCTGTGCAAGGGTGCAAGCCCACAGTGGCCCATAAGATAAATAGCTGAGTAAGGGCTGGTAGGAGATATAGGGATATAGGAGACATTAGATGAGGGACATGGATTACATAAAGCACCCTGAAGGGGCTTTTGGGACAGAACTAGCATGTCTCCAAGTCGTAACATCATCCAAAGACCTCAGATGTGCTGGTGACTCCTTGTGCAGATGTGCCTACAGATAACATCTGAAGCAGCTTTCCTTGTGGCTGGACTCATGGAGATGCCATGTCCAACATACAGACATTTCTGAGATTAAAGGTGATGTAAGCTACATGCTGAGGATCACCTGGTGAAAGGAAAAAAACAGAGAGGCTCCTGAGAGGCCAGAGGACAACTATCAATCATGTCAGCCCTGCTGAAGTCCCTGTGGCCTTGCTGCTTTGCAGGAGCTGAGGATCTGGCCTTGCCAGGGCAAACTAAAGGTGTACTGTAAAAACAGATGCTAATAGTAACTTCATTTGGCAGCTCAGGGCAAGAGCCTTATCCCTGGACATCTCCTTTATATTAATTTGATCATTTCCATATCTCCACGGGAAAAATCCTGCTCAGATACAATTGTCTCTTTGCAAGATGATCCCGGCCAAGATGCCACAAGGTGACCATGGCAGATAACCTTCCATAAACCTGGAGACATAAAACAAGCCAATGACCTACTATATGGCCATAAATATAAATTTAACGAAGGCAGCACTTATTCATTAGGCAGAAGTCAAGAAATGACTCCCAAGTCCTTCAAAGAAAGTAGATCCGTTAATGTCACTTTCCAAATCCTCTGCCTGATGCCAAAAAGCAAGGATGATTTCCCAAGTCAGCATGAAATACCAGTGCTTTAAAATTAACATCAGGAAAGTTTCTTACTACTGATGTATCTCTAGATTGAAATCCAACTTTTTAAAGGGGCATTTAGTTATTGTTGGGCCTGACATTTAGCTTTTGTCAGAGAGTGAATGAATGGAGGTGGCAGAACAAAGCACATTGTTAAAAATAAATAAATTTGGTTTAAGTGATGTTCTATAAAGATTCTCTGCTGAGATGTCAGTAGCCCTGCTACAGTGTCTGGCCAAGACAGGCTGTTATATGGATGCCTCAAGTGAAAATGGCTGCAGGGGACAGAGAGCTGGAGTCTGCTGTGGTGGTCAGGGGTGTAAATCAGGAGGACCTGCACCTAAACCAGAGGGATGGTGAGGAAAAAGGATGATGGTTACTGTCTGAGACATCAAAAGGGGGTCTTCCATACCTCTCAGTGGACTATAGGACAGCCTCTCTGTCCCAGCTCAGGGTATGAGAAAGCCAAATCTGCTCTCTGAAACCAGAGGGGGCCAGTGCTTCTGAGAGACAAGAGCAGGATCTAGCTCATTTTAGGCCCCTAAGGACCTTGGGAATTAATTCTGGTGGAAGGATTCAGCTTACAACTATATGATACTCTCTCCACTCCCTGCTTCTGATAGTTTGTGCATTTTCTAACAGACATGCTCAATTCCGTCTATTTCACCCTATTTTGCAGAGATGCTTCCTATAGAGGCCTGAAACAGCAAGTTATGAACTGGATCCACAGCTTTGTGGTCTGCCCCATCTATTCTTTCCTCCTACTGTCCTGAATGTATTTTACACCTCTCCCAGGAGCTGCAGCTTGGCCACTATCACCTTTGGGAAGGTGGATAGGGGAGGAGGGTGATCAAAGAGAGACAGTGCTGTTCAGTTATTGTGGGGGTTAATAACATAATGATAGCAAAAAAAAAAAATAAAATCTATGTGAAGCCCAGGATTAAAATAAATAAATAACTGAGTGGGAGGGCTCTATTCACCTTCTCCTTAAATCCAATTTAAATCACTCTCTACAGCCCTAATCTATATCCATAATTATATCATTTCGTACAACAAGCTTGCGAGAGGTCTTAAGAAATTTATGTAGATTAAAATTCATGGGTGCCATAGTACATATTCCATATTATTAAGATTGATTAGGACAGCTGATGCTGTGATTAAAGAATCCAGCGTTTACTGTTGTAATTAATTAGGTATTCAGACACAACAATAACTGCAATAACAGAAAGAATGTGCTGATCTAGCAGAAAACAGAGGCTGATCCTGTGTTTTATAGTCTCGTTTTGCCATTTAGGGGTGGACACCATTCGGTTAAAGTCATGTTGTCCCACTGTCTCTTCCCCTACACATCAAAAGAGCATAGAAATTGAGGGCTTTTGTACCCTCTGCTTCCTCCTGTTAATAGGAAAAGCCATTTTGGTAGCATCCCCAGGTATTGTAGATGCTTTTTTAGGACCACATGTGGTCCTACTATAAAATTCATGTAGTTCAATTTTGGAAACCAGGAGCATCTTTATTATTTTCTTAATAGTCCCACTTCCAAGCCCCATCCTTAATAAGGTTGCATCTGAGATGGATGCCGAGCAAAAACATGACAGGAGACATGTCTGGCAATGAACAGCTTTCAGTGAACAAAGCAAGAAAGACACAGAAGACTCAGAAATGCAGACAGGTGGATGTGGCTAGTCAAGGTGACAAACTAATTCAGTAGCAAGGCCAGGGCCAGACATCCCTCTCTTTGCCTAAGGCCATAATCTCAGAAGTCAAGGTCAGGTTTTAAAAGCTATTAAGGCACTCTAAGTCCATATTTTGGGGGAGCTTTGTTTAAGTCATCTTTAAAAATAAAGCTCAAGGTCTTAACTCTCATGGATGCTACTGAAAACATCAAGACAGAGCCTGATTTGTGTTTAAACCTTCTTCCAGATCAGAGGAGAAAACATTTTGGCTCTGGAAAGGCTCACACAACTGCCTTAAACAACCTCATTCATTACAGCTGCAGCATGGTCATTGGAAGTACATGGCATCATTAAAGTAGCTTAGACTACAATTGAAGATGGCAACTTGTTATTATATTTTTAATGAGTGCATTCCTTCACTTATTTATTTTACCAGTAAAGCGTGGTTTATGACACATGGCAGATTGTTACAAATGGGTCAAATAAATGCTTCCTAGTCATAATGATGTCTCAGGTGCTCTCTGTTGCAGTTTTGGAACTGCTGATACAAAATATGAACAGGAAAGCTCTCACCTGGAGACTTAGGGTGGACAAACAGAACACAGACAGAGATTTCCTGTAGTGAAGAAGTTAGCCCCAGGGTAGCTGAGCCAGGCACATTTCTAGGGCATACTGTATGCCTAGACCAAATGCTGTGGGGTTTGATTTTCATCCCGGACCTTCTACAGGTGCAGGCATGTCACTCTTTTTCTGTTCTCCTGATTCATCTTGTATCTAAACTCTTCTTGTCTGACATCTTTTGAGTCTGAAATATCAGGGTAGACATTGGGATGTGGGAAGACAGCTCTTTTCTTTCTCTGCACAGGTGAAACCCTGATCTTGCCCAGTGCCACTGGATGGATGATCAAGACTGACGCTGGACTCTGGTCTGGAGCAGCAGCTTGCCCACCAGAAATGATACTAGTCACTGACAAGCTGATAGATAAGGCTGTCATATTATCATGCTGTGAACTCCTCCCCTACAGAATTAGTTTGGGTGATAATAATAATTACATATGGAATTAGAATCCTGTCTCTGCTGGCAATGGGTGAAGTAAGTGACTGCTTGATATCTCTTTACTGAGCCAATAAAAATGAATTGGTGGTCTTGGTTCAGTTACTAAGACGTGAGTTCCTGCAGAACTCTGTGGGGCACACCCTTACTGCCAGTCTTGGCAGTGGCTTGGAAACATGTGGGCATGAAGGCTTGCCTTGTACTGAGACCTAGTGCTCACAAGAGGGCTGGACCCTGAACAGGGTATGAAGTGGAGACTGCTATCTTGCTAGTCCAGATGTGCACAGCCCACTGTGCAGCCAAAGGAGGGGGTTGGTGGAGAAACTTCCGCTATGTCTGCAGAGAGGACACACAGAGCTAGTCCTGTCAGTGGTGGGCAGTCAGGAACAGGACCACAGTTTGCTGAAAATAGTAAATGAGATTAAATGTTTTTAATGTATTAGGAGGAACTGAGGGAACTTAGCTTTTGTTTTGCTCAGCAACCTAAACCCAGAACAAATGCACTGAATCAGAGTCATAGAATACCCTGAGTTGAAAGGGTTCCATAAGGATCATCAAAATTCAACTGCTGGCCCTGCACAGGAGAACCCCAAGAATCACACCGTGGGCCTTAGAGCATTGTCCAAATGCTTCCTGATGTATGTCAGGCTTGGTGCTGTGACCACTTTCCTGGAAAGCCTGTTGCAGTGCCCAGCCACCCTCTGGGTGAAGAACTTTTTCGTGATATCCAACTTAAGCCTCCCCTGAAACAGTTTCATGCTGTTCCCTTGGGTCCTGCCACTGGTGACCAGAGAGAAGAGATAAGTGCCTGGCCCTCTGCATCCCCTCAGGAGGAAGATGAAGAACTCAGCATCTGTGAAAGCATTCCCCATCTAAGGCTCCACAAAGCTGATACACCACTGATCCATCCCTGGCTCTGGTTAAGCTGTAGATCCCTCAGCACAGAAGGAATAAGGATGTAGGATGTTACGTGGTGTATTTCCACTTCTTTCTGGGCACATCACTGGAATATCATGGAGCAGTCTTCACTTTTTTGGGAGCTCTGCTTTGTTCCCTTTTCCAGCTTCCTCATTTCACTGATTCTTTAACAGCCAATCCCTTCTCTCTCTCATTTGCTGCCCTTTAAGTCTCATGATTTTCTCATCTTTCCCTCCCTTTCTCTTTCCAAAGAGGCTTTATCTTTGAAGTAAGCATTTTCTGCATTCCCTCACAATGCAATTCAGTAGGGCAGGACCAGTTACCAGAAAGCAGAATTCTGATGAGGTGAGACATAGCAGAAACCAGTGCAGATGGTCTCTACTGTTATTGTACATCACACATGGTTACAAGAGAGGCTCTGGGCTCTGGATGGCTAAGAAGCTTTGGCAGAAGAGCACAGTCCCTGCTACTATGACTAATGTGGAAATGGCAAACGCTCTTGTGCTGCTGCAAAGTGACTCACGGTATCATGGCACAACAGATTATGCTCTTTGTCCCCACTATATATTGTGACACATTGCCACGTTCAATAGCTCTGCAAACTGAAAGATTAAAGGGCTTGAATTAATATACAAAAAGGTCAAATCTCCAAAGGGACTCAGACTACTGAAAGCGGAAATACTTGCTGCCTTGTTATTCACTCCATGGCAAAAAGTGCACTGAGGCATTATGTACTGGCTGATCTTGGAGAAGGTGAGACCTTGGCTTGCAAAGAGTGTGCCTGTAAGGAATGGTTGTCTAGTGCTACCGCATGGATCCATAGACTGACTAGATTCATGGAAAAAGCTAATTCCTGCAGGGACAGGGGCTGTGACAAAAGGCCTGGTGAGTAGGGATGTTCGAGCTACTGTGGCCTTTGCCACAAAGCCATGGATGGTTTGAGAGTCTAACTGAAATGATACCGTGTGTGTCCCTTCTCCAGTCAAAGGGATTCTTAAAAAAAAGAGCACAGGGGAAGACAGAAATAAAAAAAGAGTGATATTAAAGAGTAAATACAATTACAAAATAAGGAGATGTTTTTATAAAGATTGTGGAATTCTGGAGTCCTTTAGATGCAGCATCAAAAATATTATGGCTAGTCACAAAGGTGGACATGTAGACAAACTGCACATGTAATTGAATTTATTTGGGTCAGAATGGTATGGATGTCATGCCTCTATAGATGTTCATTGTCCTGTTTTGCTATTTTCGGACAACAGAGAACATTCTGCTACAGGATATAATGGTGTGAACCCACATTTGAGGATTTTTTTGTGAAGCATGAAAGAGTATATGAGAGCAACATTCAGGCTTTAAACAATATATGACAAGTCATAATCATAGCAAGACTATGATTATGTACATAATACTGCCACTTTCAGAATGAGAGATATACCATAAAGGAAAGTTGTTTGGAAGGCACTGACTTTGGATGGGGACTGTCATGTTCTTTTCTTCTTTATAATGTTAATGCAATTGCATGCTCAGTTGTAATATTTTATTTTTACCCTTGCATTTAAAAACAGAGACATGCAGAACCACAGGGCAGTGCCAGTAACAGATGCAACAGAGGAAAGTGCGAAAAATCCCATAATGAACAATGATGGAATAAGCTGCCCAGTGACGAAAATTTCTTTCTAACCCCAAGCAATTAGTGGCTGGCTTATATCATAAAGCATGAAGTTTCATGTCCTATCTACATTTTATCCAGTCTAATATGGCTGTGGATGTTCTCATTACCCATATAAATGACTAATCCTTTTATTTTTTATGCTGCTAAGCTCCAGGACTCAATAAAGCCTGTGGCAAGGAGTAGCGTTTTGGGGAGTGCATAAATGCTCATGAGAACGAAGAGAATTAGATGGAGCAAACACATGATGTAGGCTACATGGGCTTGCTTTCAGCGTTTCAGGGACAGACAAAAGTAAAATGAGAGGTGAGTGTTTGACCTGCTGCTGCTCCCTTTACACCTCTGCTATAACTTAAGATGTCACTAAGTTATGGGGAAGCTGAGCACCAAGAGAGACAAATATATTGCTGAAGACATGCTGAGATAAATTCAAACTTTACATAGAGCAGACTATTTAGATGTCAGCTTTACTGGCAGGATGGAGTCTCTGCCTGCACTGAAGAGGAGCAAGGATGGCTGTTACCTTTTAGTGTGTTGGGCTGTTGGTGTTTGTGCAGGGACCTACTGTGAATTGCTGGCTGAACAAGTCTCTTTGAAAATCAGAGAGAATCAGATTAAGGCCATTGACTTTTATATAATCATGGATGAAATAACTAAGTGAAAGGCTTCTTTAATTATGGGGATAGTTGGGGATAGTAACAAAAGCTGAAGTCATTAAGATTCATCTAGAAAGAACATCTTTTCTCTGATATCCACAGTAATGGATCATGGAAGATTAGCTAAAAAGAGCTAGATAAACCAGGAAAAAGGACAGACACATAAATGGATGAATAAACAGAGAGATGATAGACTGGCAAACAGGTAGATACTGAAATAAATGGACAGTAGAACAGATGGCTATGTTTATGTAACCTTAAAGACAGCATGCTTTCTCGGTGCGGTGCTTGAGCTCACCGAGCATACTAAAGGCTCTTTGCAATCTTCTGGTGCCTTCACAAGACTCTAAAATCTCCCCTGCCCTTAAGCTCCTACAAAAGCATATATACATGCCTATAACTTTTAGTAGAGTAAGTCCCTTGATTTCAATTCTTCTTAGAGTTGAACTCACAGCTACATATTTGCAAAGTGTTTGTTAGGAGGAAGATGATTATTTGTCAATACCTAGTTAAGGCTTTTGTATTTCCCTGTTATGTGGCATTTTTCCTTGTAGCTCATAAAGTCCCCTGTGATGATGACTCTTCTGAGTTTTCAGGACTGGCTGAGATTGAAAGAATTATTTTTTTCTCAGAGGTTTTGTGGGCTTTTTGGCTGGAGTATCTGACTCATATTTGATTTCCTAACAGTCTAGATCAATCTATGAGTGCCCCAGAGTAAAATACTCCTTTGCCAGATGGTGATTAGGATCAATTAGTAACATTAACTTAAATTTTTATTGCTATGATTGTTACTATTAGTATGTGTACAGCAATGGTAAAAAATATCCCCCTAGCAGAAGGAGGAGAGGGCTATCTCAAATCTTCAGAATACTGAAAAAATGTAGGTGCACATGGAGGAATGGTAAACTCCCGAGTTCTTGGTGTTTACAGCCTAAGACTGTCCATATCTTTGTAAACAGAGGCAAATATGTATCCTTTAGACTCCCTCCTTCATTCATGACTGCCAGTGCCTGCAAAATGACTCCTTCAGTGCTGGCATCTTTGAGCTAAGCACAGTCTGAATCCTGGCAGCAGTTCTCTGGCAGTGTGACACAAAAGGTGAACCTGAGCCCATTCAGTGGCACATTTAATGGAGCTTCAGTCTCCAGGCCTGGTAAGGCAACAGGATTTGGATGCAGTAAGCAATTCAGAGACCAATACCTGCTCTCTGCACACATGAAGCAGTTTGGGTCAGCAGACATGTGGACCCTTTGGACTCGTCCTCTAGAGCCATCTGGCTGCAGGGGAATTCAGGCAGAAGTTACCAATGGTGGGTGCTAGCAGATGTAAACAGGCTTAGCACAGCTCCTTCAAGGCCAACCAGGAGCAAGACACTTGGGTGTAACGCTAGGAGAGATCTACCAGCATGAACTGGTCAGGACTCAATTTTTAGCTGAAGCAAAACATGCTGGTTGTCCTGACTGTATTCACCAGACATGCTATCCAGCAACTGAGCACTCAAATATTCAGTACCAAATTTTTTCACCTCCAACATGCCCTTGATGTTTATCATCCAGATTGAACTGTTTAACTACTGTAGCTGCGTAAAACCTAAAACAGCAATGCTGGAGTGAGTCCTGATGGTGTGAGGCATAATCCCTCTGAGGTGTCTCTTGTTGGACAAAGCCTGTGGATGTGGACAGCCTTCCCTAACACTGAGGGAGCAGGTTGTGGGCACAGCATTGGTCTGGCTTACCTGGATAAGGGTGAATGCCATTAGCAAACACGGCTTCTGCAGCTGGCTGCCCATTAGCCTGCGGCGGGAGGCCGGTGAAACCATTCACCCCAATTGGAGATGGGATGCTAGGCACAGCTGGTGCAGTTATGCCAGGAGGCGTGCTTCCACCTGCAAACAGGGAGGACACAAAGTCAGAGCTGGTGAGTACTGGAAACAACAAAAACAACTGCACGGAGAAAACTGCTGACACAACAGCTGTGACCACCAGACAGAAACCTCCCAATAATCCAAGAAATGAAAAATCTCCCAAGCTGTTGAGCAAGTGAACGGACTGCTTGCCATTGCTCCTCTGTTCAGAAAGCATTTAAGAAAGGCTTGCAAATCTTTAAAAAATTCGCTGCCCTACCTTTCTACAGCAGTTCCTCTCAATTTCCCTTTGGAGCTCTGTGCATGTACTGACTTCCAGGACTACTCTGTCTGCAGTCTCTCAGGATATACCTTTCACGCAAACTCATTCTGAACCTTCTCAGCACTAGGGATCCTTAAAAGGCTTGGCAAGTTGATTTGCAGCCTAAACGTAGCCAGTGATACTTTTTTTTAATGTCACTCTTCGGCCCAAACTTGACTTTTTAGAGTTTTAACAGACTTCTACCAATGAACAGAGTCAAATTTTGGGCTAGCTTTGTTCCCATTATGGAATCATACTCCTTTCCTTCTTTCCTGGTGTGTCCTGGGTCTCTAAGGCTGCTTTTTCGGAAGAACAAATTAGCCTTTATATTTTTGGTGGGATCTTGTCACACACTGGTAGAGAATTCTTAAATTTCTGGGGTAGAATTAAATCCCTCTGCTACCTCATTGTCTGCTCCTATATCTATGTTTAAAATGACTGTACAGTCTGTTCTTGTGACATATTCTGGATGGTTTTAAGGACCAAAAATGAGTTTTCAATGATGCTGAAACAGTATTTTTCTCTTGCTGGCTGTGTGTGGGAAGTTTACCTATCATATCTTTAGCAATATCTTTCTGTGTCAGGGTATACTACTGGTATTAAACACCATTTTTGCAGTAACCTCTTTTTTAAACCAATTGCAGGTATTTTCTTCACCACAACAGCATTCTATTATGGGTAAGTCCAGTAACACAATTTAATGATTGCTTAAATCTGTTTTGGTGCTTTAAGAAAACCAATACAGATGCATGAGGTGTTTTAATATGTTCAGATTTGAGTAGCCCAAAAAACAGGCAGTATTTCAGCTCATTTCTTATACCCTTAGCAGACAAGCTGCTGCTTCCCCTTTGCTTATTTAAATGGTGTTGGCCTTTAAAAATGCCCTCTGTGGAGGTACAGGGAGCCAGCAGTGGCAACTGAAGTCCAAAGCCAGTGCTCTTAGCATATGCCATCAGCTTGCAAATCACAAAGGCTACTTAAAATTTCAGTTGCTTTTCTGGATCTCTCCTTTATTTGCATAGAAAATGTAAGTAATTTTTTCTAAAATTGCAACAAGGGATTTGTGCTTGCTATTTTGTGCATGTCTAAGGAAGTTTAGGCATATTCATAGGAATTTTTTAATTTTCTTCTTATAAAGAACCCCCCTGGAGAGGTCATATCTGTAGCTGGAGTAAAACTGGCATAATGCCACTGCAAAGAACAAATGGTGGTGGTGGATGCCAGTTGTGGATTTCATCCCTCGTTTGAGATCTCTTGCTGCAGCTACAGCAGGTGCAGATTTACAACAGAGAGGGAGGGAGGGAGGGAGGGAGGGAGGGAGAAGAGGAGGAAGGCAGGAAGCCTAAATGAAATTTCATTTCTAGCCCCCCTTTGCAGTTAACAGGGTAGCAGATCCACTGCCAGATCCACTTTTCACCCAGATTGTAGCAGAGATGGGGGAAATGTAAAATCTGAACCAAACTTTCAGAGTTGTTAAAATAATTGCCTGACAATTACAGACTGTGTGTGAGATAAACCTGAGTCTTGATGGAGAACTGTTAAAATGATGGCAAAAACCATAAAATTTTTATGGTTTGAATTACCCACTGGGACTGCCTATCATCATCCACACTGACTGCAGGCCAGCCGGGTGACTAGATTAAATGAGATGTCTAACTTTTGAGTGGTCATAGCCAGGTGAGATGGACATTGTCTCTCATCTGTTAGATTTGGCTGGATCCAAAACTCTCTGCATTTGTAGGTCCCATGAGCCTGAATGAACTCATAGCCACGTCCCAAGGAACCCTCTCTCCTAGAGGTGGGACACACAGGAAACCAGCTGGATTAGAAAGCCTGAAGATATCAGCAGAGAGGCTGAGCCAATACCTCCAATGCCTCTAGGATTCCTGGGTTACCAGAATCTTTTTTTTCTGGCACAATTTTTCTTTTGCTTAGGAAAGATCAAAACACTTCCTTTTTACTTCTTCAATGTTCCAAACACTTTTTCTGATGCCTGTTTTTTTTTTTTTCCAGAGAACTTTGAAATATTTCATTTTCATTCCAAGGCAGAACAAAGATATACTTCAATGACTAGAAATCCTGCTATGAAGCAGAATGATCATTTTCCATTTGGCTTTCTGAATGCTAACAAAAGCCAGCAGGAGAATTCATGTTAGGCTTCAGATATCTCCTGGCCACTCAGAAATCGCTGCTAGTGTTGCAGGCTTGCTTGCTCAGAAATTATGTGAAACATTTTCTATGCATCTTATAATATGCTTTGTGAGTGTTGTAGTAATACAAGGAGTAATTTCAAAGTCTAAACATTTCTCCTATAGAATAATTGTCAATGGATATTTCCACAACCCACCACAGAGGTTTTTCATGAAGGAAGTTACTCATTCAAGGTAAATCTGCAATAATACCAAAATGAATAGGCTCTGTGACTGAAAATATGTCATAAGGAGAGTGCAAAATTGGCCACCATGAAAGACATCAAGGGTTCATCTAAACCAGCATCTTATTTTCAATAATGACCAGTCATGGGTGATCCAGACAGCATGTAAAAAACATGAGTTTCCTCTCCTGTATTCTGACAGTCAGAGTTTAACAGTCCCCTCATCCTGTCAAACACTGGAACTGGCTGCCCGGGGAAGTGATGGAGTCACCATCCCTGTAGGTATTTAAAAAATGTGTAGACATGGTGTTCAGGGACACGATTTAGTGGTGAACATGGCAGTGCTGGGTTAATGGTTGGACTTGATGATCTTAAAGGTCTTTTACAACCTAAGTGATCCAAGATTCTGTGGCTCTGAAAGGCACTGGTCACAGCAGAAGAGGAGCAGTTTATATCAAAGAAGAGCTGGGATGCTTTTTGTGTGCTGGATATCATGGTTGGCACATAATTTGGCTGTTTTACAGGTGTTTTCACATCTGTGTCACAGAACTCACTGATTTTCAAGACTTATACATATTCAAAAGAGCTTGTGCTCTTTTGTGGTGGGTCCATCACAATCTACTGTCTGGATTCAGCTTTCCAGGCCCTGACAACATTTGAATTCCAAGCAGTCTTTGTTTGATGTTCTCTCTGCTCCCACCAACACAAAACAAATCTAGCTAATGCAAATATGATAATCTTTCCAGCAGTGGTTTAAAGGGTGCACATATAATTAAGCCACTTTTCTATTTGGTTTTTCAGGAGCTCCATCGACTCATTGTTTATACTTTTATCATTGTGTAAACATATATTTTGAAATGTGTGGTATAAGATTTTTGAGTCAAGTGCTTTTCCTTGGGTCTCTGTAAGTTCGTGTAGAATGAGATCTGTCTTTCTTTCTCTCCCTCTCCCCCTCACTCACTTGTATTCTAATACAAGCAAAGGAAAAGATATTTATATGATCCAGTAGCTGCTGATGCTCTTCCCAGCTACAGATTGCAGAGGTGATGTGTGCAGTCAGGGAGATTTCCTTTGGCAGACAGGTTAACAAGGCTCAGTTCATTAGGAATGACCCACAAAGCTGCATTGCTTTGGTGCCTTAATTCCCTGCCATCCAGTGTTTCTCAACCATCAGGCTTCTTTCCTGACTGCTTTGTCAGATGGCACTTACCCACTCCGGGGCTGGTGCCGATCTCTTTATATTCAGCAGTGAAACTGCCTCTTTCCTCTCTTACTGTTCTGCTCTGCCCAGCACTGCCTACACCATAGCAGGCTCAGACATATCTCACTCCTTGCATGTCTTGTCCCAGACCTTTGTAAAGCTGGTCCTCTCCAGGCCAGCTGGATGCTTCCAGGTTCACACAAGGCCATTGATATGCCACATCTTTCTGAGTACAGTCCCATTCCCTGTACCTCTCATAGAAATAAGCTATGTCACCCCAAGGACCCTTTTATCACAGCCTGTCTCTTAGAAATGGTCCTCTGAAGATGTAAGTTTGAGACTTCTGCTCCTCTACCAGACTCTGGTATATTGCAAGGCTTTCCAAATTCTCTCTTCTTTCGAGGTTTGGCCCCACTTTCCTGCTTACCTACTTCACTGCTATTAGGCCACGTATCACTCCATGACTACCAGCCCTGATGATTTCTTGACCTGTTCCTTCCCAAATGATACACCTGTGCTTCAAGGCCCAGGAAAGACAGAACTGTTCTCAGCTTATTTCTCTGCCCACAGAACCATATATTGCAGCTCCTAGAATGGCTTTTCACAGCCTAGATGGATCCTGGCAGCCTTTCACTGACTACCTGTCTCTGCTCCAGCAGCCAGAAACCCTGTCACCAAAGGCCCTCATTCCAGATAGAACCAGATATCTCCCCTAAATACCTACTGTCCTATCTCATAATAGGGGAAAGGCTTATATGTCCCAAAGGCAAAACTCATCTTGTTAATGATAATGCATCTCACCACCAACCCTATTTTGTTTGTCTTTGGACCAGCCTGGCTGTGACAGCACCAGCACTGACCAGTTGGACACATATATGCACCAATAAACCAGCTGCAGGACACTGCAGGGTGTATTATGGCATTTGGAGGGTGCTCAGAGATAAAGAAAAGTTGTGTACAAGAGAAGACTGATAAGGAAGTGTCACAGAATCATAGAATGGTTAAGGTTGGAAAAGACCTCTAAGATCACTGAGTGACCCAGCACTGCCAATCCCACCACTAAACCATGTCCCTAAGTGCCACATCTACATGTCTTTTAAACACTTCCAGGGATGGACACTCAACCACTGCCAAGGGTAGCCTGTTACAATACCCAGTCCAAGCCTCCCCTGGTGCAACCTGAGGCCCTTTACTCTGGTCCTGTCACTTGTAACCTGGGAGAAGAGACTGATCCTCACCTGGCTGCAGGTGGCTATAACAGAGAGCCTGTATGTCCTGCCAGGTCTCCTCTGGGATGTGGCCATACCTTCCCGCCCTTTTCCCTCTCCACCCCTCTGTCCCCTTACCTGAGGTTGGTGTCATGGGGGCGGCTGCCAGGCCGTTCATGTTCAGAGCCGCCATCTGCTGCATCTGGGCCGCGGCAAAGGCTGCCATGGGGTTCAGGTATCCGCCCTGCGCCACCGAGGCCATGATCGCAGCCTGCTGCTGCATCAGCTGGAACAAAGAGAGCAGGGAAAAAATATCACGCGGTCACTGGCTGGGCAGCCTGTGGCACTGGGCCCAGGGTGTGGGCCTGGTGAGGGTGTGATACACCCTTCTGCTTTGAGATGTCACCACACCGTGCCTGTGGTACCCCCCAGGCTTGGCCTTCCTGCTCCGCCACAGGAGCTGGAGGCAAATGTTGTCTTTGCATCTTGGGGTCTCTGTGGTCCCCATCACCACCATGTGTGGAGGTCTCCCGTGAGCTGGACACAACCCTCTGACTCTCTGCTACTTCTCTGATAAGAAGGGCAGATAAAAGTCTTTATACATAGAAAAGACTATATACCTGAGCAAAGAGGTTTCATGGCTTACATTGCTTATATCAAAGTTCTAGGAAAGCCCTGGTGGTTAATGATGGGAGACCGGTGTATGCAGGGAAAGGGGATTCCTTCTCCAAGGCAGCAAGCTTGGCTGGTTCTCTAGGGGTAACCTGATTTGTTTCCATCTGTCAGTGACAGATATAATTTTTTCTGATGCTGCTATGAAACCTCTGGTGGGTACAGAGCAAACCCATGACCAAATCTTTTGACCAGATTATAGCACCTATTTCCAAAATGACCAAGCAGAGACCTCCAGAAGAGCTGTACAAGAGAAGGGAGTTTCTCTCCTTTGGCAAGAGTAATATTGCCTAATGGGAAAACCACTTTCCCATAGTTTTGATCTGGCCTGACTTCCTCCATTAATTTTTTTCCAGAAAGTGGTCAAAATACTGCTTGTTTCAGGGCACCTACCAGAAGCAGAAATAAGGAACCCAGGCTATATTTTCAGGCATTCTGGGGGTAAAAATTTTGGAGCAGAAGGCTGGTGAATGGTTGTACATGCTGGAAATGCTTCTTTCATTAAAACCAGACTTTGTTATCATTATGTTACACTCCAAACCTAGCACACAGCTGGTGCAGTTCATGTGCACATTATAGTTGCAGTGGGCTTATAAAGTGTTCCTGGTGTGAAGGATAAGACAGTTTGGTTGAAGCTACCTCTTGCCTCCCTCCCTGGAGCTGTATGAAGAGCCAGACACGGTATGTCCGAGTATCCAGTCCCCAGCAGTGACCAGTGGTGGATGCTTAGAGAAGGTGTGGGGGGAAAGAAGACGCACAGAGAGTAAAACCTCACTCTGTACCTTGCCCAGCCTCTGGTAATCTGTGCCTTGATGATAATAGTGGAGAAGAAAAATGTTTTTCTGTAGTCATTTTAGAAGTGACTTATGCCTGTGCTGTCTCCAGAATTGGAGCAACTCTGTTTTGCTGCTCTCTGTCATTTCACTCTCTCTCCCATCTAGAAATCACCTTCTGATGCTGTTCTTTAAGCACATGGGACATGGTTCTTAGCATTAAACAGATCTCAAAAGTCATGGCAAGGAACACACTGTTCCCTACTGTTAGCTTTAATACTGAAATATCAGCTAAATTAGCTATTCATACACATATTCACTAAAAGAAACCTATGAATGCCTTGAATGAACATTTGAAAATGAACTGCACTCATTCAGATACTGAAACTTGTCACCATCAGTAAAGGGTGCTCTGCTACTGACCTGCTGAATAGCCATGCTGTGTAAACTTGCCTTGGTTTCTCCAGCAACAGGAGACACAGGATACCTGCCTCCCTGCGTAGGAGTGCCTTCAGATCTACAGAGGAAAAGTGTTGTACTGGAGTTGAGTATTATTATTTTTTGAAGCCTAATGCAGATTGGAGGCAAAGTGGTGGCTTTCCCTTTGATTGTTAATTACCCTTTTTTATTATACCCTGCATAAGACACTTTCACATTTTAATTAGTGATATCCTGTTCTTTGTAATTACTGATGGAGTGATTACACAATCTTTTCTATTACAGCACAATGCTGATTCCCCTTTAAGGAATACATTTGTTTCTAGACATTATTTTGGTTTATTCTGCAGAGAAGGTACTGAGCAGGTGACTTTAGAAAGTATGCCAATGAAGTGAACGAGAAAGGGGGAATCCATCCATCTTTAACACTGGATTGACTCCAGCACTAGGTGTGCTGACTCATATCTCATTTTCTGTGCTGGGTGTTTTTACCCAGGACAGAGGAGGATATAACCGTCTGGTAACAGAAATGATGGCCAAGTGCCTATAGGATCTCTGTAGCTCTGCAGACCCAAGTAACATCTCTCTGAGATGGATGCACTTGCAAGGGCTAAGGACATTCCCAGTCTGGCCCTTGATGAGTTTTCTCTGCTGTTCTCCAAAGGTGACCAGAGATGCATGAACAAACCCACCTCAAAACAGAGTGATGTATGGCTGGTTGTGTATTAGTCTTGCTGGCAGATATCAGCCTGGTGTTTTAACCAGAGACCCTCTAGAGCAGGCAGAAGACTGTGTTTTTGGCATTTCCCACTGTCAGGTTCAGTAAACTAAATACAGATAGGGTTTCCTGTGAGCTGGTCACCCATCACGGTTGATGTGATAACAGGCAGAGGAATCTAGGCCAAGATTCATCTCTCCCTTCTGTACCCAAATGCCTCTGGGCAGATGGATTGCAGCTTTGTTTCTCCCTGTTGACTGGATGTGAAACCTCAGTTGATTGGTTCAGTTGCACCTACCAACACAGTCAGATGAAATAATTTCCACCCCTTACCTGGCCCTCAGCAGATATTTTTGGAACTGGTTCACATCCATTTAAAAGAAGGGTGTTAATCCTATTTTTTGTGTTTCACCTGTGCTGCTGAGAAACAGGGCTCTATCTAAAAAGTTGCTGCATTGGCAATAGTAGTACAAATGATTCTACTGCTCCAAAGAAAATCTCCATTTTGCACTCAGCAGAGCTAGGCAGTCACTTGTGACATTAATTATGGCTTATGCAACTTTTTCTCTTGCTTATGGATGTCTTTAAGCTGTTCAGAGTTAACAATGGCAGGTGCTCCTCCTGTTTGCAAATCAGGTAACCTCAGTGTGTCACTTCTTGTGCTTTTGGAGGGATTATAAATTTGCACTGGAAGGTGCATGTTTGCAGAGTTTGCCTTGGCTATACACATGTTCGTTTTTGCAATGTAATGTCATTCATGCCCTTCTGTCACAGACCTTCGGAGAGAAGAAGGTATTTTCTCTCTCCTTATGAGAAGAACTAGATGTTCCTACTCTACTGATCTGTGCTGAAGGTGCAGGGTCTGAAGCCTAAAGCCTGGTGGATTTCAGTGAAATGGTCACTTAAAACTGGCCATACTCCCACAGAGACTGAATTAGGACTGTGAGGAGCAAAGAGGTTAAATTTAGCTTAGGGTTAAAAAGCTAATGCAGTAAAAATAAGGTCCTAAGCTGTGATTTGGGGAACTAGATCAAGTGCTTCTGCTACAACAGACATCCTGCAGAGAGCAGTCACCCAGTTTCTGTTATGCTCAGTGCTCTGTGGATGTACTCTCCAAGATGTCCTAGAGACCTGGCATGCTGAATAAGCTGGAGCCCTTCACACCATCACCCAAAGGACACAGACCTCACTGCAGTCTCTGGGGTAACCTGGGGTTACCTGGAGCTGGAAGGAGTAGAGCTTTGCACATCTGAACACAGATGTGTACCCCAGTAAACTGGCTTTGCTTCATTGGCTCGAGAGAGGGCCTCAGCCATGTCCAAAACACATCTGGACATTTCAACTCTTGACAACCCTCCTGCCTCCCTTCTGAGGTCACAGATCCCATTCATACCCATCCTGATCTTGTTGGATATGCTCAGGGTAAGGTTAAGGGGAAAGAAGAGGAAGCTCCCACCCAGCCCAGTGGCTGATGGTCAAAGCCTGACTGAGTGCAGTGGCATGATGCAGGTGGGAGGACAGGAACTCAGTCACCTTGGAAGAAGTTGACAGCATAAGATCTACCTCCTCCCCTCCCAGAATGACTCCAGGGAAATTTACAAAAGGAGAGCAAGTCCTGTAAGGGTCACCAGTCTTCCTTATAAAACCTCCAGGGCATTCCCAGTGAAAGTCACCCCACTCCTTCCTCATCTCCCCCGGAAGACAAATGTCCCATCCACTCTCTTTTCACTTTGAAAGCGACCCAGTGTATGGTCCCAGTTAATAAAACTGTAGAAAGTGAGGCAGTGACCCCACCAGAGGCAAATCAATAGCAGCAGGGCCCCAGGGTATTGTGTACTTTAAAATATGCCATTTGAAATGCAGATTTTCCCTGTCTGGGCTGGGGCTACAGAGCACTAATCAGGAAGGCAGCAGCCTTATTATCTCAGACTGATCCAAGGGGACGTAGAGGAGCTTTTCTGTCCCTAAGCTGAAAGGACTTATTTCCTTTTGCTTCTCTTACTTCCTTGGCACGACCTTTGCCTCAGCATTTAGAGCTTTTTCCAATCCATTTTAAAGATTCATTGCTTCTTTCCTGCTATCTCTTCTTTTGCTCAAATATTTATCTTCTGAGAAGACCAGGAGATGCTACCAGACATGTTCCTACCCTTGGACAGCACCTCAAGAGGTTGAGAACCTGCAGTCTCCATCCCAATGCTTGAGAACTGATGGGGCAGCTGGAGAGGTGCTGGTAAAGCCATCCAAACCCTGGGAAAGGGTGGCAGTGATGGTTGGTCAATAGAGGGAGATGGAAAGTTTTGTCTCACACATCTTTTTGCTACCTCAAGTTGCAACTGTACTCAAGGGCAAGAAATACTGTCCGTTTTCTTACAGGAGGAACAATTGCATGGAGAGGCGAAGGAACTTCCTCAAGGTCAAAAACTCCTGCTAGAAATAGGACAAGAATGCACAACCTGCCTTCCCCAGCCCCCAAAAGAGATGCATGTGAAAATGAAAAGGGGAAGAGGAGAGAGGGGGATTATTTCTGACGAATTCTTTTTGAAATAGTGTGATCATTGCCCTTGGAGAGGTCTTACTCTGAATGATGTGATGACCTTCTTCTTTTTTTTCAGTGTTGTTTTCCATTCTTGTCTCTGAACCACATGATGTTTTGTTTGACTTTTCATATTCTTCATTCAGTAATAATAATAAAAGTAATAACAGCATCCCACACTTCCCACCTCTAACAATCTATATAGACACTTAGCTAATGAATCCTCATGGTAACCCTGTGTTAGAAAGAGGTAAGTAAAGTGATCAATCAAGCAGCAAGAGGACTCATATTTGGTAAAATCACAGAGTTGACAAATTCATGTCTGTTTTACCTAACTGGCCATTAGGAGATAAAACACAAATATCTTCCAAGCCTTCAAACAGACAGAAGATAATTGGTAAAAAAAAAAAACAGAATAGTTTTTCATATATTTTTAATGTCTTCAAGGAAACAGAAATTTCTGTTTTGAAAGTAAAATTTATATTTAATTAAAATTTAAAAAAAAAAAAACCAAACAAATGTGCAGCACTTGTATTCATGTGTTTTAGTGTCTTTCTGAAGTCTGATACACAATAGTTCAGGTTTCTAACTTCCTGTGAACTGTGGAAAAAAAAAAAGAGAGCCTAAAAAAAATTGTATAGAGAGCCCAAATGTGAGTATTCATTATTTCTGAATTACCAGGGAGCTGGTGGTCAGAAACATGGTATTAGCCCTGCTACAGAGTATTATGGCCTCAAAATAGCTTCCTCTGCTGGAATGGATCAGAGCAAGGGATTTGCATACCAGGTAGTATTTACCCAATATACTATCCCATTTTGGCAATTTAAATGTAATAACTATTATATCCAGAAGATAGCCTATAGTCAGTAATTTCCCCCTGATTTCATAGGGCTAGCTGATTTTTTTTTTAAAGTATCTTTCCAAAATTATTTCACAGTAAAAATTGAATAAATCTAGGAAGAAGTGATCCTTCCCATCAGCACTATCTCAGATCATTTAGCAGAAATATCCTTTTATCTCCACAGGAGCTGGACAGGGAGGTAGAAGGGGACACCTAGACTTTTGTGGTCAGTATGGTAGTCACTGCTGCCCTAACTTCCCAAGAAGACCAGTTATGATGATGACTGATAGCTCTGCTGTGCTGGACATTCCCAGATTTGTTGCAGTTTTTGTCTGAAGCTTGGGAGCAGCAGCCATTTGTACTTTTTCAGTGTGAGGGGAGCTGGGATTTACTGATGGGAAAGGACTTGCTCCAGGCCAGAGAGCAAATGTTAGCATTGCTGATATTGTCTCTGTCCCAGTCTGTTTTTACTCACAGACTCTATGCCTATCCCTTGCTGCAGAGTGTAATCAGTCCTAAGGCTGGAGTTTGGCCAGAAGACCATGGCTAACACTCCCAACCCATTTTTTATGCAAACTTGATTTATGTCTTTGATATTATCTTAAATAATTGAAAAATTAAATAATTTATACTGTATCTGTCACTTTCCAAGGCTCTTTCCTTTGTTCTTGCTTTGTTCTTCTGCATTTTCCCATTTGCCTAGCCCTTTTTTTTATCTGTGCACATTTCCTTTCTGCATGGTGGGGCATCACTGACATGAGACAGCTCCTAACTACTCCTTGCCACTTTCTGCACAGAAAGACTTACAGGAACTTTTGCCACCATTGTTTGTTTGGGCCAGGACTGTACTACCACTATTCACAGTCTGTTTTGATTTTCACTGCTTGTGATTTTGGGCTTGGCCATCCCACCTCATACCAAGATCTAAGGAGGTGTGCTGTGTTCCTCTGAGGTGGATTGTGTCCCTGAAGGTTCATTCTTGACTGGCAGCAAATCAAGGTGGTGCCAGCCAGCATCACTTTCCTTCTCTCCAGACTGAGTTCAGATCTATACCTCAATCTGGCCTTAACTTAGACTGCAGAAACAGCTATCAATACCCAGCTGGTGTATATCCACAGTAACCTGACACCAAAAAGGGCTGATGCCCTGTACATGTGTGAAATTAAATAAATAGTTGCCCCATAAAAAGGGAAGTTAAATGAATATGGGAAGATATTGTTGAAAAGAAAAACCCTAAAACAATGAAAAAAAACCCTACCAAAAACCAAACACACCAAAACAAACAAACAAAAACCCCAAACCACCAAACCCTGAAATAAATTAGTGTAGGGCCTATGGGAGCTTTAGGAAGCCATGAAATCTGACTTGCCTTGAGCTGCATACAAAAGAGGTGAGGTGAGTCTGATGTGACTTTCTGTGTCACTGAAACAGCACACAGGGTTGGTGCCAAGCTTTGTCTGGTCTGCTTGCAGGTGGCACAGGAGGAGGGGATGTAAAACCACACACAGTGGAGAAGTCCCTTTGCTTCCTCATGTTTTTTACCTCTGGGTCTGAGGCCAAACAGCTGCTGAACCCGAGGACTGGTTGCTTGGCTGATGTGAGGCTGTCACTGGTATCAAGGTTAAAGTGGTTTAAGCTGAGGCTGAGTGGATTGGCAGCGTGCAGCAGCAGGAGGGAGTGAACTGTGTGTGACATAGCCAGTTGCTGAGCTGCAAAGGAGGTAACTTAGAGAGGAGCTGGGGCCCAAATCAATCCTTTTGGCAATATTGAAGGTAATCAGTCAAACATCTATGGGCTGAAACCCTTGCTGCCTCTTCTCAGTGGTGCTGCTGTGTTTGCAAAGTCACAGCTGCCACTAATCTACCAAGCAGCCACATCAGGTGGGTTTCTGATGCACTGGCCACCTTGATGGATTGAGACCTTTTTGCAGGAGTTAATCCAGTCACAGTGATGCTCAAGATGCTTCTCTAGGGGGAAATACAGCAAGAAACTATGAGACTTGAACAATGTCCTCTCTGGGGATAGACCATTAGAAACTATTGATAATCTACTGTCATGGGATTGCTTGGGAACTCTTGAAGACATGAGTCAGGTGAGTAGGGAGATAGCTGGAATTACAGGCTACAAGTATGAATTAGAGAGCCTAATGACTCCTGCTTGTTCCGACCTTACTACCAAGCACTGAGGCAGTTCTTGCACTTGTGTTACTGCCCTACCACTGTGTGAAAACTCAAGGAGGGACAGTGCAAGAGAGAGCGCCATGTCCCTGAGGGAGAAGAGAAAATAAATAAATCTGATCATCAGCTTTATTTGTACATGGGGAAATGAGACCAGGGGGTCAAACAATTCACCCAATGTCACAGGAGTTGCTAGTGGCTGTTGCATCACCCATCATGACAGTCCTGATCCTGATGTTTCACCTTCCCTCCTCTTGACTTGCATTAACTCTTTGACATCATTTTGGGCTGAATAAAAGTGCTCTTTCCCTTTCCCTCTTCCTTATCGATCCCTCCATCTCCTGCTGGCATTTGTGAGGTGCCAATCACCTTGATATATAAGAGCCAGCAGTCCAAGGTGGATTAATCAGGACCTAGGGAACGTCACAGAGCCCCGATGCTCCCTTGCTTCCCTTTTATGTGAGACTGTGAGATGAAACAGATAGGGAGGCTGATTGAGAGACAGCATCTGAGCACGCTCTGGGTGTACAGGCGCCAAAAGGAAATGTGATCCCATCATTTAGACAGCTCTGAAGTCCTCAGGGTAATTGGTGTCACCAGCTTGTCATATTCAATGGGTCAAGATCTAAAACTTATTCTTTCCCCATTATTAGCACATTTATCAGGAAAAAAAAATGAGTATGGGTCCAATTCTGCTTTCACAGAAATATTCATTATTACTCTAGATTAAAAATAATGCAAGAAGAGTTTTGGGACCAGAGCATCAGGACAGTGGTGTCTTTACCATCTCTCCAGCTGCCTGGTCAATGCCTGTAGAGTAACACTGAAGCCACATCTCCTGCCTGACAACCTCTGCAAATGTTCATTCCAAGATGCTCGTGGGTTGCTTCCTGTTAATCCCTGTGGTATGTGGGGGCAAATATCCTGCATCCCTCAACCAGACTGCTGGCCACCAGCCTGGGCTCAGATGGGATTTACTGTCTCTTTTCCAATTCCTGCAGCCTTCCCTGGCCAGGAGGACAGTTAAACACAGGCAGGCTGGGGAGGGAACAGTTCTTCTATCATATGAGAAAGGGAGCAGAGGACAAAGGAAGAGACAGAGATTGAATTAGTCTGGGAATAAAAATGGAGACAGAAAAAAGAAGTAAACCCAGAATTTTTCTAGAGAAGAGTGAATACAAAGTCCAGAACAGCCCCAAGAGGTGAAGCTGGGAGGAGAGGGGGAACTTCTGTGAAGCTCTACAGCACATCCTCACAACTCTGCATGGCTCACACAAGGGTTGTATCAAGTGTTCAGTGAGGCTCAGGACCCTCAGAGAAGGACAGAAATTTTCAGATCTTCAAGTTAAAAAAGCAACATGGGCATGTGATGGGAAATACATGGTGCCAACAAATGAGAAAGAAACAGTGAGGGAAGAAAGCAAAGCCCAGTGGTCAGTGTACTTGAGGGAGTATGGGTACAGCAGAGTGTGATTCCTGAGCTGGCCCTGTAAATCTCAGGCAAGGCATTTCGTCCCTCATTCAGGAACATGTTACTCTGGAAAATGGTACTTCCCTCCTGTACACAAATCATGCAGAGTGCAAGAGGGCCACATTTTGTCACTAAATAGATGAAGCACTCAGACACACTGCCTGCAAATGCGCTCTAGAGAAGGCAACAAAGTCACTGGTCAGTATGGTGTGTATTGTGTCTGCCTGCTGCAGGCATCACCTCTACCTGCCTCTGAAATACCTGGCAGAGGGTCCAAGTTACCTGAACCCAATCTTGTCTTGCAGGTCCTTGTTAACTGTAGCCTAAGAAAAAGTACTAACACCAGAGACTTCCATTTCAGGGCATCATCAAAAGCCCAGCTCCCTGTAAAGTCACATCTTCTCAGGAGCCCAGTGTCCAGGTTTGGTATGTACATAAGGTACCTGAAGCAAGTGCAAGAGCACTTTTTCTCAGTGTGCTTGTATCATACTGTTTTGGGAAGTCAGAACTGTATATGTGCATATCTGCTTGTTCATTTTGTTATTATCTAGCATGCTTTCATGAACCTAAGAGCGTTTCTGTCAACAGCTGCCATTTTATCCTGTGGTCACTCTAAGGTGACCACAACGATGCATGGTGCAGGAGGGGCATGGTGACATGAGGCAGAGAATTAGGATAAGATGGTAATTCAGGCTTGATTTATCCCAGTCTTCAAAGGCTAGTTTTCTAGTTCTGCTTTTATTTGACAGCAATGGCTTAGACCCCATAGGAAGTGTTTTGCATGGGTGCACACATGATCACAGTGTGGTTACTGCTAGAACTGGCTACTGCACCTCTGAGATTTGCCTGTGAGATTCCCTTGTCTACCGTGGATATTATTCCCAATTCCATGAACATGCATAGAGCCGGTGTCTATACTTACTGCCTGTGCATAGGCGCCATAAGCCCCAAACTGGATGGCCATGGGGTTGAACATGCCCATTTGTCCTGCCATTTGCTGCATGCGCCTCATTGTACGCTCCTTGTCCGTGTCCGCAAACTTCACCACCAGGCTTGAAGAGGCTCCCTGCAGGACACAAAACAAAAGGACACACAAGAGGGAATGAGCTAGATACACACTGGCTTACCAATTCATACATGTAACACAGTAGTACATAGTACAACAAAATTCTGCTGGAGCTGATTTTTTCCATGCAAAAAATCATGTTTTTGAATTTGACCCTTGCAAGGGGCTGAGAGCATCAGGAATGAAGTAAAGGACCCAGGAGGGTGAATGACAGTGGCCTGGTTCCTAGTTTCCTCCCAAATTCAAACTCCTAGCCTGTCATTCATGTTCCCTCTGCAAAAGTTTTTGCTTTATTCTTTCAACCTTCAGGGCCAGTAGGTTGTCCTCGTCAGAGGACAAAGATCTGGATTCAGTGCAGCAAAATATAAGAAGCTTTGCTGAATGAATGTGGTAGGATTTGGTGGAATGTGTGAGGTTTCTGCGTTCTAGACCCCTGATCTGGATCACCCTTTCATGCTGCTGTCTTGTAACCCACAGTGAGAAATCCCTGCCCAGCCTTGAGATAAGAGTCAGTATAGTATGGTGGGCAGAGTGTATGTATCATCATGAAACAATATCTCTTCTGCACTGTTAAATTAGGGGACAAAAATAGTATCTAATGGACCTGAATTTCCCCTCCATGAATAGTAGAAAATAGAGATTACCATGAAAAAAACACATTTAAAGTTACAGATCTCTAGGAAAGATTTACAATATTAAGATTTTTTTTCTGCAGTCAACACCAGTGCAGAACTACAGAGGATCATCAGAACTGCCTGCAGAAAACTGTGAAAAATGTAGTGCTTTTGGGAATGAAAAAAATCCCTTTTCTTCCCAAAATGAGATGAAAGGTCAGTAGCTGCAATCCTTACATAGGAAGCAGAGATGGGAAGAAAAAGATCTACTTAGGAAGGAAGGCATTGTTTGTTTTTTTTTCTGGCTCCAAGGAAGTCCCAATTTCATGGGTTGGTTGACTCCCCACAGGGTGTTTCTCCCTGGGGATGGAGGAGATGCAGAGGGGAGAATCTGGCCACTGTCCTGGCAGCAGGGGATAGTTGCCTCAGGAGCTGGGCTGCCACCAAGGCTGGGGAGAACAGGTGAGCTGTCAGGAGACTGACAAAAGGCAGTTGAAATCATTGTGCTCCCATGGTACACTTCCCTTTTGACAAACTGGTATTCACTGATGGAAATATAGTCAGTGAGAAATTACCAGCTCAGCCTCTGGCTGTGGCAGCAGAGGAAGATGAGCTCCATGCCAGAGGAACTGAGCTATTTCAGAACCCTCTTATTTCTAACAGAGGTGGATATTCTAAGATTACACAGGAACAATATTATAAACTGGCTTGCATGCATTCCTATGTAACTGTAAACAGAAGAAATAGTCTCGGTGCAAGCAGAGTTGCTCTGCTACAAACTGGGAAGAGTGTAGTAAACCCCAGCTATGGATGTACATACATATAAGTCTAAGCTATACATATTCAACAGCCTCTCCAGCTCCTCAGTTATGAATAAAGACTTGAGGAATTAACTTGCTAAAAAAAGACCCCAACAATCTAAGGCCACACAATGAGTGATGTTCCCCTGGATTAGCAGTCTGTTCTGGGAGAAAGTGATTTTCATTGGTAAAAATCTTTCTTTTTGACCTGTTAGTCTCTCTCTAATAAATCTATAACCTGCTAACACAATGTGGTGAAGAGCAAGGTTTTGAAAGAAGTGCTTCAGGAAAACAAAGGGATGGAAAGATGAATGCTCCATTCAAGGATAGAGAGCAATCTTCAGAAGTTATTAAAAAACAAAAAAAAAGAGGGAGTGGAAGGGGGAGAGGAAAAAAAAAAAAACCTAGCCAAAATTCCCCTGCATTTCTGTTGAAAGCTAGGTAACTTTTCTTTTTTTTTTTTTTTTTTTTTTTACATCACATGATGTAGTTATTGATCCTTCCCCAAATCACACTCTTAATTGCAGCTCATCGACAAATGAATATTTTAATGCATACATTTCCTGCTAATTATCACCTGGACCAGTTCTTAATTAGATTTCAACACTCATTTAATTAACCCTGATCCAAGAGACTGTTTGGTAACTTGAATCTAATGATTTAAATCTATTTGCAGCTGTATTGGAGGGAGGCACTGGTCCACAGCAGATTGGGCTGTTCAGAGCTGCTGTTGTGATTTGCAGAGCAGAGGCTGCAGCATCGTGGGCACAATGCAGGATGGAGGATTTTGAAACTGAATAAGGCACATGAGTATTCAGCTCTGCAAAGGGGTTTAGAAGATATGACCTGCTCTTGTTAGAAGGAGAGAGAAGTGTAAATAAGTTGGTGTCTTCTTCCTTCCTCTTTTATTTCTAACTCTATTTGCCCTGGAAAGCTTAGGGCCAGTGAACTGCCTCAGGCATTTGCTGATGCCTCACACTGTTGAAAACCAAGCTATTATTGTAGATGGCATCATGAAAACATGGGTAACCTCCACATGAAGTGCTTGCCCCTGGAGTGTTCTTCCCTCCTGATGTGAGTCATAGTGACTGCACAGCAGCTGTTTGACCCAATGGGATCTCATATTGCCTCCTGTGAGATGTTTTTCTGGGTTGCCTGTCGCAGCAGGACTTCAGGCCTCTTTGAACATTGCTATCACATACACAGAGCAGAAAGGCCATTGGCAAATAAATGCAAGCCAGAGCACACTTTACAAAGAAAGAAGAGAAAAAGAGGGTTTTTTTTTAAGAGCGATACGCAATGAGAAGTGCATGTAAGTGGTTAGAGATGTGTAGACAGTAGAGATGTTGCAATGTTACTGAATATGAAGATTGACCTTGGAATTGATGCTTTCTGTGTGTGGCTCCTCATGTGCAGCTCTTTCATGTGGCCCAAAGGAAATCAGGCACTAAACTCGATCAGATCTGCTAGTGCAGGACTTTTAGCAGTGGAGCCAAACACCGCAGTTCATCTACAGCAGAACAAGGCTACTCCCTACTCCAGTGACTACTACTCCACTGAATAACAACAGAAATGCCCCAGAATGGGCCAGATTTTCCATAGGGTAAAAACCCCAGAGCTCTTCATCTGGACTATTTATTGCTTCCGCAAGCAGCTAAATTGCAGTGTAAATCATCTGTTGTCTGCTGACAAAGGCAATAGGTCCTGTCTGCTCAGTCATTTATTAGTAATACATAATCTCCTTCTTGCTCTCTCTGGTTGTTGGACTGGACCTTATATTTTGCCAAACCCCAAGAGAGTTACACTGGGTAAGTCAATAATGTTTGAAATGTATTTCTGCATTATAGTGAGGAAAAGACCTGTTTATTTCACTACCCTGCAGACCCACAGTCAGAAGAGACCATCATGAATGTGAGCATTGATGCTGCCTCCTCTGCAATGGGCTGCTTGGAATTGGCATTTATCTTCTTTTCCATCAAGTCAACCTCCTTTTTCAAGTACTTTGATATCTACTGATGAAAAGAATAATGTAAGGTCTAAGTATTATTATGCTTTCCCTATTCTCTCTTGGGCCAGCAAGTCTACTTAATATGACTATCTTGCTTCCAGTCCCCCTCCCTCACATGGTAATGAATTGCTCCCCTTAGTCAGCAGAGTCAGATACTCTCTAGCCTGGCGGGGCAAGCGAAAAGATGGAGGAAAAATCACTCTGCGCCACACTCACTTTGTAATCCCTAATCAGAGTCCTCTGTGGGAAAAACTAATTTCCCAGCCTGTCTTGACGTGTGAAATAAAGTCATTCTTGAAAACAGGAGCTTGACAGGTCGCTTGTGAAATTTCATATTCAGCTAAAAATAAAATATCCATCCATTGATATTTCATTTAAAGTCAAAGGAAAACAAATCCTTTGCCTAGCTGTTGGAACTGTTTCCCATTAGACATGGTCTTCCAAATGGAGTGCATACATAAATTAAGCCAAAGCTTTTCAGGAGGCCAAATATTACTTCACGGCATCAGGGAAAGTTGTTTCTCCCTAGAACAATATTCATAGGAAAAGTTTTGTGAAGGTGTAGCCTTGTAGAATATAAGCCTGAATTTCCTTTTCCTGTCAGCCCTATAAGTCTCCTCTAACTCAGTAAGTTACCAATCCCCATAGATGGTTAGACACCTTTTTCTTGCAAAACTGACGAATCTGGGCCTAATTTGTCAAAGTCTTTAAATCATGTTTCACTTTAAGCTTAGTGAATGACATATTGGAGGTAAACATACACTTAAATACTTTTAACACAAGGTTGTCTCTCTCATACAGATGGACCTTTATATCTTGGTTAGCTCAAATAGAGCCAGTTAAAAGCTCTGGGCCAAAAATATTAAGAAAAGGTCTGTTACATTACAGTTGTAGTGACAAAGCCCTTGAGTATAAGGGATCTGAATGTGCAAATCCCAAAAACTACCTTCCAAAATGTCAGCTGTAGACACAAACTAAGATGCTTAAATGAATAGGTGCTGCCTTCCTAAGTGTCACTACATGAATGGGTTTTCTTGAGGTGGAAATTTTTCTTTAGCACTCCCTTTGCTGCTGCAAAGCAGAGCTGGGAGGATGCTGACCCTCAGCAAGACAATCATGCTAGTATTACCACACAAGGATCCTTGATGTTACAGCCTGAAAGCCAGAGGAAGATTTCTTTGCTCTGGGCTCTGTCACCTCAGGCTGTTTGGTATGTTGCCCTTAAGTTTGAAAACAAATCTGGATTTTTTGTTTTTGGAAATGCCTGTGCAGCTTTACTGAAAGTAAGTCTGCTGAATTAACCAGTGGGGTTTGATCCCAGCCTGAGATTTTAGAAAAGCAAAAAAGAAACTACTGTCCAATTAAAACCATAGAGCAGAGGGAATTTTAGCTAGGTAGAAATATAATTACCCAGGCTGGAAGATGGCCAGAAGACCGGGACTTACATTCGTCCCATCTTGTGAAATATGTTGTTTTTCTGTACTGAGGGCTTCAATTTCATGTCTCATCTCAGTCCTACTCTGAGAGCTGGTTTAGACACACTCCAGAGTGACAGAGATGGAGAAGGAAAAGAAGGCATTCATCCAGGACTGTAGTGATGGACCCTCTGATAATGCTGCTCCCTGAGTAGAGGAGATTCTTCATGCAATGTCTAAGCAGAGAGAGTTGCTGCAGGTACTTTTCTTCACAGGTCTCCGGAGCTGTAATTTATTTGGAGTGGAAGCTTGATTTAGGTTTTACTTCCCATACACAACTTAGCAGGTGTCTCTCAGAGCTAAAGTTATTGCTTTCCACAGGGCAACAGATTCATTGAGTCCTGGTGTCACTGTACCCATTTCTAATTAGGAAGAACTCAATATATAACCCAGGTGTTAGTATGACCCTCAAACCAAAGCCAGTTACCTGAAAAACCAAAACTTAAAAGCAGAGTTCTTCAAGCACCTCTGCATTTTTCAGCTTAGTCTATGAATGATAAAAGTCCTCACAAAATCATTCACTTTCCTTAATGTGTTATGAAGTGAAAAGTATTGTTATATCAACACAATAGAAATTCTTACCAGCTATTTAGCAATATGAAAGCAATAAGTAATTATTTTTATTTTATTTTAAGAAAAACTTAAAATCCAGAATTCAGAAGAGACTGTTATAAGTTTCCTCTTTCCAGTAAGAGTAACATGGTTTGGAAGACTATGAATGATTAGCTCTGTGCTAACTAACAAATATACTTCCTCAGAAAATATTCTTACAGCAAAAAAAATGATGACATAATTTTTTATAAGTTATTATTACTATTTAGAAAATCTTTGGTGGCTGCAGCATTGAGCCACATGAAAGGTAGTGTCTGAATAACATTTCCTTTTAGTTAAACAAGCAAGAATGAAAATAAGAGAAGTGGAATAATTCCAGAGTCAATTGTCAAAGTGAGGCAGAGTCACAACCAGGTATGGAGCTCTTGATGCGTCAGGACTCTGCTCACACAAGCTCCATGCTTCTTTGGCAGTTTGGGATGGGGACAAGAACAGCAAAAGATGACTTGAAAAGAAGCAGACTTTGAGGAAGGGCTTGCAAGCTGGGCAGATATATTTCAGCTGTGCATATGATATAAAAGAACATTTCCATGGCACCAAGTTGCAAACACGCTTCACATGAATGGGCATCCCAGATCGCTGTCTTGACTCTAGGCTATCATGACATAAAGCATCTTGCTTGACTGAAATAGGAAGAAGATTTGAATTTTTGCAGCATATTTAAACTGAAGATTTTCAAACACTGTCCATCCATGGGCTGGACCTGGTGATCTTTAAAGGTTCCTATTTTATGCTTCTATAATTATTTGAGAAAATATTCTGCTTCAGTATAGTGAAAACAGGTGGTCAACTGCTGGGAGTGACTCAGAGCCTGATGTGGGGCTAGAGGAATGGATGTCAGGTCACTCCACCACACCACCTAAGATG
>JAWWLV010000100.1:64672440-64708701 GCA_035041135.1 Platyrinchus mystaceus
AACCTGTGTTTCCCCTAATAAAGTGCGATCGCCCTCAAACATCACCTTGCCTCGTGTAGCTGATTCTTCCACCTAAGTGCACAGCGCCACTCCTGCCAGCATACAGCCCAGCTGTATTGCACCTACATACCAAGCTGGTAGCCCAGTGGCAACCCTGCTCAGCTTGCAAGGACCCGCGGTCGCCGTTTAGACCCGTACCCAAGCCGCAGTAGTCAACTGAAGCTGTGAAATACTGTAAATTGAGTGAAGCTCTGTTGTTTTTTGGTGAAATAAAAAGTTGGTTTACACTGAAGGATCATTCAACTCCACTAAGACTGAAACATGTCCCCTTGCTGCTGAGTGAGACTTCACAACCACTGTTCCCAGACCTTTGCGATGGGAAATCGAGCTTGTTCTCCTATCTGATTTCCCTTGCCAGTGGACATCTGAGACAAAGATATTGGTGTCTGGTAGGATGCTTCACATTCATGAATCTGGGTGAACTTCAGTTGAGGGTCTTATCTGAAAGTCACTGTTTTGATCTAAATACATCTTTGCCCTCCAAAGATTAATTTTAATCTTTGCAAAACCCACTTGGGTAATACCTACTGAATGACCTAATGCTATGTATTGGATAGCAATCTACCAGTTACTAAGGTCTTCCTGTTTTTCTCACAAGAAAGTGTGTTATCAGTCCAGACCACACACCTGAGCAGCTGGAAAGGCGTGAATTAAAGGGGAAAAAATGAGAAACATCCAGAGTGATTTAATGCTGATCTAGAGACTACTTAACTATGTAGGAAGATCCCACTGATATAAATGATGTTTAGGTTGAAAGATACAAGAAGGGAAAAGGAGAAAAAAGAAATGCCCCCAAAGAAAGCAGAGATGTAAAGACAACACTGACATCTTTAATCCTTATTAGAGGAAGGTGGTAATGTCTGGTGGAGCTTCCTCCAGTAGGCTGGGAACTCCCCTGGCAGGCAGGGCATGTTTTATGTCTCCCAGGCTAGAAGCTCATCAATGTCTCTGATATCCCAGAAAGGTCAGTGCTTGCAAATTATTTTAGCCTGCACAAGTCCTAATCTCATCCAGACTAGACAGGAGTTGAGTGCAGTGAGAATTTCAGGGGCTACTGCCAGCACCAGGACTTGGCCAACTCTCAGCAGTGGCACAGTCCTGCTTCTGCTTTCCTGTGGCTGCCTTCACAGCTGCTGACTTAGTGCCTACCTCCCCTTGGACCCTTAAGGACACATTGTGGTGGCAATTAAATCCATTTGTCCAGAGCAAGATCATGTGGCTCATGAGCAGTTACCACTTGTATCCCGTTTGGAGGTGATGAAGGCTTTGATTCAGAGGGAGCAAGGAAGCCCAGGGAAGATGCTGAGTGAAGCCTGCTTTGTCCCACAGGTCAGTTCACTGTCCTGCTCAGTGACTGTGTGGCTGTGGAGATGTGACTAGAGAAGGGAAGGCCATCTTTGGTGCCAGCATGATTCATACCCCCTATCAGGCGGTTAGGCTGCCTGGGTTTCTATTCTGGGATCCAGAAACATATGATTAATTAGTTCATTTATGAAACTGGGGGAGAGGCAGGAAACACAGGTTCACAATTCTATTTTTTTCTAGAAAGAATTAAGGGAAATTATGGTAACACTGGGAAACTGCTGTCCCAAAGCTTGTAGAATCAGCTGTCTTGATGGCAGTAATGGGATGGCATGGTCTCTGAGCTTCAGTCCCCCTTTATTGAGAACCCACTGCCCAAAGGAAAGAACAGCTGAGCTAGCAAGAGTCATTGGACTTTGCTGGACGAAATAACTGCAAATTAACATCTTGGTATTACATGTCCACTGCTTTTTTCATCCCAAAAGACAACACATGCCTTTATAAATGGTGTTGAGGTAGCATATTCGGAAAAATCATTCATTACTGTAAGGAGAGACAGGCCTGCTGTGGGTGAGTTATAAATGGGATTCTAAGATATTATTACTTTTTAATAGAAGGAATGGATGTGCTGTGCTTTGTCAGCCTGTGTGTTATACAAAGACATTGCAAGGAATGCTTGTTCTTTAGAGAGCACAAAATCAACAGTAAAGAGAAAAAAATGTGTCAGAGTTGGCATCTCTTTTCTCATCCATCAGTTTCACCAATGTCAGCAGTGTAGAACCAGGTCTCAGCCCTCTGCATTGATTTGAACAGATGGACTTGCATTGGTGGTACCCCACACTGCCCTAGACTTTGTGACTTTGAGCAAGTAACTTTAGGGCAAAATCAGCTGTAGATGCTGGACTTTCATCAACTTTCACCTTTGAAAATATCCCCTTTATGTTTCTGTGGTCATGTAAAACCGAAGTCTGATGAGTTTTTCATTTCCTATTTTAGTTTCAAGAAGAGAAGGCTTAGAAGGGACCTCATCACTCTCTACAGCTACCTGAAAGGAGCTTGTAGTGAGGTGGGGACTGGTCTCTTCTACTGTGCCTGCAGTAAGAGGACCAGAGTAAATGGCCTTAAGCTGAGTCAGGGGAGATTCAGACTAGATATGAGAGAAAAATTTTTCACTGTTAGGGTGGTCAGATGTTGGAATAGTTTGTCCAGGGAAGTGCTGGAGTTACCGTCCCTTAAAGTGTTTAAGAGGTGTCTGGATCTGGTGCTGAGTGATGTAGTTTGGTGGTTTGGGGTACAATGGCAGTTCTGGGTGGACAGTTGGACTGGATAATCTTAAAGATCTCTTCCAACCTTGCTGATTCTATGATTTTATTTACCCTAATAGACTGAGGGAGTCAGTGACTCTACTGACTCTAAAAGGTGGCTTTTATTAACTGCAAACTTGAGCCTATACTAGGATATCAATGATAGTAAATTCTGTTGGTTAATTAATACTCAAAATCTCTTTAATTGTTATCCGTTTACACTGTGGGTTTGTCTATGGTTTGTTTATGTTACCAGGATATTTTGAAGACATTTTTCAGAAGTGAGGTGGTGAACTGATGGCTTCAAGCTTGACGTTCTTAATGCTATATTTTTTAGACATGAGCAAAAATTAAGATTTAGATGCTCAAGTGCTCACTGGTTATTACTTCTCTGCTGGAAACAGGAACAAGAATTGCTGTCGCTTTGGCTAAGAACTGGCTAAATATGTAGATTAATTATGTATAAGACTAGTTCACTCACAGACATTGCATTGTTGCTTCTTTTGCTTATCTCTTGTGTCTTGTCCCTTAGGCATTCAGATGACCTAATTGCAGCCATTTTGGGCATCTATTCTAAACCCTGAGTAACTCAAGACAGTGAGATATCAATCTGAGGTCCTAGACTCTCTCCATCAACTGCAGCAAAACTGTAGATGGCAAGACTACAGATGACCCTAAAGTTTCACACTTTGAGCAACACTTTGGCATAATTCACACAGCCAGGTTAACCCTGGCCTTTAATTAGCAAATTGCTGAGCGTGTGAACTATCCTATCAGAGGTTTGTATGGCGTTTAACACACAGGAATTTCATCTAAGACCAACAATAATCACATTTCCAACAGTAGTAGTCTGAGAGAACATCCACTAATGTTTCTAAGGGGGTGAAAAGAATGTTTCAGTTGAGGTGAGACCTGCAAACATGAAGCTGTGGCTCCGTGCACCCAGCTCACAGATCTGGATGGTTTCCTGAAGGATGTGTCTTACTGGAAGTGGAATGCATTACAGCAGCCTAACTATCTCAACTTTGTGGAAATGACAAGCCCTTCTTCTGAGGACTAAAGGCTGCCATGAGCCTGCAGGGAGAAGGGGAGTGTGCAGCTGGATGTGTGTGCGTATTTGCGGAGACAGGAGGAGCGATGAGGAAAGTTTCTCCTATGAAAGAAATGATCTAATTTGAAGCAAGTCCCTCATGGGAAGAGCTGTGACAGAGGCTGCTCTGTTCCTGTTAATTTTCACAGTGCAGCTGTCAGCAGGTCTGTAAATAGTACTCTGCGAAGCCAACACTTCCTATCCACACATCAACCATTCAATTAACAGAAGAACAGAAGAAGGAAATAAAGTGCACCACAGCCTTCTATCACGGCTTTGATGTTTTCCAGCAATTTATGAAAGTGTACACAAATCTAATTACAAGCCCCACTGCTTCCCATTTACATGGAGCTCCTCAAGTTCAGAGCTGTTTATATCAAAATAATTGTTAAAAATACCTCAGCTGATCTACGGCACTGTGGCCCCCCACTCACTGGAGCCACCGTGCTGCCCCTCCCGGGGAGTTTCTGCCGACTCAGCGCTCTGGTGCCCGTGTGCTCACACACAGTACCTGCTTCCCCGCCGCTCTGAGGGCACGCTGCCCGCTCTACAACTTCATCATGCCCACAAAGGCCTGATTCCCTTCCCTCCTCCACCTGCTCAGAGCTCTTTCTGCAGACTCTCGCTGCTCTCCCCTCCATCCCTAACTCACAGAAATAGTCCTCTGCTATAGGGGGTGAGCACAGCTGCTCGGCCGGTTTCTGTAATGGGACTGTGTCTGGAGGTAGCTTTGCAAAGCCATAACTGTGCCGTAGGAATGCACAGCAATAATAACAGTAGCCATTAATGCGAGCTGGGGCTGGCTTCTTCGGTGGGGTGCCTGTGCATCCGAAGCCAGGAAGATGAGAACCAGTGCTCCGTTTGCCAGGAGAGCAAACGTTTTGTTTTAGAGGCCACTGCACGCGACATTCTGACAAACACACTTGTGAGTCCTGGTGTAGTGGGTGGCATCCCTGCCCACGAGAGGGAGATGGAACTAGATCATCTTTAAAATCCCTTCCAACCCAAGTGTGATTCTATGATTCTTGGAGCTATTTTTGATAATCTCATATTTGAGTCACTGTTTTCTGATAAAACAAAGAGGTGAGAGATTCCTTCAGCTTAACTAATGGGAAAAAACCTGTTATGGTAGGAGAGGGTAGATAGTACATCATCTAAGGAAAGAATACAATTCTTTCACCTGACTATGAACTGTGTTTGGCTGGGAATTTTTGTGCTATTGGTGGACTTCCAAAGAATAATGGTGGGCAGATGCTGTAAGTCAATCTCGTTCAAGGTGTTGGGTCATTCATATTTTCTTGATTAATAAAATGTTTTAAATGCCATAACTAGAGATGTAATCAATCTGTCATCTAATAACACCAAGAAATAATTGCATGATTTGATATAGGTGATTCCTGAACAGAGATTTGAAGTTGTCTTCTTCATTTGTGTTGATAAGAGCTGCAGAGAAATGTGTGGAAATGAAAGCCCCTAAGCTAACAAAGTTTTGGGTTGCAATACTTCTGGTTTTTCAAAGTTCAGCTAAACCAAATCTTTCTCTGAAAGGCAGATGTCTGTTCAGTTCTTGTATCCAAGTCTCACATTTTCCCATCTTTTCACAAAACCAAGGATTCTATTTGAAAAGTCATTTTCATGGAAGATGTTCAGCCAAGCATAGATACACTTGGGATGCTATTGCCTGGGGACAGAAGAAATGCAGTGTTTTGACCAAACTGTTGCAGACTTTTATAGTAAAACAAAAGAGGTCTTTACCTGTGTGGTGGGGGAACCCACCTTACAGCATTCTGGACGTCTTAATGGCCTTAAACATCATTAATTAAAGAAAGATATAGAATGAACATAGTGCTGATAATTAGTGTGTTAAGCAAGTTCACAGCACATGTTAGGGGGCTCTACTGCAGGATGCCTGGTTTCTGAATCCCAAATTGATTTATTACCGGAGAAAACATCCAGGACAGGTTTCAGGTCTCCTCACACTGGACATGAAGTTAAGTATTCACCCTTTTTTAGCTTTTGTTTGTAAGCAGTACTGGTCCTTTTTCATTCTAAGTTGCTAAGTTGCACTTTTGATGAAGAATGACTATTTTGGAACTGGCGGACCATAGCAAACTGACTCCTAAAATTATCTAAAAAGCACACTTCTATTTGGGCTTTGGTTTGACAGGTTTCAAAATCTATCTTTATAAAATGAAATTCTGCCAGAGGTATCTATTTCCCTCTATTGATTATAATAGAAACTTAGATGACAAATTCTTCAGACATAGTTTCTTAACTTCTGGATGTCTCAAATTAGGTGAGATGAGTCCCATCTCAGGTGTTTAGTCCAAGGCTGTTATTGAGTTATCCATTATAAAGGGACAGGCATGCCCAGAGGGTGATACTGGCCATCCTAGCACAGATAGACAAAGGGAAGAGTGCACAAATCTCTGGAAATGTCTTTTTCCCTTTTTGCAGGAATCGTAGAAGATACTTAGAATAGATCAGAAACTTTTAGACTGTTAAGCTCAAGTCAAATGAACCACTCTTCACTTCTTCTCACCCCTATGCAGAAAACGTACATAACAGTATCGTTCTACCCCATCCAGGAATTAATTCATAACCAAAGAAATCCTGAGCTGCCACAGTGGGTGAGATGGTGAAAAAGGTGCAACAATACTATAATTTTTTAATTCTGGATAGGGTAAAGGCTGATGTGATTTAGCTATGCGTGATTCTGCCCCTCTACTCTACCCTCTTGAGACCCCACCTGCAGTGCTGCTTCCAGCTCTGGGGCTCCCAACATAAGAAGGATATCAACCTGTTGGATTGAGTCTAGGGAAGGCCACAGAGATGCTCAGAGTGTTGAAGCACCTTTCCTGTGAAGACAGGCTGAGAGAGTTGGTGTTGTTCAGCCTGGAGAAGAGAAAGCACCTTCCAGTAGCTAAAGGACTATAAAAGAACTGAAGAGGGATTTTGGATAAGGGGCTTGAGTGACAGTACAAGGTGTAATGACTTCAAAGTGAAAGAGGGTAGGTTTAGGTCAGATATTAGGAAGAAATTCCTTGCTGTGAGGGTGGTGAGGCACTGGCACAGATTGCCCAGAGAATCTATGGATACCCCATCCCTAGCAGTGCTCAAAGCCAGCTTGGATGGGGCTTTGAGCAACCTTGTCTAGTGGAAGGTGTCTCTGCCCATGGCAGAAACTGGATGATCCTTCGAACCCAAACTATTCTGTGATGGTTCTGTGAAGTGTAGAGAGTTTATTCTGTGTGGGTGGATGGACAAGGCCACATCTTGGATTTGTAAGATGTGTTGTGCAGAATGACTCTCCCAAATTTGACTGTTGCCCAGATAAGAAGACGTGGAGAGAAGGAGAAAACCAAGCTGAAGATGATGCCTAGGAGGGAACATGACTGACAGGTATGATGATATATTGTCCACAGTGATTGAGAATGGAGGTGGAGGAGAGGAAAGGAAGGTTTTGGGAGGAAAAGCATAAGAGCTCTGTTTTATACATATTGAGCTTGATCTGACAGCTAAACATCCACCAGGAGATGCTGGAAAGACAGTCCAAGATTTTGGTTTGGACAGGAGTCAGTCCTGCAATAGAGAAGTTAGATCTGCAACCTGTCACTGTAGCAATAGCAGCTGAATTTGTGTTGGTGGATAAGGCTGTTAGGGACAAGACTTGGATGAGGAAGGGAAGAGGATGATATGAAAAGACCTGTTTATGTCCCCATATGGATGGAAAATAGAGACAGGAGGGAATGGAGTAACCAAAACTAAAATACAGGGCGTATAATTGCTATAAATATATTATAAATACATGCAAGAGTACAGGAAAATTACAATCTCTTATAAAGGAGGATACAGATATCAAGTAAAACACTATCATAAAGTTGATGATCTCATAGGCAAAATGATCTAAAAAGACAAAAAGACCCCTAACTCTCTTGACAGGTAGATACAGAAGGAACTTCGTGCCTGCTCAAATGGAAGGGATTTTGGGTAACTTATTTCTAAAGGAAATTAATTGTTTAAAAATTGGAAAGCTTTAGACCTGTTTGGTGGACTCCTAGGAGAAAAAAGTGACTTACATAGAGAAGTGAGCTTGTGGTGGATGGTGGTCAGGCACCTGTCCAAGGTAAGGTTAATTAAAAAAAAAGAAGAAAAGAACTTTCATAAAAGAAAGTTGCCTTTTGAAACTATTGGGCAACATATGTTGTGTGAACAGGAAGTCACAGTAGAGCAATAATCCTGACAGCTGTGGAGGAACAGGAGTCTGCTGCAGGAACAAACGGCTCGAGACCTGACAAGAATGATGATGGATGCCCTGTTGGTGGTACACGAGGACAAACCAAGAGACGCTTAAATTGGCTGAACCACAGGAAAAAACGTTGAGTTGGCATTGCAACAGGACAAAGGAGGCCAGTCCTAGCGGCCGGAGAAATGGAAGGGGCTGAAGGAAGATGGCAGCAGTGCCCCTCTCTTTCCCAAGGACGACGGCTGCGTCGCTGTCTCACCACGAGGTGGCTGCATTTCCCTGTGAACATCCAAGCCCTGAATGATGCTGCACACTCCAATGTGCCATGAAAACCAACAATGGGAGCAGAGATCCTTGCAGGATTTGGCTTATCTCTTCAAAAAGCCTTAGAAATTTTGAGACTCTGTGGGAAAAACCTCTTTTGCTCCATGTTTTCATTGAGTGTCAGTCACTTGGCAGGTCCTCATGTGTCTGCTAAGACATGGTAGCTGACTGTGTTGCTGTGCCTGCTTGTAGCTCATAGGAGATACAAGGCAATGCCACACAGCTTATGATGAAGAGGAGGACATTAATAATTCCCTCCTTGCTTTTCCTGTGAACCAAGAGTATGTACTTGGACTGCTGCTGAGCTTCAGCCAATTCACGGACACTTGTGAAGCCATGGAAACTTGATGGTGAGTCTGGAATGGGCATCTAGTAAAGGTTAAATTGTGATGCTTTTTCACATGCCTAGGTCTGGTTATTCAAGAACACTCTATAACAGCTATTTGAGTCAGATACGTCAAGAGGAAAAACGGTCCCTTAAAATTGACCCATGAAATGAACAAATTCTCAATTGTTTTGTACATCCTAAGCTCAGGTGATATCACCAGGATGGAATAGCAATTTGTTTCCAGGTGGTCAAGAGATGAGTACTTTTTTCTAATTCAAAGTGTTCTTAAAGTAGGAAGAGAAAAGACTGGGAAAGAATAATAATATTTAAGGTATACTAGGTCTAGAAAAAAATCTTATTTTCCTTGGGCTTTGTCTGTTTTCTCCTGACTTCCTCTCACATTTGTTATAGGAGTTTGCAAGATTATTGGGATGGGGACTGACATTTTATTAAACCTTTTTGTGGTACCACACCTTATGGAATTGCGATTCCTGACATCAGCTTATAGACATTATTACTTTGGGTCAAAGTTTGAAAGAAACTCTTTGACTTGTCTCAGGAAAGATGTTCATAATATTTGACTATGGGATGTCAGCATCAAACCCAACATCTGTTTTTGTTAGGAGGAACCTGTTAGTTTATTCTTAAAAGCATTGAAGTACTTTAAAAATTTGAGACCTACATCTTTAAGGAGATTTGTTTTTAGTAGCATCACTGGTAAACACGTACCACTTTTAAACTGATTTGTCTAAGATGGGGTTCCAAAAAATGAGATCTTGATGATTTGCTAGTTTTAGAAACTTTTCCTTTTTCATCCCTGCAAAATTCTAGAGAAAATCTGTCGGGCCCGCTTTTAAACTTATTTGGATAAATTCATGAATTTACATTAGAGTCTCTTACTGAAAGGGAGATTTTACACTCTCAAATATTTTTAATTGAGCTTTCTTGTATCCTTTCCAAGTTGTTGGCATGCTTCTTAGCCTTTCATGATTTACACTGTGAATAATTAGTAATAAAAATACTATACTATTATAATAAACCAAAACATGTTGTACCAGGTTGTCTTTCCCTACTGACAGTGGAATGCCTTACATTCCTCTCTGTCTCATGATGATGTACAAATATCTGTTTGCATAAAAAATTAAAATAATCTCCATTGCTATTTTCTTGAACTATCAGTCTTGAAACCCTATATTAGTAGATATTTGTACAAGTGGAATGATCCCTCCAGTGTTTCCTGGAAGATCCAGTAGCTGGTCTGACACACTTTCAAAAGTCAGAGGTAGGGGACCACATTTATGCCTACGTAGGTGTTTTTGTGGTAACAGTGAGAGGCACCCATCACTGTGTGATTTTTCTCTAGCTCCTAATGCCTCGTGTGAATGTGCTGCTCTCTGCTGAACACTGGCACAAAGTTCTTTATACTTTGCCTAGAGGCAGGGAGTCTTTGAGGGGGGAAAACAAAGAAGCTCTCAGACATAAGTTTCTACTTGATTCTTCCCTTTGAAACTTGAAAGATTACACTCATGGTGAGTCTGACCTGAAGTTTTTGGCATCTGTGAACCATATGACTTTTTATCAAGTGTTCAAAACTGCTGGTGACAGGATACAGCACCCCTTGGGGTTCTGTGCCTGTGAGGAACGACAGTGTCATCCTAGCCCTTCCACTGATGAGTTAAGCACATCCAAGGCCCTGAGCCTTCTGGATGATGAGTTGCAGAGCAGAGATAAATCATTCCTCCTCCTCAATCAGGCCACAGGGCAGCCAAGGCTGGACCAATTCTTCCTTGCCCATGTTACAGAGCTACTCACCGGCATTGTCTGGCTGCCATGCAAGGCATTGATGGCAGCTTGGGCCTCTGCATGTGAAGAGTATTTCACAAATGCACACCCTGGAAGAGGAAAAAGAAGAACGTAAGGAAGGTTGCATATATGCCATGAAAGTCCATCTAGCTGAGTACCCTGTCCTCAGAACTGGCCAATAAATATGGCTGTGGAGAAACTATAACAAACAAATGTGCCCTGATCCTTCCCAGAGTCCAGTTGTCAGCAGCCTGAGGACCATTTAAGGCAAAGCTGCAACCAGAATTCCCACACTGCTTGTAATGAGCACTGACAGACACAAGCTTAGCAAAGACATCTCAAATCTACACGTTTTGACCTCCACAGCTTTCCATGGCAGAATCTTGCACAATTTTACAATTTATTGGGTGAAAAAGACTTTTCTTTCATTTGTATTAGACTTAATGCAGAGTGTTCCACACTCTGTGGTTATGAGAAATGGTACAGAAGAGTGTTTAAGTTATCAGAAAGCTACACACACATACTTTTTACAAACAACTTCAAGCTAAATATACAAGAGGTGTTCAGGGTTACTCCAAATCCATGAGGTAACTTATCACTGTCTGCTAGAGCTCCATGAGACACTGCCCAGAACTTGTCCTGGCTCCAAACAACTTTGGTCTGACAAAGCCTGAGACAGCTTCTGATGAAGTAGCAGGGATGGGAGAGGTACAACTGATGATTACCTTCTTGTCACCAGCAAACTTTGAATCTTAGTCTTTCATAGCTGCAAAGCCATGCCAGTGTAGGTGTTCTCTTCTGGACATTAGAGAAATGTAGGCAGTGCTTCTCTGGCCTGCATTGCCATGTGAGGAATCTCACACTGAACTCTTACATAAAGTTTTAGGACACAAAGGTGAATTTATGAATATGTGCTGGAGTGCAGAAATGATCAACACTTCAAAGGGTGACATGCACCACTAGAGTGGGGGGATGTATTGCCAACACTCCTAGCTACAAGCAAACTGACTCAGAGAGAAGAAGGGTAATTACCATATGCTAAGGCGGTTTTTGGAACAGATTGGGAGAGATCTGAGAAGTTCTGGCTTCCATCCCCTTCTATTACTACCAGAGACTTCTGAGCTTTTAATTAATTTGCAAAGCCCTCGCTGTTTCCCTGAAGGGGTCCAGAGGGGATGCCAGTCCTGATAGTGGGATATCTCTCCTTCGTTCCCTTTGCAGCATCTTTGTAGGGTCCAAACACCCTTATGGATCCCTACAGTGCAGGGTGAAAAATGAAGCAATAGAACTTGCAAATTGGAAGAATGAGCCCCAAAGGTCCCTCAAATCATCACTGCAGGCTGATAGAAGTGAGACTGAAGAAAGTTGTGATAGCCCTTTCTGAAAATAATGCACATTTATGAAATTAGTTTACAGCTAGGAGGCCTTCACTTTGCGTTACCTTCTCAGCACTGTGCTCAGACTGTATTTCTGGAAAAGCCCAACTGTTATTGCTAATAGTTGGATCTAATTTATAAGGAGCTGAGAGGAAACAATCATGAGAAAATGAGATAGATAAACTTCAGCTGGAAACAATGGGGATCAATTATGACATAATCGCAGCCCAGCATTCCCAGGCTCCTGAGATACTGTGTCTTCCTCTTCATTAATCAGAGATAATCCAGAATTAGGGTGTTTAATTATTTGCAGAGATTCTTTTGTACTTTCTGCCTCTAAAAAGAAGATGCTGATTAGCAAATATACAAAAGCTTTCCAGTTCCAGTCACCCACTGCATTTAGTGCAGGATTTTTGGCTGCAGTGTTGTTGTCATATTGAAGGCTTCACTCTTTTCAGGTAAAATTCACCCATATGCTGAGGGTCCTGATGGATCAGTGGAGCTGGAAAAAGGTGTCAATGAAGGGAGTAGCAGGCATTTATCTTATTTAATGCCCAAGATATTAGTGGGATCCCTCCTACTGCTTCCTATTAACTTCTTCCAGTAGGTTTTGAGGTAGCACAAAAATGAAAGTGAAAACTCAGTTTTTACTGGTTTATGGTGGCAAGGCAATAGCAGAGATCCCAACATTTTGTCCATTTTGTTTGTGTGTTCAGTGGGATGGCTTCTGTATATAACACCAAAAGTGCACATAACCTTCCTTCCCGTTTCACCGGAACTGACTCCAGGAACTCATGAGCTGAGCATGAGAGTCCAGCCACTCTTCTCAGAACAGCAGTGTGACTTAGACAGAAGCAAACCTGGAGTGTGAAGGGATTTTGACAGAGAGATACAACCTTGCTGAACAGGTTGATATGTGTGCTTAAGTTTTTCTTGATTCCTAACACCCAGATTACAGAGCTGGAAGGGCTGCTCTGACTGTCCTGTCAGCTTGGAGGAGACTACAGAGTCAGGCCCTAGGATTATGATTGGAGAGAATGCTTACATTCCTCTTGTGGAGGGTGCTGTGGGAAATTTTTACTTTCTGAGCTATCAAGGCATACAACTACTTAATGGGGGAAAAAGAGGGGAAAAGGGATGGCTGTACAGAGAGCAACAGCAACGTAGATTCTGTGGGTCCTTCTGGCCTGCTGAACTGGATCCACTTCAGCTCCCTCACTTGAGGAGTCCTGGACTTCTGACTGCACACTTGTGAACTTTACCTGGAGGGGTGCAGAATCACTCCATCTCCTCCCAGCAAAGACAGGTGCTGCACTCCTCTTCAGGCAGAGAAACTCCTCTCTTCCACCTGGTTACCTGGTTCCAGCTCTTCTTCCACCTGGTTGCCTCCTCCAGCCACTGTGCCTGCTGCTGAGTGACTCGCTGCCATCCTGTGAGCAATCACAGGCTTCCTGAGCCAGGCAACTGGGGGTCGTGCTGCTGATCTGAAGGGCATGCCTCATGGCTCAGGACACCAGCCATGGCTTCAGGCAAGGCTCAGCAGCTTTTTGGCTGTGACTGGACTGTGATGGCATTAAACTGAGAATCTGCAACCTAACTTCTGAGAGGACTGAGCTACCTGAAGGACTTAGAGGCTCACTACAGGGATGCCTTGTGGGGCTTTACACAGTGGGTTGGGTAGGATTGAAGTCTATGGGATCTGATTGCTATCTGGAATTTAGGCAATCTGCTTAAATCTCAACTGATGTAGAATTTAAGCCTTATGGGTTTTACCCAAAATAAGTAGCTCACAAGCAATGTGTGTCACATATAGGTTTCTAGCAGATGGAAAACATTACAGACTGGGAATAACTTTGTGGGAGTTGTGGCTTGCCTGACTGTCTCCTAAGATAAGGGCACTAGCCTTAAGTTTTCCATTGGATTGACTGCTCTCTGTGCGTGTGTGCATGCACGAAACACTGTATGTGTAAATTAGGAGCTTCACATTCTCAGTAAATAGCATCAGCAAATGGAAGCTGGTAATATTAACTCTGTCAAGGCTCAGTATTGATCCTGAGCAGCTCAGTGAAACGCCAGCCTGAGACTGCAGCCTGCTAGCACTAATAATTAAACTGGTTAGCAATATGGAGCTGCCACTCAGATTCTGTCTTATAATGAAATTGTTTAAGAAGAAAAGAAAAAAAAAGATAGAGCAAGCATGTAGAGGAGTCTGTGGTTTGGATCTCCTCTGGAATTTGTTTCTTACAGATCTCAGACTTTATTGCCTTTATTATTACTCTGTTTAACTCCTTTGTCATTAGACTCTGTTCCATACAATTCCAGGTGGAAGCAGACAGACATATTTTTTTGCTTTTCTCCAATTTACTGATTTGTTCAGTGAATAAAATGCTTAACTGTCTGCTGTTATGATGATTTGAGCTCCTCTAGGCCATGGCAGTCTACTGCTTCCAGTGGGGCAGCCCCTGTCTCTGGGTGCTGTGGAACTTAAGTACAGAACTGAAGAAAGGTGCCCACTTTTCAGCCTATTTTCAGCCATTTATATCAGGAAGGCTGAGCTGTGCTGATGTATATTGAACAGCTGCCCTATAATGCTGGTGTGAAGTAGAACCTTTTTGGCCACCAGTGATTGTATGGAATAACAATATCTTGCTCCAGTGTATCACTGTGATTTGGATTTTTTGCCTCCCTGTTGCAAAAATATGCTGGCTGATGTTGTCACTTGTCAAAATACTCAGTGAGATATGAACTATGTCAGCAGGACTGATCTCTTCTCTGGTGTTGAACATTCCAACACAGTTTATGCTATATTATACAGATATATTATGCAGATCAATATTTAATGGACACACTGTACTGTCAAGAGAAGAGGGCTTCCTATTCAGATTGAAGTTACTTTGTCTAGAGACTGATGGGGACAAAAAGATGACCTTCCTGCTTGAGAGGCCTTATTCTTATACCTGGGCTGTAGCAGAGGATCTTTTGTGCTATCCAGGTAACAAGTGATCCCAAAAAGAGGCAGAAGAAGCAAAGGCACCTAGTTTTGCAGTGAAGCATTTGCATGTTTCAAACAGTAAATATCTACTGAGTGTAATATCTAAACTGGCACTTGTAGCCTTGTAGTTGTGATCACTGATTGATAGGAGTCCATGCAAAGACCAGCTGGAGAAGGAGAAGACCTGGGGCTGGTGGATGGGAAATAAGCAGAGTTGATGATGGAGCCAGTGAGTCAAGACGTAAAATACCAACTGTGGCTTTTTTTAAAGAAAGAACCATCCTGTTCAACTGGGTGGGGAGAGCACGTCTTAAGCGAATGCAAAGGCCTATTCAGAGGGGAGGTCTGCCTAAGCAATAATAGGCATCAGTTTGCATGTGCTGAGACACAGTTCTCTGGAGAAGTGTATTTTAAAATGCAATCAGCTTTTTCCCCTCACGCACAGAGTGACCAGCTAAGTACTGCCTTCCCTTTGCAAATGTGACCCCTTCTTAAAGTAAGAGATGCTGTTCTAGAGGCTACATGGTACTTTTGTCATACCAGAAAATGACACAAAGAACAGGTCTAGCTTGACCTGCCACCTGCCACCACCTTACCTTTGCTGTTGCCATCGGGTCCCCGGAGGATCGTGCATTCCTCAATGTTGCCAAACGCCTCGAATAGTCTGCGCACATCGTCTTCTGACTGCTGCTTATTGAGCATGCCCACAAAGAGTTTTCTGTCTTCTGGAACAAAATAAGGAGATGCTTACCATATTTCAGGAGGGATAGGAGAGCCAAGATGGCTCAGTATCACATGCAAAACAAACGGTGATTTCATTGAGGTGACACATTTCAGAAGCTGCTAATCTTTTCGGGTGGCTGGCTCGAAAAACCTTAATAGCCTCTGACTTTCAATGAGTACTTGAAAATAATCCAGCAAATTTTAAAAAAATGAAACCACCAAACAACAAACAACAGTGATTTGGTTATATGTATAAAATCTCTAACTGCCTCTTAAAATCTAGGCCCCAAAGTGTTCCAAATCAGCTTCTTTTGATCAATTTTTGCAGTCAGCTTGCAGTAACTTAAATGACAACATTGCTCAGACTGCAATCCAAGAGGAATATGGATAAAGATAGCATATAGAAACCAAGTCCAAATGAAAAATAACATAAGTTAGTAGCCCTCGCAATACTAAATAAGTTGCAGGAAAAAAATATTTAACATAAGCTTTTTTAATTCAGGATACAACGGAAGTCACAGACTGTAAATTGGAGATTTGTCATTCAAGCCCACTCAGAGACATGTATCTACAAGTTTGGATGAGTTTTTTAATGTATTTATAAAGTTCATTTGAAATAAGCCCAAAGTTTTTGAAACATAAATTGTTTTTTGAAAGATAAAGTTAACTTATATGATTGTTAATATCTGAGTTAACTTGAGCAGGTGGTATTTCATGCCAAAGCAGGACATGGTCTGCCAGTAGATAATTGTATTTTGAACAAGGATGCTCAATGTAACCCAGCAGTGTGCACTTCCAGCCCAGAAAGCCAACCATGTCCTGGGCTGGAACAAAAGCAGAGTGGGCAGCAGGTCAAGGGAGGTGATTCTGCCCTTCTCTGCTCTTGTGAAACTCCTCCTGGAGTGTTGCATCCAGCTCTGAGGTCCCCAGCATAAGAAAGATGTGGGTCTGTTGGAGTGAGACCAGAGTGTGGGTTGGAACCAGATAATCTTTAAGGTCTCTTCCAACCCAAACCATTTTATGATTTATACTCAGATTTATACCAAGTTTGGGGATCTTCATAAGACACCTCCAGAAAATATTGGTGAAAACAGACCAAACTTATGATTGTCAGAAATATGTCAGAGGGTGCTGAGTGATGCCTTGAGATCAGGTTTCTGTTCAGAGACTAACACCATTATACCAAGAAAAAAAAGGAAATTTACATAGTTTACATCGTGTATGTAAACAGGCCATTTGCACATGATTCATAAATGTCTTATTTATCATTCATTAAACACTATGTAAATGTGTGAACCAAGAGGTTTTTATTCAGAGCACTTTACAGAGCAGATGTAACCAATTTGAATAAATATATGTAAATATATAAATAATTTTATTTTTTATTTAATTTATTTTTTAGTGTACTGGTTAACCTAAAGCTGAACAAAACACTGGTTTGCAACAACCCTTTTCTGGCTGACTAATTGGGCAATTTATGTCACTTTTGTTCACCGAGAAATCACTGGTGTAGGCAATCTGTTCTGCTTCAACCAGTGTTTGATCAAAATTTCCCTCTCCAAGATGCACCTGCACATTGGCAAATTACTTTACAGCCTTGGATGTGAATAATTTTTCATGCAGTGGCTATTGAGTGGGGATATTAGAAGCTTTCAACCCTGCAGTTGAGTTATCCACAGCAACGAAAAGTGAACTACCCACAGAAAACAAGGAGTTATGTTGCCTTCAGTTAGGCTGATGAACTGGTAGGAGAAATAGGTTTAGGAGGGTACTTGAGCACTTCTGATAGGTGAGAAGAACAGAAATAGCCTTCTGACAGACATTTTAAAGCAAGAAATATTCCTACTTTATGTTGGAATTTATTAAGCAGAGAGGCATTTTGTGGTCTTTGCTGACAACACAACATTCAGACTTTTAATGACGCAGAGATCCATAACACCATGGGGGTTGTCCTCGCCTCATGAGGAGTTGATTTGGACATGTGAAAAGGTTTTTTTCTCAGTGGCCAAAGTGTCCTGCAAAAGGACATCACTCCAAGATGTGAGGTGTAAGCCTTAGGGAGGCAGCTACTGAAGTTCACTATGCACTCTGGGGGGCATCCTTCAGTCCAGGACATGACAGAGCCTTAGAAAAAGAGTCCTGTCCTAAGTCCAAAGGTTGTTCAGATATTGGAGGAAAACCCACCCAGCAAATGAGATCACCTGTCCTGCAAATGGGAGATATTTTAAGAAGGGGGCAGAGTAATGGGAATGAACTAGGAATACCATGGGCAAAAGGTTTTACCTAGAAACTTTGTGGCTAGTAAATACTTCCAGCACAACAGAAGCATCTATTATATTGTACTTTATACAGCTTCCCCTGTTTCAAAAACACTCCTATAGATGTGTAACTGTGTTTTCACCAGACTTTTTGCTAATATAAATGTATCATTAAAAAAAAAATAAAATCACATCCCCTTCTCTGTCAGCAAAACTCTCTAGTGTGGAACTGGCCTGAAACTGCCTTGTCTGGTCTACTTTATGCAAAGCTAAAACCAGGTGTTCTAGGAACCATTCAATTTTTTTTTTTATTATATTTTTTGCCCATTTTTTTTAGCATCTCTGCGCTACACTGGGAGTGGTGATGGTGGTCCCCAGAGCTGGCTGGCCTTGGTGAGCTATTCACAAGTTGGTCATCAGATCACCAGGAACAGACTCTGCCGAAGGTGAGAAAAAACCTCCCCCAGGAGCTGCTGGTCCGACCACTCCAGGGCAGGTGGCACGAAGGGGACCCCCATGGACAGCCAGGGCTCAGCTGCTTGGACATCACCTCCAATCCTATCTTCAAGTCAGTGTCCTGTCTCCCTCCTGAAAAACAGTGCCTTGTTTTGTTGGGGGAATCATTTGTCATATCTGCCATCACAGAAATCTGCACAATCACACACTTGACTGATAAAAAATGAGTCAGTTTAACAAGTTTTTTTACTCTGAGTGGCTTTTATAACAAAGTGCTGCATTTGCCTCTCACATCCCAGCTCTTCCAGAGGACTCAGCAGTGTGTTTTAATGACACCCCTCACAAATCCTGGGTGGGAAGAGAGAGGGAAGGGTCCAGCAGATGGGACCATTCAACATGTTCGAGGTCTTGGCTAATGAGATTACCCACTGATGGTCTTGTGAGCCTCTTACACCCTGAGTGTCATCATACACTGCTCTTCCACATCTCAAAAAGAAAACTAACATGCCATGCACCAAAACAACTACTTCTGATTTTAAAATATGTATAAAAAAAGCCATAAGGCTGCCAGAATAAAGTGAAGAGGAAATGTGCTGGTGTTAGTGGGGTATGTCTTGAGCACTATGGATATCACAGGTGCTCCCCACCAGATGTTTCCAGTGTCCGCTAATGAGGACTGAGGGAACAACATTCTACAAAATCAGAGTTTTAGGCTGCACGCAAACCTGGAGCAGTCCCAGATCAAGCTGTTCCTAAATTCTGCCTGCCTGTAGGATCCATCCATACAAACCATGGTCCACCAATATCATGCACCTGAGACCCATGCTTCCTCTTGTTTCAATGGGACACTGTCCCAGGGTTATGCGTCTCAGGATCCACAACTGAATGTTAGAGCACTGGAAAGACTCAGTTCTCTGTGGCCTCCATTGCAAAGTTCAGTGCTATCATCCTCATTTCAGACTGTGGGGCTGAGGGGTAAAAACCTTCAGACCAGGCTCCCTAAGACCTGAATCCCAGAGAAAAATGAACACAGAGTCAAGAAGAACAGAAATAATGCTGTCCAAGGCAGGAGTGCAGGACAAAAAGAAGTCAGGCATAAGCCTATGGTCTGGGATGTCCCCAGTGTGAGCCATGGGCATGACCACATGCTCCAGCCTCAACTGGCCTGTGGCCATAGAGAGGTTACCTCACAGTACCATATTGTCTTGCACATCAGAAATGGGTAGCCACGAGGAGCATCCTCTATCTCCTCCCTGTGAAGGAAGTCAAGACATTGGCTTACTTAGCATGTCCAAGAACAGGTGTGATGAAAGAAGCCAATTCCACGTAGCCTCCTCCAGGCCACACATGGCTGTGCATCAAATATTGATCCACATCTGAGCATCTTCCCTTTGCTTTTGTCAAGAAGGACCTGTCCAAATTGCTGTCTATTAAGTACCTCAAAGTGACTATTTCAGATTCTATCTCACACCTTGTTAACCTTGCTGCAGGGTCAGCCCTTAAAGCAACAGCACTATGAGCAGTGACACAGTCCTGCAGTGCTGTGACTGAATGTGGTGTCCCTGTGAGTCTCTTCTACCCATGTTTTTGATTTCCCTCCTTATTGTTCACCCCATTATTGGTCTTTGCCCACAAGCTGAGTCCATCATGCCTGCTTTGCCATGGAGATATCCAACTATGGGGGGATATTTCTGTGCTTGACGGCACCCAGGAGAGCTTAGGAGGTTTTTGCTGATGCACTCTGATAATACTGAAAATGAAATTCCTCCCAAGTCTACCCATTTTGCCATAAACAAACCACAACAACAACAGAAGGCAGCAATTCCTCCCAGAAGGATAAATAGGGAGAAAAAGACCACAGCAATAGCAAACCAGGGCTCCCAGAGTTGTCCCCTTGGTGACATTTCCAATATCCCCATGCAACCAGACTTCCCTCTTCTCAACTACTCTGCCAGGGATGGAGGCTTGTGCCCGTCAGGAAAACCTGGCTGCAAGGCACAGTGGTGAAGAAATGCAACTTGTCAAATAAATATACAGTGTCTATAAATCTCCCTGCTGTGTTTATAGGAAGCCTCGGCAGCTTCCCCGGTGCAAATAGGGGTTAAATTATTCCCTGTTCTATTTGTATTTAAATGTTATGTTTCTATGATAAGCGTAAGGCAGAGGTGTCAGATGGGCCCAGGCGAAGGAGACAACACACGTGAAAGGTGAAATAATAGAGCTCTGCAAACCAAGTGCTGAGAGGAGATGGGAAGGAGGGATCTGGGAGTGAGGGGGAGAAGGGGGAGGATGGGCACTAATTAAAGAGACAGAAGGGAAAATGAGATGGAGGATGTTTGACCCTCTGCCGAGCAAGAGGACAAGAACAAGAATCACAGCAATTGTGGAGGGACTGGGGAAAAATTAGGGTCACTCACAGGGAGACATGACATGGGATTGTGTTTATCCAGATAGCTCTCACTAATGTATGTGTGTGCGTGGGGGTACATTTAGATAAGAGTATATAAATACACGTGTTCTCGTATTCCTCATGCAAAACAAAGAGGGTGAATCCTTGTATCAGGAAAGCATAAGCCAGCTTTGCCATTTAGAACATCGCATCCAAGGCCCTGGAAATAAAGAGGGACAGATTTACCACCCTTGTGGCCCAGGCTAATGAGGAGGGCAAACCAGAAGATCACTACAGTCCCTTCTAGCCACAAACCTCTTTATTCTAAAACCTGCGAGCTTCCCTATTTCATCCCAGGTTCACTGCCAGAGCATCACACATGGATGGTGTGTGTGCTTCTTCATGCAAGAGCAAAACTAGCCTGTTTTTAATTCTGTAGGGGAATGAGCATCTTCTGTGTGTGCATGGTATTCACCAGAGCAGCTCTCTGATGTTACTTAATGCCTTTGGCTTTCTGAGCATCAGGACCAGGTTGCTGTATGGCTTAGTTTCAGAAAGCAGATGCTAATTAATTCCATTATTTATATTGCTAATAATTATTTGTCCCTGCTGCTATTCCCCTCCTCCCCAAACATTGCTTGCACACACAGTGGAGGACCAGCTGCAGTGCCGTGGTCCAGGCACTGGGAAGGCCTTTAAGCTTATCTCCTTGGCACCATGACAGAACAAACGAGCAGCCTAGAGAGGTTTTCTGTTGCAGGTGTGGGTAAGAAGAAATGCCAGTGCATAGGACCAAGTGGCCCGTTTACCAGAGAGGACGCAAGAGGCAGAGTGGGTCTTCCTTGACTACTCTCCTGAGTTATCCTTGGCAGAGAGAAGAGAGGGGACAGCTCTGAGGGTGTCCATCACAGAAACATACAGAATCATAGAGTGATTTGGGTTGGGAGGAACCTTTAAATATTTATCTGGTCTAACACCCCAGCAGTGAGCAGGGGCATCTTCAACTATAACAGGTTGCTCAGAGCTTTGTCTAACTTGACCTTGAATGTTTCTAGGGCTGGAGCATCTACCACCTCTCTGGGCAACCTGTGCCAGTGTTTCCCCTCCTTCATGGTAAAAGAAGCATTCCTTGTAACTAGTGTGAATCTATCCTCTTTTAGTTGAAAAGCATGAGTCCTTGTTCTATTGGTATGGTCTGCATTCAATAGTTTGTCCCCATCTCTCTAACTAAAGTACTGAAAGACCCAAACAAGGTCTCCTCTCTGCCTTCTCTTCAACAGGATGAACAACTCCAACTGTCCTAGCCTGTCTTCAGAGCAGAGGTGCTTCAGTCCTCTGATCATCTTTGTGGCCTCCTCTGAACACTCTCCAACAGGTCCATGACCTTCTTATGCTGGGGGCCTAGGTGGATGTAGCTGGATGTGCTGGATGTAGCTGGATGTGCTGGATGTAGCACTCCATGTGGGGGTCTCACAAAAGAAGAATTGAGGGGCAGAATCACCTCCCCCAACTTTCTTTTGATGCAGTCCATGGCATGATTGACTTCTGGGCTGAAAGAGCACATTGCTGACTCACATCTAGTCCAAGTAGTGGGATCAGGAATATACCAAAGTCACACTGGTGAAAAAGAACTATGCAGCTGGGTTTCTTTCAGACTGCTATGAACATGGTATCCTCCTCAGGTCAAAGAAGAAAGGAGGAGCTATAGAGCTGAAGAGTGAGCTGCAGGTGCCCTGAACGTGGTGAAAGTTTGGTTTTAGCTCTGAACTCAAGTCTGTAAGCTCAAACCTGCCCCATTCTAGAGTCAGAGTGCCCCACCACTCCTCTCAACCGATGCTAATCAGGTGATCAATAGGCTAATAGCAGGACATTTCCCAGGTCCTGGGCTTCACACTCCTACTGCCATTTTCACAGCAGTCCTACAGCTATGTGATGATGATTACCGCCCTTTCCACGGGGGAAGTGATTACGAATTCTGTTGTAGCTAATTGTAAATTAGCTAATTATCTTCTCCATGGTACCTTGCTGGAAAATACATGAACCTTGTAAAATAGAGGTGTTTCAAAAATTAGGGTGGTGGGGAAAAAAACAACACAAAGAATCAAAACCCCAACCTGTTGTTCTGGAAACAACAGAAAACTACCAGTACCTAACTCCAAACAATAGCAAATGAACCCTCCTTCAACCTGCACCAGCTCCTAATTCACCCCTTTTCCCTCCTCCTCTCCATATCAAACAGCACCCTCAAGGGGCAAATTCTACTGCAGGCTTTAAAATGTTTGGTGAATTCACCTGTTCCTAGCAGCTGGGTGTTGTGGGGCATCCCTAATCACATTTTAGGAGGAGTGACTTCTTTGTGCTGATCTTCTCCCCTCCTCCCTCCCCAGTTTGGTTTTACTGAACAGATCCTTTATATCCCATACGTTAGTAGCTACATTTGCACAGCTGCTGGTCTCCAACTGCTGGAGACAGAGGCTTTGAGACAGCAGGGCTAGAGAGAATAACAGCTAATCTGAACAGCTGTGTGATGGGGACAAGAGCAAATGAATATAAGCCCAGGTGTGGGAGCGTAATTCTCCTGCACAAAGAAGGAACCTTCATCCCACAGGTGTGTTACTCTCCACTGCTGCATCCGAGAAAAACTTAGTTTGAAGGATTTCTCTTATTTAATTGCTTGGCTGCACTCTGAGCCCTGACTTGGACATGGTTCCTGTAAACAGTGAAAGAACAGCTGAACAAGAGACAGAGTGTCTGTCTAACTCAGTGTGCTGTCTCTGGCAGTCGCCAGTTGTGGATGTCTGGGGAAGAGTAAAAGAAACGGGGAAACAATTCTGTTATTCCCCCCAAATATTCTCCTAGAATTCAGTGCTCTGCAGTTTAGGGAATCCGGGAGTATGCAGTGTGGTGTTTTTTGGGTTTTGGTGTGGTTTTTTTTTTTTTTTCATACGTTGTAGTTTCTGAAGTGCCTTTCTTTGATATAATTGTTCAGTGGACTTAAGAACCCATGTGAGTGGCAAGCATCCACCACATCCTGCAGCAAGACTTTCTGCAGCTTAAGCATGACCTGAGTTAAGAATCTCTTCCTGCTGTTTATTTTGAACATGCTACTAACTATTTTCAATAGATAGAATCTAGATCTTGCTCTGGAAAAGAGTGGAAATCACTCCTGATCCAGTTATGGAAGACTGGACCCACAAGGATATTCAAGAGCTTGGCTGAACCTCTTTTTTGTGTGTTTCAGATCGGTATTTGTTACTCCTGGGTCCCATCTCAAGCTATGCTCTGGAAAATGTGGAGGGGAAAATCACTTTTTCCTTAGAGTGATTTGTTATTCCTGGTACCAAAGAGATGGATGACTGTGCAGTTACTGTTATTAAATACTTACAATACATCTCTGCCAAGGACAGCGGCCTCAGTGGAAATATGGGATACATAAATTACCTAGTGCAAAAGGCAACCTCAGTTTCCCCACCTACTAAAAGACTAATTGGTGTTTGCAACAGGCAAAACTGGGCATTGGTGAGGTTTACACACTCCAGGAACTCAGGGAGCTCTGGTAGTAATAGTGAAAGGTACCTGGCAGGCTGGTGGTCAGATCTATGGCTGAACGTTATGATGGTTTCTATCAAATATAAGTGGCTGGAACTTTCCCAACTCCTTTTTCATGGAACAGGAGTCCATGATGGGGTAAGTCAAGGTAGGGTTTAGTCCTGAATGAAAGCCCATATTTGTAAATGACAGTGACTGTGGATCTTGGAGTTATCTTCCAGGGAGAGATTTTCATGTCCTGCAGCAACATGATGCCTAAAGAGAGCCTTACAGTGATCTAGGCACGTGTGCCCAAGAGACCACAGATGCTGTCTGCCATTGGCCCTATGAGCAACTGGAAAGAAAATTAACTTGTTGCCAGATGGTGAACCCAAAGCCTAAGATTTCGCTTTTAATTTCAATGTGACTTGGCCTATTCTCTACTTTCAGTGTCTCCATCCATACTACAGTCCTATTCTTCTGAGCAAAGACCTGATTTACAGGAAACTGGAAGAGGTCCTCAGTGTGTATCAGCTGCTAAACCACGTCCAGGAATTATGTAATAGAGCAATGGTATGGGCAGTATGGATAAAGTGCAGAGCTATGATGAAAAATGGAAGGAGATGGAGAAGACGGTTCAGAACAGGAGAGTGAATGTGTTTTGGGCTTAGCTGGTCAGTGCTGCTGTAGCAATACCTGCTGTGTACTTGCACTAAAGTGAAATCCAACCTTAAACCTACACCCTTCAGTTCAGATTAAACCACACTCGGGCTTCATCTATGCAGATAGGGTATGGACAAAATTTTGGCCACAGGCCAAGCAAACTCTGCCATGAAGACATAGCCTAAACGATTCTAAGAGCAGACCCTTCTTGTACAGCTGAGAATATTATAACCCCAACACAAATATCAGTAGTTCTGACTTGCTGAACAGCGCCGTCACAACTGTCCATTGCCAAGAGATGCTATTCCCTGTGCAGATTTTAAATGACAGGTTTTATGGTGTTTGATATTGAGCTGGGAAAACAACTTGCAAAGACCCATTCAATCTGTAGCCCTTGCTTAGGAAAGTTGTTGGTGAGAGCAGTTTAAAAACCTGTGTCAGGAAAAGAACGAAGACTCTGCCCAATTTGTGCCTGGCAGTTCATAATTCTTCCACATTTATTCATTATCTGAAACACAGAACTGGAATATTTCTGAGAATTATTCATGAGTCAATGCTTTTTAGGAAAAGACTCGGAAGTCAAAATCTGATCTTTCTAAACTCAACATACAGCCTAAATATACATTTTTCACCACCTCTCCCCTACAGGAAGAATATCTGAACTCAAATCAGCTTTCAATCATGAAAAAAAGAGCAAAAATCATGCCTCTTTTCCTGGAAATTAGCAGCCTGTTCTTAGAGTTCCCATTTCCAAGAACACCCCTGGAAATGCTCATGGGTGAAAGCACCTAAGGAGAAGGAGTCCCAGCATCAAAGAGCAGAGGTGTGCAGCTGTGTTGTGACTAAACTTCACAGGATTTTGCATGACTGTTTAGGTTCCTTCCTCCCGTGAATCCATGGATGTTTCCCTGGCCCAGGATAATGGATTTCCCGAAGAAGAAGGAGGTGAAGGAGAAGACTGTCTTGTACTATCAAATGACACCTCAAATGAACACTGAATCACACTTTTACCCTCATCTTTCAGAGGCAGCTCAGATTTGAATGCAACTCCTACAGCCTTTGGTTCTGGGGAATTTAACAGATCTTAATTCCTGTGTGTAACATCCCCTTTTCACTCTGTGGCCACACAAGGTTGAGGCTGAGCCCGAAGGGCCTTTATGTTTTCACGCTTAGAAGCTTCTTGACAAACTCTGCAGGGTCAGTGATGTCAAGCCTGGTATGTCAGGAAAATAAGTTTCAGTTCCTAAACTCATCTCACTGGTGACCTGTTGGGGCTTTGAAACCCTTTGCAGAAGCCTAGAAGGCCAAGACATTAATCCGTGCTAGCACTCCAGCCTTGAGCACCGAGAACTATTGAAATAGCAGAGGCATGGGCAGGAAGGGGGGTGGGAAGGACATATTTTTCTCTTGCAGGAGCTGGGACGACATTTCAGATCAAATTAAACTTCAGTTTTTAAAGACTTCAGTGGAGGTAATTGAAACACTTCCTCACAATTGCCTGAACCTAAGTGTTATCTCTCTTTTCCTCTGTATATCATCCCTTTTCCCCCAAGCCTGCGACAGCCCCGCACGGCCACAGCCTCCTTAATATTAAAGACGGTGATTAAATGGGATTCACCAAAAGACAAAGGGCTGAAAACCTGCCAATTGTTAATCCCTCTTTCGCTGTGCTTAAAAATTCCATTTTCTTCATTTGAAGAAAGGGGGGGGGAGAAAAGAGAATTATACGCCTATGTCTAATTTAAATTCTGGTGTCGCGGGTCCTGTTCCCTTCTCCCTCTCTTGACGTCTGAATATATTCCTTTATTACCATTATTACAGCTTTCTGATTGCATTAAAATTCATCCACACGCTTCTCTCCACATTCCACTTTTCTTTTGCCAGTTTTTTTGCTAATTCCCTTTTTCTCTCCCCCCTTTTCTCCCCACTTTCAAATTATACAGAATGCCATTAAAGATCTCCACAACTCCCTTCTCTATTGCTTTTATAAACTTGCTGGCTTTCTTCCTCTCCATCCCTTCATCTACAAACAAAGGAAATGAAGGAAAGGGAAAAGAAAACAATAATAATAAAGGAATCCAAGCAGCACATCTCACAGGTCTCAATAACACCTTTCCTACATCATACAGCTCCGAGCCTAATGCTCACTTCAGTTATGAAGCTGTATTTCACAAAGAAGTTTTGTGTATTATTTGTTTGATGCTTGTACCTGGAATCTTCAGCTAAAATCAAAAGTGGAATATGCCATGCTGTGTATGTGAGCATGGAAAGAGACAGTCTTGCCTGTAACTGTAAGGAGAAAAATAAGGAGATTGGAAAAAAGGAAATGTAATTTCACCCTGCTTTACAGAGCAGGAGCTGAAATCCTGTAAGGATTTGCTTATGGATGTGAGGAGTGAAACTGGGCATGCAGTGCCTATGGCCATTTGCAGGTGTACAAGATCTGAACTCAAACAGGATCCACCCATTTAATCCTTCAGGCATCCCACTGGCTACTACGACACCTTAGCAGTGATTTTTTTTTCCCCTCAAAGCAGATCACCTGAAAAGAAGGTAGGTCTTTGCTTTAACCAGTCCCACTCTGAGGATTTTATAGAGAAAAATGAAGGTGAGAACTGGACTCTGCTGCTATACAGAATATCACCTGCCTTATGGGCAGTTGAACAATAAAGTGGAGGGGCATAACACGGTGCCAGTGTGATTAGGCTGGGGTGTCTGATGCCCCTAACCTGCCCTTGTGACTCTCCTCATCCAGCTGGGAAGAAGAAGCTGCTACTGTGAAACTTTCATTCATTCTTACCAGTTCTTCACAGGGTGCCTATGTAGGTTTTTGTTGTTTGTTTTTTTTTTCCAATTATTATTTTTGTTGCTGTCACCCTCAATTACACTGATATAATGAAATGACTGAAACAGGATGAAAAATGGAATTTTCTTTCCATAAGAAATACTCATGTCTCAAAAAATGTGCTTTCACTTTGAATTGGAGAGGCCAAAGTTCTTGTGAAATGGAAATTCTTCACTTGTGAAACGTTACAGGGTATTGTCTCAGAGGAATAAAAAGCCTTTGTCTTAATAACCTCAAAACATAAAATATATAAAGCTGAATGGCTGTGGTTTTCAGCCAGACAAAAGAAAGTATGTTTTCACACACTGTATGAATAAATGAAAGACATTTCTGTCATGCGATGTTGCTGAATGTAAAAGTCATAAATTAGCTCCAAGGCAAATGAGACAGATTAGTAGTGGTTATGTCCACTCAGTGCTATGAAACATGAATATCCAGATGCAAAATCTAACTTAGTCACTAAACCTCTATCTGCTGGAAGCCAGAGGGTATTAAGGGGAGGATCACTCTTCATAAAAGCCCTGTTCTTACTGTTTCTAAATGGGCACTGCTGGAGCAGAGGATGCTGGACTAGACAAACCTTTGGTCTAACTCAAAACAGAAGCTAGTGGTTTAATACAATATAGACTTGAAACAAAATTAAATAAAAAAGATCCTGTTAAAATGACAGATTTGTACCTCCTGAAATGAGAACTCAATGCATTAATTTAAAAAAATAAATGTCCCCTGGCAAAAATCTCATTAAAATGAAGCTGTTCCAGGGGAATGCCTTGCCTATTACAAACCTACATGTTGGGCTAGATAACTGTTTCCTTGAAATGCTTTGGCCAGCTCAACAAATGACCCAGGAAATGAATGGGTCTCCTTCAGGATGCCACCCAGCAGGATCTGTCTTGACTTATCCACATACTCATTTAGACTGTTACCCTAAGGTGCATGTGAGAAGGAACATTATATTCCAGTGATGTTACACCAGTGCTCGAAATAAACATCGGGGATTCAGGGTTAGAGCTGAAGCTTATTGAAGTTAATGAAAAAGAGTGCCATGGAGCCTTGCAGGCTTTGGATCAGACTCTTGATTTGCTGAAGCGCTGCTTAGTACGTCCCTATCACTGCTGGGTATTGTAGATTCTCCCTGATGCAGAACGGCATGTTACACCCGTGCCAGGAGAAATCTGGTGGGGATGGAGCAGAAGGACAGAAGAGCCTGAACGATTCCTGTCACACCTTTTGTGTGCCAGGGTTTGGGTGACCGCGTGTATTTCCCTGATTCAGCCAATTTCCTTGGGCTCCTTTCACCACTCTGTTGCAATAAGGGAAAGAAAACAAAATCCCTGTGAAATCTGCACAGGCAAAACTTATCCTTCCTCTGAGTAGAAGACTTTCCTTCAGGTCTGACCATAGGTTTTAAAACAGCAGTGCAGAGCAGTGAGGGAATGCAGAAAAATTGGGATCAGGCAGGGTTTGCAATAGAATTTATAACCAACACGCTTACAGAGGAACTTTTCTTTAGTGAAAGCAATATTCAGCACACACTTATCTCGAAGCAAGACCTTCTGGGCTGAGAAAGAAGCTAACCACTGAGGTGGGATATCCTGTGCCCTGTTCTTCAGCCCCTCAGGTTCTTTGTCTCCCTGGATTTGGCCTGATTTCAGACTCAGGGGAGACCCATCCCACTCAGTGCATTGAGACAAAGATTTCTCTTCTCGCTGGGGAAAGCAAGATTCCATTGATGTCACTTAGCATCCCCCTGCAAACATTTTATTAAAGATTATTTCTTCCACCCACCTTCCCACCCCCCTCAGCTCTCAACTCCAACTGGCTTTAAATGCCACTGTCATTTCCATCCGCTGACAGAGCTCTTTAACTGCCGCGCCGAATGACATTCGCTAAAACCAACTAATAGAAGGAAATGAGGTTAACCTTTAAGAAAGGTGAAAACGAGCCGGGTGCTATGCCAGCAGTAAAGAATAGTTCATAAACAGCCTCCTGCTGCAGAGGCAATTTAGTCCAGGCACTGGTGTTGCTGGCAGTCCTGTGGGCAGGTGGGTTTCAGGGGTAAGATTGGTCAGGAAAAGGGATGGGACCACCCCATTCACATGACAGAGTCAGCCCTGCCTATGGGGACAGTCCCATGACTCTGATCTTGGCTGCTGTGGTCTGAACTCACACCGAACATGCATTGGCTGTAGTGGCCTGTATGATAGATTAGTGGCTTGCACCAGTAAAGCTTTTCTCCACCAACTTCCCAACCATGCAGGAAGATGGGAGTGCTCCGGGCCAAATCCTGCCTTGTCTGTCTCCTTGCTGAGCTTGTTTTTCCACTGGTCTTTTTAAATCCCTTGCAGCTCAGCCCAACACTACCTAGTAATTCTTACTAACTGACCTAGGGCTCTGCTTCTGTAAAAGTGGTATCACTGAGTAGTGCTGAACTATCTGAAGGACCATTATTGTCCTTTCATTTTCCTTCAGGCTTAATGAATTTGTCACCTTATTCATCAAGAGTTAGATGAAATCTTGGCTTTAAACTACAGTTTGATCTTACACATGCCACTTCATACTGAGCTCATACCTGAGACTCTGTGCAATGCAACTCAGGAAGGAGAGCAAACAGGAAGAGTTGGGGACCAAAGACCATGCACTTCCATACAAGAGCTGCAAGAGAAGGGGCGTCTCTCAGTCTACACAGAAGAGTCAAGTATTCAAGGCCAGGTTGGTTCAGCAACCTCGTCTGGTGGAAGGTGTCCCTGCCTGTGGCAGAGGGGGCTGAACTAGACAGTCTTTAAATTTAACAGCGGGTGAGTCTTAAAGGAGGGAACTCAATACCTTACCAGTTTGGGTATCAGAAGGAGAGGCAGCAATGCCGTGATGGGAACAAGACAAATATTTGTTAAGTAATTTTCTACTGACAGTGCTCTGCTTCATCTAATTTTAATTAGACCAGAGAGCCTGAAGGATGCATATACTAGCAACTACACTAACAACAACTGGCAGTATGAGATTGAATCCATATGAAGTGGGGATATTTGTTTCTGTTTTCAGTCAATTTTCTCCACGCCGTATAGGTGTATCTCTGTTTTTTAACAGAAGTGCACTGAAATTGGTCTTTCATTCTATCGCTGCACCATGCTGACCATACTATTGTCTTTCTCTTGCTGTGTCAAAAGTATTTGAAACAAAATTATACACCTGGACCAAACAATTAGTAAGCATAAACCTGCTTCCTGATTTTAGTAGATATAAATCAACATTTCAGTCATACACGATTCAATGATAGAATTATTTCTCCCACCAACACAGCTGTGGCAAGATCAGCAAATATAAAAACCAGTTATTCCATTCCTACTCAATGGTAGTAACTGGAGAAATTAATTCCCTAATCCAGGGTAAAACTGAACTCTCAGAAAGGTGAATTTCCAGCTACTAGAACTTTACTGTCCACATAGGAAAAAATGACCCTCAGCAGGCTCTTTCCACCTCAGATTTCATCACTACTAATAATGCTTTTTGGCTAACAATGCTTTTTGGGGTGTGTGGAGAAAGCAGGGCTGTGCAAGCCAGATCTGAACCTGGCTACAGTCCCTATTACTGCAACAGTACTGTAACTGTGCTAAGGGGAGTCATCTCTTCCCTTCATCAGTAGCCGGGACTCAGAGAAACAGAGAGAGACAGAGAGCGAAGGTGCTGTTTTATAGCAAGCCTTTTTCTGAGCTTGAGAGCTCACTGTGCTATTATTTCCCCTTTTTCCCTCATTTCAGGCCTTTTTTGTGTTTCATGTTTGGCCCTCGGCAGGCTGAGAGACGTGCTGACAAGTTGTAACTCTCACTCGGCTTGGCGAGGGCTTTGTTCTCTGCGTGCGTGGCACAGACTCGCTTCCTCTTTCAAAATGTGACAGCGAGCGATAACACTGACACACAGAGCCAGAACCTGGGCTCAGCACGCTCCCCATGCTAAAGACCCTCTTTGGTGATCTGCAGCATCAGTCAGGAGGTAAAGATGGGCATTGTACAGGGAAAAACACAGTAGTGACAACTACCCGTTTCTCCCCAAAGCCCCTTAACCCCAGGGTAGTCAGAGGCTCTCAAATGCCTGGTTCTTCAAAAAGTGATTTGTAGTGGTCTGGTCTCTCCCCCTCTGTACCAGATGTCCACAGAGCTGTCCCCCCCCAGGGGCCCTCCCAACCCAGGGCTGAACCACCATGCTGAAGCCATTCTGCTGCTGCCCTGCAGCTGTCCCCGTAGGTTGTGTTTTGCCTAAAATGTGTGTCCTGGTGAGGGGCCAAGTCTTACTACAAGGACAAAAGGCAGAGCAACTGACAGCATCATAGTTTGCTTTAACATGCATCCTTTTGTGACAAAAGCCTGTCTCTGACTTCTGACTTTAATGTGTTTGGCATCGCATTCAAATTAGAAAAGTTTTGGAGGAAAGTTTAGCCTCTCTCCTGCTGATTAAAGTGCTCATTACTATATAGGCTGTTTTCACAGAAAAGATACTTCCATAAAGACCCAAATATCTTGGAGCTCTCTCAGGAAAGGATGAGCACAACTCTTTAAATCTGACACTTGGAGACATCTGTTTCATTTATACAGGTCTTAAAAATCTACTACAGTTTTTAAAAGATGAATGCCAGGCTGGGATCAGTCTTCCAGAGTACTCTCTCCACCAATGCTACCTACTAAAAAGCCATCTTTGTCCTCCAGTTTCCTTGCTTATATAGCAAGAGGTCCCATTAGATGGTTTTGCCCACCACCAAACTGGCTTCTTCAGCTGTGCTAACCACTTTTCTAGGTCATTGCCTAGGTACTTTTCTCAGTCACTGCCTTATGAAATATAACCCCTTGCACTTTAGGCCTGTTTTTTAGCCTTATTCCTCCATGAGTCAGCTTAGATTTGGTTCTGCAGAAACACTCACATAATGCCTCAGCCAGCCAAAGCTCATTCAGAGTGACCTAAGTGACTCAGATGACTCGGTATCAGAGTTCTGTCCTTACAATTTTCTATTTTGTGTTATCCACAGATTTTATCAGCCAGGATATTTAATTCCACATCATTCATGACAATGCTGACTAGCATCAGAGCTGGTTACTGATCCGTGTAGAACCCTGCTACAAATACCCTCACTCTATCATGCTTTCTCTTTGACAACTGCATTTTGAGATTTGTCCATTACCCACTTCTTAATCCATTTAATGTCCACCCTCTTGAACACTGTACTCAGCAGGAACTACAGGGAAGTTCCAATTCTAGAGATCCAACCTTTGCAGCTCAAGATAGCTTCTACTGATAAGGAAAACTCAATCAGTCAGTTTTGCTATGGGGAAGATAGGATCTCAAAGATACATAGCCCCTCTCCTCCCTTCCCTTGCCTCTGGCATTGTTCCTCCTCCCAGCTTGAACAGCAGGACTTCAACTCTGCTGCAGCACAGTTCTCTAACACCAGCAGTTAAGGAATACTGTATTTTCCTTTCCCCAGATGTTGCTGTAAAATTTGGGCACCAACCTCAGTTATTTCTGTTATTCACTCTTGGTTATTGTAGCTTATTTTTAATGGCTGGTTCACTCACAGGTTGTGTTTGCTATGTGTGTGTAGATGTTATATTTGCAAAAACAGTGACTCAACCACCCTAAGAAGGACGCTGTTCTTCTTTATTATATTCTTGCCACTATTGTGTTTGCCGGTCCCTGGGATTAAATACCCTCTACAAGCTACTCCCACAGAGAGTGTGAGAGCTGGAGAGACCAGCAAACAGAGGAAAACAAAGTCACAATTCCTAAGAGTGTTTCATGCAAGGGGAAACACAGAACAGGTTTTTTTTTCCTTTCCCCACCTCAACATCTTTTTCCTGGGAGCAGAAGTAATTCTATTGAATACACTCAGAGATTTCACTGCACAGTGAAGCAATGTAAAGGCATAGGATTCTTATCATTCAGCTTCCCTGAACATTTCTCTGAGCTAGAAACAAAACCCAAGTCCCAGTTGGGATGATATTTATTTAGCATATGTAATGTTAACCAAAAGATGTCAGGGAACATGCACTGAACCCTGCTTTGTCTCTTCCACTGTTTAACTATTGGCTTGCCCTGACTCGTCTTTGCCCTGTTCCAACCACTTTGTCCCAGGCTGAGGAGGGTGATTTGGTGGCCCTTAATCTTACAGGCAGCTACTAGGCCTGTCTTTCTTTCAGGTAGCAACTCATACCTTGTCTAGGCAGAAGCTAGGAAGCAAAGAGCAGTGTCTTGAATGATTTGGTGTAGGCTTTCCTGAATTTTAACAAAGACACTGAAAGTTTGCCCATCAATAACCCACTCATGAGTAAGATACAACAGTTTGCCCCCAGCTCCCTAGGTACTCATCTTACATTCAAGAGACGGCCTTTTATCTCACTGTTTCTGCTGTTAGATGTGACAGTTCTGGGCAAATCTCTTTGTTTTCTTCTTTTTTCATCTCTCCATCTGCAATCCAGGGGAATTTTGGCCTTGGTTGTTTTGATACTTGATTCAGAAAGAACATGCTATCACAGTGACGACAGCAGAGACATAACACAGCTCTAACATATTCATTCAAACATTGCCTGAGTTATAGTGGGTGGTGGTGTTGGACCCAGTTCAGGCTTAGGATAACTGAGGCCCAGGGAAGTTAAAGAGATGCATCCTGGAATAGACCTTGGGAGTTGTGAGCATTTGCCTTGCCACATAATCCAGCAGAAAGCACAGTCCTTTCCCCTGGGTCTGGACTTTTCTACAGCACTTTCAGAACACTAGTCCATAATCCTGACTTCAGAGAGCTTTGCACAGGCTGCCTAAATTACATTAAAGCACAAGATCTGTAGCTCAGTTCACCCAGAAAAAGCGTGTGTATGTCTGCATGTTTGCATATGGATGCGTGTGGTGTGTGGGAGTGATTCCCTAAATATGAGGCGAAGTGCCTATCACAGAGAATAGACCCTAAAAGGGTTCTCTGAGCTGTAAGTGAGAAACCGAAGATGGGAAGAGAAAAATAAAGCAAAAAGACAACCTTACCACTACCACCAGCTACTCAAATTAAAAAGCAATTGTGCGTGTAAGAAAAAGGAAGCTTTGGATAAAAAACAGGGATAAATGACATTTGTTGTGAAATGCCTCCCCCACTCTTGTGCCCAAGTGATAAGAAAATGAGGATGCCAGGGGAACTTCAGGTTGGATTCAGGCAGCAAAAACATTTTCAGGTCAAGCTTCATCTGATGTTACCTTGAGTTTCCCCCTTAACTGCACTGAGCAAAGGTGCCAGTGTCATCACTTTCCAAACCTTTTTGTCCCCACAACTTGATGGAGATGTGGACAGGTGCCCATGGGCCCTCTCATTCCTTCCCTTCCAGCAAATGCTACTGCCAAAATGCCACCCCACCCTCTGCTTTATGTGTGGTCCATGTCCATGCCAATATCCTAGCACTGCCTTCCAAGGAGCAAAGTGTCAGGAAAGCTTGGGAAAGAGGAGAAACTGCTCCAGGAGAACACCTGTGACCCAGGATCCTGGCAGGACTCTCCACTGCCCTGGCTCACTTCATGGAAAAGCAGGGAGTCAGGCAGTCAGTGCTGCCAACTTCTGGGCATCTGAGGGAGCTGACAGCTGTCAATCAATGCTGACAGAAGTGAGAGGGACTCAACCAAAAGGTGCACCAACAAGAGTGGTGGGTGCCTAGCATGGACAGGAGGAAATCAACTTAAGTGTTTAAAATGCCAGAGAGAGTGTGAGAGACTATTTTTTCCTTGTCTTTGCTGGAGTTGAGGTCGTTGCCCTGTCTCCATTCCCATCACCCAGTGAGTCCTCAGAAATCTCTGCATGGTGCCAGATCCAGCCCAGCACTGAGCACTGCCTTGGAGGTGATGAAGGGCTGGCAGGATGGGGATTGCTGCTGATTTACTTCCTTGCTACTGTTTGGGTAAGCAGCAAGGTAGGAAAGGGGGAATGATTGAAAGGAGTGGGGAGAGAAGAAGAAAGGGGGAAGAAGAGATAATAAGAAAGCCCCCACTGCCCTCTGCCATTGTGCTGCTCACTGGAAGACTCCCTACAGAATTACGCTGTCGTCTTGCAGGAAAGCATGTAATAACTGAAAATACAGTGTCAAAAGGAATTTTTCAGGCTTTGACAGCTCATAAATTACAGTTCGTTGACTTCTTCCTGGGTCTAGATTTAAATTAATAGGCAAGCAGATATATATTTCTTTTGCTCCTTTCTCCTGAGAAGTAGCAGTTGTGGAAGTGACGCAGTTTCTCACATCTCCATCTCCCCCTTCCCTCCCTCCCTCCCTTACACTCAGTCTCAACCTGATGCAGACCAGCTCCACTCAGTCTCAACCCCCAGTGTACAGCACAGTGGTCCTCCTGAAACCACCCCTCCCGAGTACACAAGCGGGAAAGCAAAGGCATGGAAATTCACTGTTCCCTACAGCAAATGGTCTCTTTATAAAATCAAGTCCTTTCAGAGGAGGTGTGTGTGGCCAGTCTTCGCGAACGAAGGTCTGGGAAAGGTCTTTTTACCTTTCAAGCCTGCACAATGGATTTTTTAGGTGAGACACAGCCTGCACTGAACTGAGC
>JAWWLV010000100.1:64708801-64730863 GCA_035041135.1 Platyrinchus mystaceus
TGGCAGTGAGGTCCTCAGGACGTAGGTTTGTTTAGAGTGACCTTCTCTTAGATGGATGGCCTTAGGGGCTGACAAGCCTCATCTACCCAGGGGAGTGTCCCTGAAGCAGGACTGGGAATCGAACCTGCAACCACGGTGATGAGAGCGCTGCATCTTAACCACTAGACCACCAGGGGTCCCCTTCAGAGGAGGTATTTGGCAGAAAATGGTCATGGGCAGTAAAGATCAGAGACGCTCAAGTAAGTTGGTGATGGCTATGGCATCCAAAGTGAAAGCAAGCAAAAATAGGCCTGCCTCCTAAATAAATCAAAGTGAGATGAAATGGTCATCGATGAACAAATGTGCATTGCCCTTTCCATGGAAATATAGGTGCTCACCGATAATGAGAATAAAGGTGGCTGTGTGAATGGATGGCTGGATGGACAGACAGTTGTATGTAATGGCAAACAGACTAGACAGGAAATCATTTCTCCAGAAGGTACTCATGCTCTAAAAGGGGTTACATTCTGTCTCCTTTGAATCTCTTGGATGCAATGTTAACCAATAAGTCTGCTGGTCTGAGCTGAACAGCTCCAGCATTTTGCTGCTGGGAGAAATGATCCAGGAAGATGGAAGCTTGCATGCTACTCTCAATGCTCCAGTGAACAGGAGTGCTCAGCAGTGGAGCTGTTTGGTGGTACATCAAAGCATGGTAAGGAGGTGTTACTCTGCAAAGGACCTCTTGTTCTTTTGTAGGGTGGCACATTCATGAGTTTGGGTCAGGATAACCTGAGGTCTGTCTGCGATGTTGCTTTGCAGGTATGAGGAGCTCAGCCTGCATCAGTGATGGCTGTGAAATTCCTAGGAGGATGTGGATTTGCAACACGTAGGTAGTGAAATGCGTCAAGTGCTTTTTGAGTCCTGCAGTTTGAAAAGGTCTCATGTAAAAAGGGGTTATTAATAGTATTAATGGTTCCTGTTACAAGTTGTAGTCTGTAGCCGCCTAGGAAACTGGGGTGAACACTGGGATGCGTGCTTTGCAGCTCCTGTGAAAGAGCAGTCCAGGACATGCCTGTTTTTGGGAGGGTGGCAATGACTCAGAGCCGGGAGCTGAATATTTCCCTCATTTGCCACGGTAACACAAAGAAAGGAGTGAAAAGCGCAGAGCCAGAAGGAACATGGGTCCTGGCTGCCCTTATGGAGGTGTGTGAAGGGACAAGTGTGACAATCACACATTTGAAGCATCCAAAAGGTCTTTGCGCTCTCCCCACTGGCTGCGTTAGTGCTGGCGCTGAAGGGCGGTCACGTCCCTCTGAGGAGGTAGCTCCTTGTGAAGCGCTGCGGGCTGAGGGTTCAGTCACCTCTCAGCTCAGCAGTCCCTGTGGGATGCCCTTTGCAGTGGGGCTGGGAGAGCTCAGAAGGTGGAAAGGGGACAGAGGGGCTCTGGGTGCTCAAGCTGAGCATAGGAGTGGAACAGAGGGAGAGCCAGCAGTCCCAGGGGTTTGCCCTGCAAGGAACCCTCTTGTGTGGGGACAGAGGGGTGTTTCCTTTTGACTGACTCCACTATGAACTGACCAGTCACAGTGGTGTTTGGCAAGATCTCCAGGTGCTCCCAGTATGGGCTCCAGTGCAATGACTGCAATGACGCAGGAGGGACAGAAACCCAATTTCAGCTCATCCAGGAGAGAAATAACCTATTCAGAATTTAAGGATTCTCATTCTGCAGTTACCTAATCCCTGAGTTTGACTGTTTAGAGGGGTCTGCTACGTGGGTATGCTGGTGTTTTGAATGGGGAAATATTGGGACTAGGTGCTTAAATCTATTAGGTAGGACTCAAGAAAACCTGTTCTGAGGAAGTCAGTTATTTGCAATGCATCATTCAAAGGGATATGGAATACCCAGCAGTGGTGGTCCTGTGTAGGCAGGGTGTGGGGTTGTGTGTGTGTGTGTGTGACAAGTATTGCCATTTGCAGTGTAGGTGACAATTTGTGCAGCGATGGATAACTATCAGTCTCTCTCACAGTCTGACACATACCTGTATCAGCACTATTTCAAAGGTAATTACTATTAAAAGGGTGTAAATTAGTTCCAAATAAGAAAGTGAATTCTTCAACAGTTTCACAAAACCACTGAAGGCTCTTTTCCATGGCTCCCAGACTACCACAGACCACAGCAACAGAAAACTTCTTTCAGCCCATGGATACCAACTCCAAAAAGAAACTTATGTCCACCTTATGTCTGCTTGTCCTAATTTCAGCTCACAACTATTTCCCATCAGCTCTTGCTTCTGGCACCTCACTGGGACTATCTAATCTGTTCTGCCCCTACAACCTTCACTGCTGTACTCTCATGAATACTTGCTGCAATCCCCAGATTTCTGATTTGTGAAACAGCATTTTGCAGAGGACGCAAAGGCAGAAGTGACAGAGAAATAAGGCAACCTTTCAATCCATTTATCAAAGTCCTTGAAGTTCCCATTTCAAGGAAACAATCAGAAACAGGGAGCATAAAAATTGAATATGAAATCCAGGGCATTTTAAATAAAGGGAAAGGTTAACAACAAAGCCAGTTCCCATGATGATAATAAAATAAAATCATTCCTGAGACCTGTTGATCCTGAATGGATCTTGTTTATTAGAAAAAAACAATTGAATGTACTGATAGAATAAAACCACAGAAACATAATGTTTATTCATTTCCTCTTTCTGTTTCCTTAATTGGATGTTATGTTTTTCAATGTGCAAAAAATGCATCTAATATGCTGTAACCGAGAGAGACTCATTTAGTCACACTCAGTGGGTCAGTCTACATTTATCCGTGTGCTGTTGAATTGCACCTCTGTTTCCCTGGCAAAGACATTATTAGCTGTCAAAGCACACCTTGACATTGCTGAAGATCAAGAGGAATGTATGAACCACCCCACCTTCACCCAGAGGTGGCAACAGCTAATGCAACAACTATACAGGACTCTCACAACTAGGTTAGGGAGCAAAAAATCATGGCCACTGATTTATTGCTGCCCATCAGACTGTCTCCTGGCTAAGGAAAAGTTATTTTCACGATACTTGTCTGGCATAATTATTTTCAGGCATAGAAATATTTAAATAATGAGGTGTGATTTTTGAGCCTAGATCTCATCTATTTAGGTGTTTGTAACACAAGTGTCATAATGATGTCTCAACTGCAGGCTCAATGAACCAATGAGACCTCTGAGAGGTCATACTCTCCCACATCTGAGAAATCTGTGAACTTTCCTGCATCTTCGTCTGGAAAGTTTGATGCAGTCTCTTCTAAGGAAAGTGGTGCTGGACAACAGGACTCATTAGATGTTACAGCTTCAACCTAAAATGAGGCATGGATGGAGCAAACCCTGGTTAAATGCCAGGTAGACAATTAATTTCCCTGTAGGGAATTTGCAAAAGAACCCAAAGGGAACATGGGTGATTTCAGGAAAAGTTGAGTACCAAACTTTCTTGGGCTGTGCTGGAAATCTCAGATGCTTTTTATTATTGTTGTTGTGTAATTGTGATCACAGTCTCAGAGCCGAGTGTCACCACTTTTTTCACTGTCCCTAAGGATGATCTTCAGGAGCATCACAGCCACTTAGAGACGCATTTGTCTTTCTTTTTATTTGGATACCCTTCTCATAATTTCCATTGATAACCTGCATAATTAGTATATTTTCCTTCCTTGCTGCCAGTGTTTTAAGGCTGTGGTAGCTGTGCTCTGTTCCTTGCACAAGTGAATGATGGTGCCTTGAGTGCCAAACTGATCATGTCTATCTATGACAGCTTTGGCCATGTAGCTGAAAAGTGAAAGAGTGAAGGATCCCATGCTCCTGTCTACCCCTTAGTTTCAGGTCCTCTAGGTCAGGCCCACAGGAGACTGTGGGGTAGGTTACACTGCCTGTTTTGTGACTAAGCAGAGGACTGCTATGCCCAGGGTGTGAAGTCTGACATCTCTCACCACCATGAAATGTATTAATTGGCTTTTTGTGTGTGTATTTTTTTATTTTGTGGTCCTGTAGGACACTGAACCTGCATTATGATCAGAGGCTGATGAGTTAAGGATATGGGAAATTAGGCTCAGCTGGGCATATCTGCCATGGGCTACCATAGCTTGTTATAGTCTGTACAGTATTTCTAGCAAAATGCTTTGAAATCGCAGAGCACCTTCTATGTGAGGGACAGGGAACTCTTTACCATCAAGGAGGCAATGTGGGAAAGAAAGCGGGAAGCTTTTAACCCCTGTCAGTCATCTGTCTGCTTCTCAAACCGAGGCCCAGAAAATCTCCCCCTCTAGCTGATGGGATGCCTTTGCCATGACATCGTCCTGACAGCTCCGCACTCCCACCCCCTCCCCCCCACCCCGCCGTTCTCATGTGCTTATGAGCGTGTACGTGTGTGTGCATTTAAACCCCAGCAGTTCAAGCAAAATCTGGCACCACCTACTCAGCATCCCTTTGATAACCAAATAAAAAACCCCTACAACACCCTCCCTTCCCCCCAGCTTGTATTAAGGTCCTACCAACCCCTACTTCCCCACCCTGAGTTGCAGAATGAGTTGCTTGCCTTGTCATGTAGTGCAAAGGAGTTTTCAGTGCTAGATTTTGCTCCACAAGGACTAGCTGTTTCTGGGACTTGGGAAGAGACAAAATATCTATCGCACAGGATGAAAGCCAATGTCTAATTCAGGAAAGCTGGCAAGGAACTGGTTTAGTGTAAGGCTATATTGAAACTGCCTTCTGCTTCTTCTAGAGCACCTGGTGCTTCTGAAAGCTTGATTGAAAACAGGCTACCAAATTCAGTTTCTGTTTTCTTTATCCAGTGTTGCTCTAACTATTTCACATAATTGCACACCTTTATTTCCACTCTGAGTTGTTTCTGCAACAAAATGAAGCACACATGAGCTGAAAAATGGATATGGTTCCTTTGAGGTTCATGTCCAGCAAAGGCCAAGGACGAAATCTGCATGCCAGGGAAAGATAAAGCCACAAACCTGTGCATATCATCTTGAATGAGATGAACAAAAGGACAGAGTTTAGCAAGGTGTGATTAAAACAGCAAAAGGAGTACTGGAAAGAAAGAAAGCAAGAGAGAGAGAAAAAGAAAAGAATGAATGTGATGGGGGAACGATTGTAGCCCTCAGTCCTACATTTCTCTTTCAGAACAGTGACAAGGGGCATGAAGATCTCTGTGTCTGATGATGGGAACATACAGAGCTCAGTCAGGGAACAACTGGTTCTTTCATTCTCCTTGCTGGTCTGCTAGCCCACTGACTATTTCTGCAGTAGCTGAGAGAAAGTCCTGGGCAACACCAGGAACTCCTGGGTCTCCTTAAATTTAATGCTCTGTTAGCTGAGCAGAATAGGAGATACCTTCTATTAAGAAGGTATCAGGAAGAAATTCTTTACTGTGAGGGTTGTGAGGCATTGACAGAGGTTGCCCAGGGAAGCTGTGGTCGTCTTGTTCCTGGAAGTGTTCAAGGCCAAGTTGGATGGGACTTGGAGCAATCTGGGCTAGTGGGAAGTGTCCCTGCCCATGGCAGTGGGATTGGACTAAGTGATCTTTAAGGTATGTTTCAACCTAAACCATTCTATGATTCTAGCAAACTAGAAAACCTCCCTTCTTTCAAGGAAGTAAAGAATAGGCAGGGTATTTTGAAAAGTACTGATTTTCTGTGTTTTTTCCTCAGTTTCATAAACAGCTTGGAGGGAGAATCCAGGCCTTTAGTGGGGTTCTTGAAGAGCACTGAAGCAACACCTGTGCAGCAGGGCCCAAGCACCTGTTTTTATGACCCCACAGCCAGGCTGAGAAATGTGCCAGTGCTGTGAATGGGAAGATTCTCTTGTGTTTACTGGAAATAACTTCAGATGAGCTGCTCATGTAACTCTCATTGTATATCATCTCACCACACACACATGGGCGAAGGCTTCTGCCATCTTGTAAAGGCACTGGCAGGTTTTATGTCGTTGCAGCAGTCTGGTTTCCATTGAACAGATTCGGCCCGTTGCACTGGACGAAAGCAGTTTGCCTCCACGATCTTGGAGGGTCAGAGCCAATTAGCATAGCCCTTCCTACCTCCCCTGGGGGCAGGATCGGGTGTAATGTAGCCAACGACTGATCTTGCCACGCAGTATCATCAGGGGTGACACAGCTGAGCCCCTGATGAGATGTTTGCTGACATGTGTCAGGAAGGATCACAGCATGCTTCCCTAGATGCCCAGGTGGATTGTGGGTATGACAAAGGAGGTGGGGGGCTTGTAAACATTTTCTAATATGGCATTTAAGACAAAAAAGAGTGAGCTGAGGCAGAACAGGACAAATTAATGTAGAATGACAACTGCCTTAAGGAACATCAGATGTCTAGAGAAAATCAAAAGATTCCTTCTCCCAAGACTCCAATGTAAATTTATGTATCTCTGTATCTATCTGAACATACATATGTAGGTCTGTGTGTACATGTGCATATTAAGGCAGATTTTCAGCTGGTACTCAATGGTAAAGGTCCACTTTGTGGAGATGCTTAAACAGGCATTACCTGTTTGCTTCCTGCATGTACCAGTTGAATGCTATGGATTTTGTGGATATAGGTGTGAGCACGTGTAAATAAATATTCTTTTCATGCCCTTATAGATCTTGCATACAAAACTTTTTCAAAGGTGACTAAAATGGGCAAAGATTAGGAATAAAGCTTGTGTATATGGATGGGGCAGCTAACTGGAGGCATATATGTAACATAGCATCAACAGATGGAAGAATTGAATTATGTGACTCATAGGGCTTTGACTGCATGTCTGAGAGAGAAATCAAGGAAGAAAACTTGAACTGAATAGCTTCTTGACTTTTGAGTTCCTAAAACTGAAGGACTGACTTAAAAGAAAAGATGTGAAAATTCCACAGTTTGAGAACTTTAAACACAATACAACCAACATGCCCAGTTATGGAGCAGCTGAAATAGGCAGAGATAAGAACTGGTGAATGTATATGGGTTTCACATTATCAAATCCTGCTGTTCTTTGAACTTCATTTACAAACACCGAGATGCTTACAGACTACTCAGCACTGCAGAAGCTGCTGTTGTTCAGCTGTAAGAAATGTGGCACTCTCAGCATATCTGCCTGCATCAAATAATTCAGTATTCATTCTCTTAATGAAGCCATATTTCTAAGGTGAGATTTAAATTGCAGGTTAAAACACCCACATTTTTTACCTGGCCATTTAGCTTGCCAAAGCCAGTGGAGAGACAGTTGTACACTTAGAGGAGTTCAGGGCACTTTTCCATTTACTCTGTGGTAGACACCTATATTCAGTCAGCTGCACTGATCTCTAGACCTGTGCTGAACTGTCAAGGTCTCCACTGACTGCAATGTCAGTGCAGGCTCCTCATCCTCATGTAGACACCCACATCTGCAAAGCAGCTGATTAAGTGTCTTAATCTGGATCTGTGTCATTGCTCAAACAAGCCATCCTCTATTTCACTGCAATGCTGCTTCTCCTGCCTGGGCTAGGGTCTGCAGAACAGGAATCAGCCCTTTAATATCACATAAGACATCTAAATCTGAGTACATCACTCCCATGTCCCTTCACAGTCAACAGAGATATTTGTGCCTCCAAAGGCTGATTCATCCAATCAACACTGTTATCTAAGAAAAATTGGGCAAACTGCTCTGAGCAAGTTCCCATCTCTCTTTCTAATATGTATGAAGTAAGTTCAAACAGCTACTTTAGACTTAACAGTTCATACAGCTAAATTTAGGGGAGACTAATTAAACACACATATTCCTCAGTCCCTAACTGTGTCTCCACATATCTTCTTGCTGGATCATACATATCATAGTTTACCTGACTGATCACAAACCACCAACATAGCTGGAATAGCCAATGTCAAATAAACACAGGGATTTTCTTTGTGATAAGGTCTACAGAGGTAAAAATAAAAAAAAATAAAAAAAATGTTCAAAATATGTGTCCTAATAATGATCTAAAATTACTGTTTGCACATGGTGCACGAGGAGAAGAACAAGTCAAAAGGAATAGGGAAAAACTCTTATTTTCAATGTATCACATCATAAACACAATCGATAACTGCTACCTGCAAAACAACTTTCTTAGACAAAGAACAAAAGCATTACAAAATGTGGTGATAGCTGGCAAGATGCTGCAGCTCCTGAGGTTTCAAGGTATTTTAGAGAATTAATATTTTGCACATATGCAGCAGGTTTCACCTGAAGATCTCAAAGCACTTTGTAAATATATATGCATTAATTAATCTTCACAGCAGCTCTATGAAATAAGCACTGTAAATATAATTATCTTGATTTTACAGATGGTGAACTTGAGACTCAGAGCAGTGAAATAACTCCCCCAAGTTCACACCATGAATCAGCAGCACTGTAGTGACTGGAATCCAGTGGTTCCACTGCCACTTCTCTTTGCTAACTCAGATGACAAAAGTCCCTTTGCTTGGGGTAACAATAGGCTCCACGCAGAGAAAAGAGATGCTCTGGGATTTCACACTTTCTGGCTGGTAAAGCATTTTTCCCCCTTTGAATAGGGTACATGACAAATGCACACGGTGTTATTTATTATTAATATGCTCATTAGCATCTCCATCATTACCACGGGAGGAACGTTATTGATAGACAGTGTTGGTTGGCAGGCCAGACCTTCCCCAGTATCAAACACAACCAGTTCTGGTGGCTCTTTGCTGCTTAAAAGGACAATTTCCTTAATAAGCAGTTCTTCAGAAGGCACAGGCAGCAATCGCGCTTCCTGCACATCTTTCGTCTTCATTTAGTGTGATTTGCCTGTTGTATCTTGTAAATAACCCGTGGTTGTCCCCACTGGGGAGAAGCACAGTTTGATATAATGTCAGCTTGAGCTAAAACTGAGAAAGCTGAGCTCCCTGTGAAGGGGAGGGTCTCTCAAGCGCCCACATCTGAAATCTTCAGCCTACTCTTACCTTAATAAAAAGTCAACCTGCCAGCATGTAAATGGCAGTGAAAAAAAAGGGATGAAACGTGGCAAATACAGGTGGTAGTCAGTGCTAACGCTTGTGTATGGAGGAGGCACTGGAGCTGTCAGAGCTCAGGGGCTTCTGCAGGGGCACCTGGTGGTACCCTTTCTCCTTCAAGTGATGAAGGTCCTTCGTAGGGGTGGATGATGCATTTTGAAACATTTAAAGAGGAAATTATTTATTGTTTTCATCTAAACTAAATTCCTTCAGTTTATTCCATTCAATGCCCTTTTGTTTGGCTTTTTTTCTTTACAGGAAGTGCATCTCTTTGTGGTACCTTTGTTTTTGGCAATCTATGCTTCAACAGTGTGTTTTGATTTTTATTTTTTTGGGTGAAAAATTATCTATATTTAAGTATTATACATTATGTTCTACAGCACTGGGATTTGGAACGCTATTTTTACCCCATAAGATCCTAGCTGTGTCCCTTCAAAGCAGTGCTGGGTCTGGATATTTGTCTGGGAATCCTGTAAGTTCACGATCTTTGAGAATCTTCCCAGTATATTCATGTCAAATAGTATTTGACATCACCAATTTCCCCTAGTAATGGTAGCTCAGCCTCCATTAGAATATTTTAATATTCTCTTTTCTGACGTAGCAGAGAACAAGGAAAAAAAGCCTCCCCCAAGGTACATAGACAGTAATTGGATCTGGTATGGGTCATCACATAGGAGAATTCTCGGCTGATGTCAGTGGCCACAGACAGTTCTTGCTTCACTCCAGGAAGGCATCTTCCCTGTAGCTTAGAGACAGCTGGATGTCAGATGTTTGCCAAGGTCACCTCTGCAGGGGTCTGTGATCACCCCCTCACCTTTGGCCCCACACAGACACTTGGCCCTTATTGTGTAAGTCAGTGGGGCAGAACCTGCCTCCCTACATTTCCTCCTGGGCATCTAAGCCTGACTGAGAAGACACTCAGTTTTGCAGTGAAGGTTAGGATATGTCCTCCTTTTTTGCAAAATCTTGGCTGAGGAAATCAGTTGTGTGGGTGGCAAGCCCAGAGGACAGAGGATTTTGAGAGTCTTTCAAAGCCAAATCCTGCCTTGGGTCTGCATCATGCAGTGCTCTTGGATGTGTGCAGTCCCAGGCTCTCTGTTTTCCGAAGATGTCACACATTCTATTTTATTTTAATAGAGGCTTAGTTTCAAATCCACCCCTCAGCTGTGCCTGCAGGGATTTCCCAGCTGAGGCCAGTAACAGGTGTGTGTAGACGTCTGAAAGCAGGACATGTCCCTGAGCTCCCTCCTGCACACCACTCCTCTAGGGATGGACCTCAAGTGCTGGGCAGCACACAGGATGCCTCAAGGCAGCACATGCCAAATTTACTCACCTTTCTGGAAGTAGATTTAGGAAAGAGGGTAAGAGAGAAGAGAGAGAGAAAAGCGAGAGGAACCTCCAAAGTCAGGTGAGCAATGTCCATAAACTCTGCCTGAAGCATCACACCACTCGTTCCCTGCCTTTTCTTCCCCCAGGTTTGAAATACCCTGAGGTAGATTGCCATATTTGCATAGATTTACTTGTAAAGGGGGAGTTCTGCTGCTGTGCCTATCCCTGTTGATTGCCACATTGTTATAGGCACCTGGGGGGGGTCCATAAAGGAATCAAAGAATAAAAAAAAAGTGTAATGTAAAAAAAGTGCAAACAACAAAAGCCATATTGCTTTCCTGGGAAGTCCTGCAATAAGGATTTCTCAGAGAGGAGGGCCATGAGTAAAGATGACACATGAACACAGCTTTTGTTGTAACAAACAACCCCAGATCTGCCTTCTATTCTAATTATTATCTTTGTTTACAAGTGCATCTGCTTGTGCAGATCTTTCCAACCACCTTTGAATTGTTCCATTTTATTGCAAACACCGATCCTGTAGAAGAGCTTGAAAGCTGAACAAGGGAAGAGAAACAGGAGGAAAAGCCACCCCCCCAGAAAAACCATGACAACTATCCACCTCTTCCTAAGAACAGAGGAATTTCCTCACAGTTTTCAGGCGGTGCAGGCACAGCCTGCCATCCCTGTTACTGGCATTGCTCACCAGCTGTTAGAAAACACAAGCTGCTGGAGTGCTTGGCACATGGCAAATGTGACACAGGTCCTTCTGAATACCTCATGCTCTTTGTCTTGCAGCTCTCACTTATGGCTGGTGATGGCTTTAACTCTGGAGGGTGGAAACAGTTCACCTGCACTTCCACCCAAGCTTGCCTTGGAGGTTCCTTCCTCTTTCCATGGCTATTACAGGTGTTCCTATAACAGCTGTTGAACTCCTGCAGTTTGCAGGTCTCCTACAAAGCTTAAAACACCGCTGACTTGGGATTCTATCTTAAGTGATGACATCTGGTAAGCTTCATCACCCTGTGCAGCCAGGATTCATGGCTCTTCTCTCTGAAACTGCCATGCTATCTACATCTACGCTTTAGCTGACAGCATTTTGGAAAGTGAAAAGAGACTTCAGTGTTTTATTTTATGACTGTACGAGTTGTCAGTCTTGAAGTTCTTTGACTAACTTCTGCTTTCTCCAGGGACAAACGGTCCTGCTCAAACAATGAGAAATGCCAGTGATGCAAAACCTACATCTAAAACACCCACATGAACTCAAAACAACAGGACAACTCATGGAAGAAAAATCCACTGAAAACTACTGATACAAAGAATGTACCCCTGACTTAGGAAATCCCCGAGCTGCCAATTGCAGGAAGCTAGGAAGTATATTGATCTTGCAGTTTTCTCTCTGCTTTATGACTGACTGCTTTAGGAAATGGGATATGTGTGAGAGTGACTGTTGGTCTCACTGACTATAGTTGCTCTATGTTCTAATATCTTTTCCTCTTTTCCCTGGAAAGAGTGAATCCACACTGTTGGGAATGGGGGATTATCGCAGCACCCCAAGCAGAACAGTCCCCAGCAGAGTGTTTCACCGTGGCAAATTTGTTTCCATGTCCTGATTGTCATTGCTCACATTGTGAAGAACAGGGAATGGACTAAATCAGGTGCAAGACAAGGCTGGTTCTACAGCACCACAGTTTATTGAGGTGGGGGGAAAATTGGAATAAAAGAAAGTTTTCTTTCTGGCATTCATCTCCCAACAGTTCCTCAAAAAGTTGCCATGAAGAATACTTTAAGATGAAATGCCCAGCAATTAGAATTTTTTTCTTCCCAGAAAAAAATGTGGAGGTTTATTTATATTTTTAAAATGCAAACTCAAAACTCAAAGCTCTTTCTGACTGGAAGGTAACTAGTTTAGAAGGAATTCTTTGGGTGTGCAGGTAAAAAATACCCTGTTTTACACGCAGGTCTATTTGCAGCATGTGTCCGTGAAAAGGAAAGGTTGCTGCAAGTTTGAAAAAACACTTTGTTGAATCACTATAGTGTCAGCATACTAATCTGGATTTTTAACTAAATGTGCCTAAAGACCATCAGACAGAAATTTCTCTCTGTGTCACTAAACTTTCAACTCCTCTAATAAGCAGAAATTTCACTAGAGCTAGTTAGCAACCCCCTCCAAACTCTAGAAAAACCCTTCTTGCTTTATAAGTCCTCAAAATATTCTTAAAGTTCTCAAGCACTAGCTCACAATGACTTTTTTTAGATACACAAAGATGCTACCAGAAACAAGGAACTCGACTATTCACTCTTCTATCCTCACACTCCAGTCTTGATTGATTACAAAAGGCTGAAGAACAGCTATTGCAAAGAGAAAGGTGGTTTAACTCAGGAAGGTGAGCTGAAAGATGAACAGATAGAGCTCGAGGTGGTTGGACTGATGTTGGATCAGGGAACTGCACAGATGAAACCTGACTTTTGAAGTCAATAACTAGGCACAGCCTTAGCGCTGTAGACAATTACTAAGATAAGATGCAGTTTTACCAATTGTACATCTGTATGTCAAGCAGAACAAATGAAATTCTTGACAGTCTCTTATAGGATACCAATCCAATTTAAAGTGCATGGTACAGGGATGAGAGCAGTAGACACAGGTTAAGACAAATCTTGCTGGTTTTCTGTGCTTTCCCAGATAATTTATTCAGTATTTTTATTTTTTCATAGTATGGAGATTTCCGTGCATGCTCCTTCCATAATAAATTTGGGCAAGCATTCGCCATAAGAATGTAGAATGACAGATTGATTCTACCTTCTGTGATTTTTTTTTTTTTTTCACTCTAAGGAACAACATGCAGTTCACTGGTAGTCCAAAGCTTTGTTAATTTTATATTAATTTATACTAATTTGATATTAATTTGCACTGAGGATATAATCCCTTGAAAGATGCAACTGTTAGAGCAAAAGGTTAATCTCACTGCACAGCTCAAGAGTCTGAAGGACAGGCTTACAGCACAAATAAGGTCCATGGACAAAATGCATAGGAATATTAGAGACTATGAGTCTGTTTCTATCCTTTATAGTTTCAAACTTTGCTTTTCTGATGGAGAGAGCTGGGAAAAAAGACTGCTAGGCTTAGTATCAATAAAATCACTACACATTCAGTGTGGGAGAAAGTTGTTTCCTAGCTCTGAGTTTACTATAACACAGGATATGGTCTAAAAGCAATACCCTGATTGCTAGCCATCACTCCAAGGTCTTCATTAAACACAAACTTGGGCAGTTCTGTCAAAGCCTTAAATTAATCAGCTGTGCTTATGACTCCACTGGTGTAAAGTAATAATTTTTTGAAATCTGTAGCTCTTCACCATTTACTGCCACTACAGAAATGGTTGTGTGCTATGGTTTGTAAGATCTGCTGTGCTCTGCCCCTAAGGAATAGTAGTTAAAGAGCAACTAGGTGTTATTTATTTTGCATTTTTGCCTCCCATGACCACTGTGTTCAGCTGAGGACTTGCTGTTTCACAGTGGCATTTCCTACTTCTGTTTTAATAATGCTTTGAAGAAACCTCCGTAAGTTTTCTTCTCCTTGTTCTCTTTGGGAAAAAGTTAGAGACCAAAATATTTCAGTAGGAACACATGACTAGCTTTCAGTTGAATGAAAAACAAGTCCCATTTAGCTTTTTCCAGATGAAAGGACTTTTCCTTTAAGTATCCACTTCCCTCTCAACAACCATTATCTGTCACTGGCATGGAAAGTCAAATGGATGGAAGGGGAGAATGAAACAATCAACTCAAAATCAGCCACGCTGCACCAGCTGTGGTCATTCCTGTGACATCAAAGCCTCCTTCTAGCATTCTCCTCAAGAAGCTGCACTAAACAAAGGTGTGAGGATAGAACCTGCTGATTGCAACCATCAGCTGTGGGTTGGAAACAGTGTCCCAAGTGCCAAATGCTGGAACCTCACTTTAATGTTTAATTTCGTGTTTAATTTTTAAAATTTGATTTGATCATTATCATAAACATTAAACAATATTTCCTGTTTAAATATGAATAGGCTGCATTATTTGATTGAAATGAGTGTTCAGATGGCTAATGCGTTTTATTATGGCCATAGAATTTTACTGTTATTTCCCCTCCAGCTGCTGCTGTTCCAGGGAACTCAAAGGGATTCAGTTTTCAATAAGATGGGCTCTATCCGATGGCACGGTGTGGTACACAAGCTTGCCAAGAAGAGTTTTCCCAGCCTGGGGATACTGCTCCTGGTAGTTTTATAACACTGATGAGTGGTTGTTGTGGTTCAATGTCCATACAGGGACCTTTGAAAGGCTCCTCATAGCCTATCTCCCCCCCTCCTTCACATCTCTAATTTACTTTTGTAATGCCAGTTCCCATCATTGGTTATCCTCTGATAACATCCTCTATCAGCCAGTAATTGAATTTTGCAGACAAGTATCTCATTGTTTTCTCCCATGCTGTCCCTTCATGCATAGTAGGAGCTCCTTAAAGAGAACTGCAATCCCATCTCAGGATTTTCCCTGAACTTTCTCCAAGACTGGTCCCACTTGCTATGATGCTTGCATATGACTTTGACAACACTGCATCCATGTGTCTGTTGAAATCACTTCTCTTGCTACGAAATGTAGTTTTCTCAGTTCTATTTTCTCTTTTTACTTCTTCTTTGCTAATCTTGCACTGTCAAAAGTTTGGAGTTGAGTGTGCTTCTGGATGGTCTTTCTAAAATGTTCAGCCCTTCCCCACAACAAGCATTTCTCAGCACTATCTTAATTAGGGTGAGTTGGGAAACAAGAATTCCATTTAGCAGAAAATGTCAAGTTTTCATACATAATTTTTGTTCCGCACCAATGACCTTTAAAATATGCTTGGACTGACATCATCACTCTTCCCCCCCCTGAAAACCCATGAGCACAGACATCATGATAACTCAGCAGCACAAGTGACCCATGCCAACATGTTGGAGCACTTGCTACTGCACAAAGTCCATCCTGGACCTCAGAAAACTGTCCAATAAAAGTTTGACTGAATCCACTACTTTTGTCCTCAAAGTCTGAATCACAAAAAATTACCATTTTTGCCTGAAAAATTTTCTCAGTCAGTGCTAATTATCATGTGGATAATAAGTACTTAGGAAAGTTGCTTTCTAGCACAATGCTTCAATACATCCAGGCCAAATGTTGCTGGCAAAGAACAGTGGGTAATGGAACTAGAAATTGACAACATCTCTCTTTGAATAAGCAAGAAGCATTTACAACTTTGTTAAGGTGAAGGTATAGTCCAGTTAACCCTTCAGAACTATTATAATAAGGGACAAATCCTTACTGCAAGATCATTATGAAAATCCGTCAGAAGAGATGAACCCACTTCTTGTGGCAGGAAGCAAAATTCTAAACATTTACTGATGGGAAAAAGCTGGTTATAGGTCTTAAAATCCAACATTTCTGTTAAATGGAATTTCTCCAACGTGGAGAGGAATAGGTTTTAAGGGATGTATTCTTCTCCTCTAACTTTTGTCATCTAGGAATTTACTGAAGACGAGCTGGCCAGACTCTACAGGAAATGTGGATAAATACAAGTGGAATTCCATAAAGTGATTCATCCTCACCTGTTTTAGGAGTGAATGAATGACCACATGGGAATACCTCTTCCTTACCAGTTGCTGAAACATCTCAGATGAACAGCTAGGAATAACCACCTAACATTGCTAAGACAGAAGCTATCAGAGATGAAGGTACTCCACCCCCAAATGACTTGCCCCAAATATTACAGCAAGAATAAGACCAGAATTCCGCTCTTGTTATTTCCAGACTCGTGTTCTGCTGTCTGACTGATGATGACTTCTGCAGTGGCAATACTGAAAAAAAATCCATAGCCTATAACATTTCCAATCACATATTTTGCAGCATCTTCAATACTGTCACCATTTCTGATCGCTTTGAGGTCTCAAAAAATGTATGTATTTTGATACATCTGAATTTGTTCCATCCAAAGACAGAAGCAGATTCTAAGTGTGCAGAATGAGGACAGTAGTGTCAGACAACACTGCTGGAGATGACTTACAATAATAAAAAATGGAAAAGGCTTTTTGGGTTATGTGGATCTCTGATGAGATGGCACATCTCCCCACCTAATTTTCAAAAATATATTGCTTATCCTCATTTTAAATGGTCTAATTAACAAGTAACATCTCCTCCCCTTGGGGCTCTCATCCACAATTTGAGAAAATTCGCAATGAGTACTTTCTACATTGAACTTTGTATACATTTTTAAAATATTGTTGGACTTGATTATCTGAAAGGTTTGTTGCAACCTAAATAATTCTATGAGTGCATGTAATTCCCCTTTAATTTTGCACAAAGATAGGACTTTCCCTACTTCCTTGGAGAGTTTAAATTGTCCTATTGCAGGAATTCAAGTGGACACACATGTCCCATCCAATCCCATGTTTGCCAACTATGAAAACCACACAAGTCCTTATGTAATAACTGAAACTTCCAGCAAAAGGGACATTTTTATTAATAAATAGATACAGTTTTTCACGCAAAGGCAGACACCAGAAAAATCCAAAGGTTTAAAGTGAGTATCCACCCATGAAGATATGTGCTCCACGAATAAGATGTGGTCTCTGTAATAGCTGTTACAGCACTGAGATGCTTTCCTTAGTGTGGCAGGCTGAACCACAGAAAATCACTGCAAGTCCTCTCCAGCAGCAAGACAGAGTATGTAGACCACACGATTGTGCTGTTCCTGTCTTCTAGACAGATATTTACAATATGCACTTACATGGTGCTCCACATCGACAAAACCAGGCCTTAATTGTATTTGATAATCAACTCTGCTTCCCCGCTCAGGTACTGTACAGCTGGCAATTCAGAATGAATATAACAAATAGGTTCCATTTTTTTTTTAGTGCTCTCCTTGATTTCCCCCTAAACTCAATGCAAAATACAGCAGGTATATATGATCCAGGAGGCATTCCCAGAGCCAAGATGTTTATATTAATAAAAAATACTGGAAATGGGATTATGTTAATGGAAATCAGTCCCACTTGCTTTCTGAAAATATCTTCTGTTCCATCTTATGAGTAATATTTGAAAAAGCGCTGCTTTCTCTCTCCCTCTTTCTCTCTCCCTCCTCCCTGCTTTTTCCCTGTGTCTATTACAAGGATTTTAATAGAAAGACATTCAAATTGTAACACTCAGCAGCCCATGAGAATCAATTATTACTTTTTTTTCAGTTTCTGGTTACCGTATTATTTTGTATAATTGTTGATGTCTGTCATCTAAATTATCTCACCAAAAAAGCCATCTCACACATAGACACACACACCCCCAACCCCCAAAAATAAGAATAACAATAATAATAAAAAAAAGTCTTAAAACCCTTCACAGCCCAGACACAACCTTGAGGGGAGGAAAACACAAAACAAAAGAGAAAATAATCATAATAAAAAAAGAGAACAGCCCATCTAGCTAATTCATCTGCCCAGTAAGTGCATGTGTGTGGTGGATCAGATAGCTTGATAGCAGGTGATGGGGGTCGGGGCTTTGCACACGCTCTGAAAGGTTTTTGATGGTTGCAATTACTCGCCCACGCTTTGACATAGCACACAATGAAAGACTACAATTAGACAACTATTATTCCTAACTGCTGATACCAATGATGTCCATACAAAGGCAGCTCACTTTGTCATTGCATTATTCACACTCGAGGTGCATTTGTGTATACGAGTTTGTGAAGGGAGAGGGGTGCCCGTTTCTGTTTGTATTTGTGGCACAGTATAAATTATCTAGATTTATGCACAATGTCTCTGTAAATCTCTGTTCGAGCACACAGTCGTGCAGATTGCTTTTCTACTCCTATCTGCAGGCTTGCACACATGGAGATGCAGCAGTTCCCCTGGTCTGCACTCAGAGTCCACAGAAGGATTTACACTGACATTTCTGGGTTTTGGATGAAGCCCTGGATGGGTATATGGAAGACAGGGATGAGATTTTTGTCCTTAGCTTGTGTCTTTTCAGGCTCTTTGCATCACATTTCTCCTGCATCATTGTGTGCTGAGCAACGGCTCCTGAATATAGTCCTATTACAAAGAGGTTTATTTTATTGCAGAAGATTAAGACAGAAGACTTCTAAGCTGATTTTAAAATGGAAACTATTGCTATTTATGTTATTAATATATCATCTATTACTATTACTGTGTCTGCTTAGCAGACACAACCCACTGCTGTTGGCAAACTCTTTAAACTGGGAATGTGGGGACTTCTTCTCAAGTCAGAGAACACTGGCCATTGTATGCCACTGAAGACTTTGGGATATAACTAAATGTGGGGAGTTATTCTGGAGTCATCAATTTCTAATAACTAATATTAATAATGCTTAATAAGAGAAAGTAATAGTTAGCAAGAATATCCAAAGTCAATTAATCTAATTTGGGCTACAGTAGTCTGACTGAAAAAAAAGCAACTAGACAGGGAATTAATTAAGAAAAGCTATTCCTTGCTAAATGTACACTATACCCTAATCTGAATGAACGTATCTGTGTGGAGAGCCCTTTTGAGAGCCCTTTCGATTTATTTTATCCTCTGGTAAAGGGAATTCTAGTCAAATGTTGCCAAAAGGAGTTAAATCACCAATGGGACAAGGCTCTGTGCTCTGTGTGGGAGAAGTGCTGCAGGATATGCTGAAACCAGGTTTAGCCCTTGCTCTTGACTTAGCTGTGTGCGTAGCAGTTCTCACTGTAGATACCAGCAAGATGATCACTGCATGAGTAATACATTGTTAGATTTATACAGACTAACTTAGGTCATGTGAAATCCCAAAGCAAAAGCAAGTTTGCACCAATTTTACAATCAATCATGTTTTTAATTGATTTACTGCTGCATCTTCAGGATGAAAACATCCATAGAGCCCTGCAACACACTCATATCTCCTGACAATAAACATTTATTCATGGAGGTTCTTGGACTGCATAGAGAATTCCTCCCAGGAAAGTCAGTCACAGTGAAATGAAGTGCCAGTGTACCCATTAATGGCCAAATCATAATGCACAAAATAATACAAAACAAGAGTAATAAACCTCTCCAGGGAATTGCATCATTATTAACGAAGCAAATAATCAATAGACCATTGTTTGAAAGTGATACTTGTTGCATGACTGCTTAGATGGAGACTTGAGTAACTGCAGCATCCTGAAAAATGTGTCTTGAAAGTAGGTATTCCGTGAGAATTGTTTGGGAATCATGAAATCTAGGAAATTTAGGAGGTCTTTTGCTGATGGCAAAGATTTGAAAATCTACAGATTTTCTCTCCTAGGGGAGGTAGCACCCAACCTTTTCTAGCCCCTAAAATGCAGTTTGTGATTTTACCATCAGGAAATAACAGTTTGGGTACCAAGAATAATGAAGCCACAGCAGGCTGAGGTCTCAGGAAGGTGCTCAGACGACCCACTTGTACTGATGCCTGTGATTCCATGGGCCTTTGCTATGGTTAGAGGAGACTGACCAGGGGAAAGCAGGAAAAGCAGCAAGCTTTTCCATGGGAGTCATGGCCAGGGGTGATGCAGGGAATTGTAGCAGCTCCTGCTGCTCCCAGAGTTGAGGGTCTCTCAGCTAGGGGTTTCTCCTCTTGTAGGAAGAGAAGGGAGAAGGAGGAGAGCTGGGGTGAGACACCAGCACCATGTTTTTCCCTTTGCCTGCTTGCCATTCTGGTCTCCTTTCACCAGGGCTGTTTTGCCCAGGGAGCCAGCTGTGGAGGTTTCCTAACATGAATGCACTTGGCCTGAGTCAAGGCAGTTCCTTGTCATAACTCTCTGGGGCTTTCCTTGGGGTAGCTGGGGTTGTTAAGAGCACGTCTGGCTTTCCCAGCTTTCAGGGTGATCACATCAGGTAGCAGGTGACAGGGCTTGTCACCGTTTGTAAATGTCAAGCAGGGAGCAAGGGAGACCATGCATCAGAGTTCAGGGCCAGGTAGATGTACTTTGCCTCCTGCCATCTCGTAAACTGTCCAGGCTTCCCTCATCTCCCCAGTGGGATTTGCAGCCGCAGACATCCCTAAGACCTGACAAAGTGGTAACAGCCCTGCTGCCAGGCTGGTGGACACACAGCGGAGCAGAGAGGGGATTTGAAGGGACTTTTTTCGCAGCAGGACAGAATGCAAATAGGGGACTGGGGGTTCTTGCTTTGGCAAAGCACGTGGCACCCCATAGAGAAGCACCCTACACCACTGTTCCTACTTCCTTCACTGGGTGTTTTCCAACAGCACTCTGCTTTTACAGGGCCAGGAGTAGAGCTCCCGAAAATGCCTGTCTATCCAGCTAAAAAGTAATGCTCCATGTTTTCAGTGCTGATGTCTAGCTACATGTGAAACACCTGCTGTGAGAGCCTGCTCCATAAGAAGGAAGCTTTCCAGCTAAAATCCCCAGAACTCAAGAAATGAGCCTTTGCTGGGGGGAACTTCACTAGCCAAAAGGCTCATCCTAAGCACCCAAATCCCAGCTTGGATTCTCATCTGGAAACCCTGTGTCAGCAAGGGTACTCATTCCTCAGGCTGACTGTCAAGGACATGAGTTTTCCTGCCTTGGGGAACCCCTTTGGTTTCCCAAGACCTGAGCACAGAAGCTCTACACAGAGAAAAGGAACTTCCACAGCAGATTGTACCTTGGACCTGGAGCAGTTTATGAGCATCATAGTCTGTACCCCAGCATTACACACATTCTTTTAGAGATTAGGGTCCCAGAACTTAAGCCAGGTGTGTTAGTCTTAAATACAAGAGCAGCTCCATTGGCTTTGGGGAGATGGCACAGCATTTAAACTATGCATGTGTTTAAGCACCTGGCACACAAGCTTTTCTCTCTAGTGCACTTCTCTCTCCCCTGGGCCTAATTTCAACTCCTTCCACTTTATAGTCTGTGGCCTCTGCTGTAAATTCGGAGAGCCAGAGAACTAATTTTTAAAAAATATTTTCTGCTTGAAATATTGCAAGTAAAGAGCAGATGAGAATATATATCAGTTAAATGCTTTTTTAAAGGCACATATGACACGACACGACATGACACTCTGGATTTTAAAATTAAGTACAGTAACAAAGAACCCCCAGCTGGAATTTCCTAAAATATGGCTTGCCTCCTCTGGAACCACTTTTAATTTTAAGTGCTGACTTTCCTGACCCAGAGTAAAGTTACAGGAAATGTTTACTAGCCAGCGTAGAAGGGAATTGCTCCCTTATTGCATTCCAAGCGTGCAAGCCACTGAAAATCAATATAACGAAGTAGGAAAGAAAGAATAAGAGCATATGCCTCCTCTTCCCCCTCCACATGCACAGACAGACACATCCATAGACCTGTCTCTCTTCTTCCCACTATGACAGGTAGTGGCCCTCTCTAACCTTAGAGGCTAACAGTGAAGAAAGATGAAGTTTGTCACATTGCTCCTGAGCAGTAAGTTGTACAACTAGGTCACCTCCAATTTTTAGCTAGTCAGTCAAGCCTACCTTTCCATGAGCAGTGCACAGCTGCCATTCCCCAACAAATAGTGAAATGATGAGTCCATGTCACAGTGGAGGACACCATCTAAGCTCCTGGTATCCCCTTCAGTTCAGTAACATGATGGGAGATGACAGGGACATGACGTGGGGCTGATGCGAGGCAGGAATCTCCATAAGAGGTCTCCTTGTGGAGGCAGCAAGAGGCTGACCTCTGGACATTCCAGAGACACAGGGAGCCATGAAGAGGTGG
>JAWWLV010000100.1:64733655-64744412 GCA_035041135.1 Platyrinchus mystaceus
AGAATCATTTTTACATTTAGTTATTCTTTTATTTCTTTTTGTCTTTGAATAATTCATATGAAATTGTTCTAAAAAAAGTCAAGCTAACATCTTGCCTGAGACACTCACCACTTGGCCCTAGGGAAAGGCTGCGTGCTCTGCAGCCTCCCACGAGTAATGTAGCTGGCTACAAGGAGTAGTGCCTGCTAGAGGGTTGCAGCAATGATAGGGCTTAGAAACCCATCAGGATTTTTACAGCAATCTCAAGCTGTTTGAGGCCTTGCCCTCTGCTGTCATGTGCACACTTGAGATTTTTTTTCTTTCTTGTTCAATAAATCCCTGGTTTTCCAGACCTCAGGAGTGTACCAAAGTTTGAAAGTGACCCAAGTTCAAGCTAAAGGCTCAGCAGGAGACAAATAAAGGAACCTCAACTCTATTATTAAATAAGTAAAAACCTCACGGCATCTTTAGGTCTGACTTATATTTTCTGAGTCCTTGAAGTTGCTAATAAACACCAAGGAAATGTCTGGGGCTTTGATCCTCAGCTCAGATAATATTTGAGAATATATTCAGAAATATACTTGTCAACATTTGGAAACTTTGGAAAACTCTCCACATTTTCAAACTTGGGCAGCTTGTGTACAAGAAAGGGTTTTGCAAAGTCAGGCTATATTGGGTTTGAGTGGCAAGGCTTTGGAAGTGGGGGGCTGCCAGGCTTCTTTCTATGAGAAGGTGCCAGACGCTTTCCTATATCTAATAGAGCCAATGCCAACTGGCTCCAAGATGGACCAACCACTGGCCAACACTGAGCCCACTAGTGATGGTGGGAACACCTCTGGCACAATGAATTTAAGAGGAAAGGGGGAAAAACTGCTGCACAACAACAGCCAGAGGAGAGGAGTGAGAATGTGTGAGAGAAACAGCTACACAAAGACCAAGGTCAGTGCAGAAGGAGAGGCAGGGGGTGTCCCAGGTGAGGCAGAGGTTCCCCTGCAGCCTGTAGTGAAGCCCATGGTGAGGCAGCTGTGCCCCTGCAGCCCATGGAGGTCCACGGAGGCACAGAGATCCACCTGCAATACGTGGAAGATCCCACATCCGAAGGAGGCTGTGACCCCATGGAGGCTCGTGCTGGAACAGGATCCTGGCAGGACCGTGGCCCCTGGAGAGAAGAACCCACACTGGAGGTTTGCTGGCAGAAGTTGTGACCCTGTGTGGGACCCATGCTAGAGAAACCTGTTCCTGAAGGACTGACCCTGGAGGGGAAACCCACACTGGAACAGTTTGGAAAAAACTGCAACTCGTGGGAAGAACCCACACTGGAGCAGTTCTTGGAGGGCTGTCTCTGTGGGCAGGAACCCTGCACTGGAGCAGGGAAGAGTGGAAGGAACCCTAGCCTGGTGGAGGAAGGAGCAGCAGAGACAATGTCAGATAAACTGACCGCAGACAGAAATAGCAAGTGAAGTTGGGACGAGGAAAAAAAGGAGGGATGGGGTGAAGTTGTTTTAAGTTTGATTTTTCATGTAATATTACCCTATTTTGATTTGGTTGGTAATAAATGAAATAAATTTCCCTGAGTTGAGTCTGTTTTGCCAGAGTGATCTCCGCCATCTTTATCTTGACCCCAAAGCATTTTCTCTCCATCCCATCCATCTGAGGAGGGCAGTTATAGGATGACTTGGCTAGCAGCTTGTGTCCAGCCAGGGTCAACCCACGACACTTTAAGCCCTTAAGAAGCATTCATTGTTTTTCATAAGTCTAACATGGAGTCACTAAGAACAAGAAGCAGAGGGGTCTCAGGCAGAAAGCATTGAAGTAAGAGCAGTTTTCCCTCAAAACACAGCTCTCCCTGTTGTTATTGTTTCAGCTGTTGACCAGTGATTAAAAAAAAAATAATTTTTCCTCATAGTCTTCAACACAGCAGCTTTACCTTACAATCCACTTTTTGAAATGACCTAAATAAAATGCATAGTCATGGTCATGCATAACCTTGACCTACAGATATTCAAAATATAGCTCCTAGTCAGAATTTGCTCCCTGAAGGGTAGGATAAATTTAACCAAACAATCCTCCTGACTGAATCTCAGCACAGACCAACACCCGTTTCACTAAAGATATCATAAGGACCATGTTGCAAAATAAGCATGGCCAAATGCAAACTCTGAAAGTCCATGAAATGACTTTCAGCTTGTTGAAGTGTTTTGCACATATTAATTAAACTTTAGATCACCTGGCTTAAATAGGAATAGCAGAACTACTTCAAAACTAACTTTGAAGTTTGCCTGCTGTGAGCAGGAGGCTAGACTACATGTTCTCTGGAGTTCCATTTCAACTGAAATGATACAATTTCATGAAAATGGTACAAAACTGTTGTAACCCAGAAAGTCAATTTCTGAGACAGAAAGAGACATTGTGAGTTTCTAACCACAGGCCACATTACTCCTCCAGAGTTAGAGGCTGAGTGTCACAATCCAGCCTCACTGTCGGCCATCCCCATCCTTCAAGTGCCATCCAGTGTCCCCAAGATGAGCCTGGGGACATGAGCTGCCTCTCTGCTGAACAGTTGCATTACTTGGAGAGGAAGTAAAAGTGTGAAGTGTTTGAAGGTCTCTCTGTCTGAGCAGATCTGCATGACCAGTTCTGTTAGCAATCACACGTCCCTGGCATGCCTGGGTAGTTAGATGCTCTTCAAAGACTTGTGGTGGGCAGTTTTAGCCATGCATCTTTTCATCTTTTATGGCTACACTCCTTATGTCGGAGCCATTAGCAATATCTCTGAACTCCCTTTCAATCATGTTTTACGGTGCCTGTTCAGTGCATTGAGGTACCTTTTATGGTTGAGATGACACTTTCATTATAAGCTGCTGTTTTCAGTGGTTTATAACTTTCCCCCAAAATTACCTCTGAGGGCTGGAATTTTTTCATGCTTTCTTATTAACAGGCCAGCAGTGAATTTATTTAGAAAGTTGGAAGTTAATCTCTGCAGCTCTTTTGGAGTTATCAAAACTTCAGGGAAAAAACCCAAACCAAAAGTATTTTTGATCATGAAAAAGAAAGAGTAGGTATGTATTTTGAGCATCCTGTAGCACAAAAAGTTAGTGACTACAGGGTCCATGAGACACCTCTTAATTGTCATTAAATTTAAGCAAAGAAAAAAAAGGCAGTGGGAAATTGTAAACTGCTCAGAAGCAGTGCAAGCCTCATAGTAAGAGATGGAAAATGTACTTATGTTTATTGGAGGTTGAAGGACCTTTTTTGCTGGCTTCAGCATTTTGAATTTCCTAAGCGTTGTGCAGTGGGCCCTTACTGCAGCATCAATAAATGCCTTTTGAATTCATAAACCAAACAGTCTTAGCCATGCAACAAATATATGAGAGTCACAACTAAAGTATTTATCCACTGTTCTGAAGGTATTTTCTCACTTTTCAGAATGTGTGTGTTCCAGATGGTCCTTGGTAATACTTATTGATGCCAATTATTTTCAGACTTTATTTTGGCTGAGTAACAGGAGTCACAGTCTGGGCATATGTTGTTTCCAATTGTGTCTACTTTTCTTTTCAGGGAAAGAAAATGTGTATTGTCTTGTTTCCTTCTCAATGTTTAAACCTGCTCCTTGGATATGTTTGCTTGTTTGTGTGACAGAGGCTTTCATAGTAAGGCCTAAATTACATCAGTATGAGTCTGTTGGGTGAGATGGACACCTGCTTTGATGTAAAGTTAAATAATCTTCACAACAAACAGGTAGATACTAAGGCTGCTGCAAATCTACCTGGGCTTCTTTTAGGTATATATCAAGAGGAAAATAAATATGGAGACAGATTCAGTTTAGATTATTCTCTGCGGGTCTGCTCCGATGTTGGCTCCAGCCAGTGGGTCCCTTTTCATTGGCTTTAATGGCTTTCCAATCAGGCTCTAGGGTCTTATTTTATGTTCAATGACCCAGTTGTTCATGATGAAGTTTCAGCAATTTCAAAGTAACTGAAGTTGCCAAACAGTGTTAGATATAAATGGTTCACTTTCCTCATAAATTTTGCAAAAGCAGCTCCACCTACAGGATCCCCCAAATTAGTGAGAGTTAAGCAACTCCTGCAAAAGGGGATATGAAATCTTGCTTGAGATTTTTAAATTTGCATTAGTCTTCTGTTAGGATTCCCCTGTGCATTTTAACCTGTGCAGGGCTGTCTTAAAGAGCACCTCCTTCAGACTTACAATAGTACCTTTCTAGCACAGCTAAATGCAGAAATCACCACTTTGAGTCTAATATTCTAACTCAGGGAACTCTTAAATATCCCCATTTTGAGCAAAGAACTTAACTACTCTATTTCAATTTTCAAAGCAAGGAAACCTGGGCAAACACACTGGTTTAAGCATTAGGTAGAGCTGAACGGTCTCAGCAGCCTGATCCAAACTGAATGAAGAAAAAGTCTTTTCCCCCACATCAGAGGTCACAGAGATTATGATGCTTTCTCCCTAAAAGGCGAGTTATTTCACCCTGCAGTAGGATACACTGTATTTAGCGCTGGTTTTTAAACTGCTTTGAGCTCAAATGAATATAAATACCCAGTGGTCATTCTCTTTATTAAACTGGAGATACACAAAGGACTAATAATCTGGTTGTCTTGTTGTTCAGTCTAATTATAGTAGGGAGTGTGAGGAATCCCATGTGACTCCTAACTTTGGATGAAAACAATTAGTCTGCAGCTTTCCCTTTTTGGCTTTTATTATTATCGTTATTTCAATTAATAAACTTTATCTTCCACTGCCACAGTCTACCAAAGTGCATCCTGCAAGAGAAAGGGAAAATGAGATATTCTGTCTTTTTCGCATGATTTCTGCCTTGCTTTTTGGATAAAATTTGTTTTGTGTATCAGGGCAGTGAGCTCAAAAGCTGGATAGTGGAGAAAGATATTAGAACAAAATGCTCAAAAATGTTTTTGGTAATGGAGGCTGCTGTCAACATTTCTCAAGAATAGGCCAAGCACAAACCTTGAAGAGGGGCCCTAGGGAATGATTCATAGTACGGACTGATACAGTAAATGCAATTTGTTTTAATTAAGGCAATGGCTTATTGCATAATTCACATTGTGCTGGCTGAAATGACCGCACCAGGTAGTTTTGGAGAATCACAAGCTGTTCTCATAAATTCCATTAACTGTAATGCAGCAAATGTTGCAGGAAACAGTTTCATCAAGAAACATAAATGCAACATTCGTACTTCTCACAAGTTTCCACCAAAATTAATTCTGCAATATGTCCTCAGCTTTCAACATCTATATATTTTGAAATATAATTTTTCATTCTCATTCCCTGATATGCTTAATAAAGTTGTAAATACAGTCAACATTCAAAACAACCAGCCAGAGTAACAACAAACAGCCTGGTGCAAAGATGGCAAACGTAACTCAAAGCCCATCCAGCTGATTGTGGTCCCTAGAACTGCAGAGATTGCAACTTTGATGTACTGCAGCCTTCAAGGTATCAATAATAGAATAATTTTAAAAAGTAATTACTGTTTTGATTTGGGAAATGGTGTCCAACACAATCTGAGATGCCTGTGCTTTTCAGAATGAACACACCAGGTTGATTCACTCCCTGTACTCTCAGTTTTAGTAGCCCTCAAAATCCCCCATGTAATTAAGCAATCAAACAGTGAGTAATGAAATAATGAAATAGAAATACAATTAAGAAGAACTAAATTTGCCTGGGTAGGCTTCATATTGGCATTGTCAAACATTTTCAGAGAAAATTTTGTAATATTTACCTTTTTTTAATGTCACTATGTACTCTGATGACAAGCAAATGTCATAGACTCATGAAGGTTGGAAAAGAACTCTAAGATTGTTGAGTCCAACCATTAACCTAGCACTGTGAAGTCCACCACTAAACCATGTGTCTAAGTACCATATCCACCTGTCTTTTGAACACTTCCAGGGATGGTGATTTCACCACTGCACTGGGCAGCCTGTTCCAGTGCCTGACTACCCTTTCAGTGAAGAATTTTTTTCCTCATATCTAATCTAAACCTCTCCTGGTGCAGCTTGAGCCTGATTTCCTTTTGTCCTGTCACTTATTACTTGGGAGAAGAGACCAACCTCCACTTGGCTACACTGTCTTTTCAGGTGATTCTAAAGCATGATAAGGTCCCCTCTGAGCCTCCTTTTCTCCAGTTTAAACACCTCCAGCTCCCTCAGCTGCTCCTCATCAGACTTGTCCTCCAGACCTTTCACCAACTTCATTGCTCTCCTGTGGACACACACACCTCAGTGTCTTTATATAGACACATCAAAAAATCTAATATATATATAAATATAAATAAATATGCTGATCAGTATATGTATATAATATAACATAGAGTACAGTATATATAGTATGAATAGAGTTAGAAAGAACATGAGGATCTAGAAAAACAGGGTGCCCTTTAGTAGTTAAATATTTACTATTGTGAATGAATCACAGTGCACTTCAGTTATTCCAGTCCCAGAAAGCCACAAAAAATTAGATACTTGAAATAAAAAAAAAACCAACAACAAACATCTTGGCAAAAGTGAGGTAATTAAAGAGAGAAGGGAAGGAAGGAAAGAGAAAAGATCTCTGATCAGCACTGGAATTCATATTAGACATAATCATTCTATATATTTCCTCAGTGAAACAATGAAGTAGACATAAAAACTGATTCACAGAATCATAGAATCCAGAGTTTGCTGAGTTGGAAGGGACCCACAAGGATCATCAAGTCCAACTCTTAGCCCTGCACAGGACCATCCCCAAGAGTCACACCTCTGTCATGGATTTAGTTCAATCAGTACTAGATACCTAAAACTTATGTGTCTATTCTGCTTATAGGCAATACTTGTAGGTTTCCAGAAATCGGTTTACAGTCTGAGGATAGGGTTTTAAGACAAACAGGGTGAGTCACCCATCCCAGCCAGCAGAGAAGTGAATTTAGATGGAACCTGCTCCCAGTGAAACAAAGCTTGTTGAAGCTGAAATTTCTACCCTGTCAGGGCACCCAGTGGCATTGCCAGCCCAATACCACCTGGCCGTGGGGCTCTATGGTCACATTTTGGCAAATGCCTTATGCCGGGGTACCTGGGTCACCCCAGAGCCAGCCTCGAGACTCTCCAGCACACCGACAGCACTGACAGATGGAGAGCTTGGCTTCAACACACCTTTGTGTCTTCATCTGTGTAAACAAAATGATAGGCTTGCAATGCTTGTGTTTAGCGTGAGTTTCATCTGGCTAATGAAACAACCCTCCTCACTGTGTTCCCTCTTTCTTCCTTTTGTGCTTGCCTGGTCTATTTATCTTGTTCTCTGCTGGTGGACTCAGATCTCTTCTCTGTTTTTGGGCAGCACAACAATCTTAATTTTAGGAGAGAGAAGAGGCAGATTTAGGTGTTGGCCAGCTACAGATGAATGTCAGCTTATAATAATTTGGTGGCTGTGTTCTTCCCCTTCCCCTCCCACTCTGCTGCTTCTCATGTGATATCATCCATTTGCCTCCTGCTCTTTCTTTTGGAGCATCTTAAATATAACAGCAAGCCAAAGCTTAGCTTTGAGCAAAGTTCCTCACTGCATTATACATGAGTTTGGAAACAGGAGGAGTTTGTTCTGAATCCCACTTAGCCTTGTGAACCTTCGCAGGTGAATTTCAGGCCTATTTGGCTGGCGAAAGCTGAAGTTTGAATTATTGAAACAACAGGGGGGTGCGTTGGATCTCCTCTGCCAGGAAGGCTGAGGGAGACAGCATTTTATTTTCAGCCTTATTAAAACTTCTCTATAGAGAGGAATTCGATCTTTTCAATTGCTCTTAATCTCCAGGGAAATCTCCCACTGATCCCTAAAATGCCGAACTTGCAATCTTGGAGCAGTTTTTAACCTGCAGTGCTGAATGTTTCTAATGTTTTCGATACAGTTTAAATGCATCTCCCTTTGCCGATTACTCTGCTGTGGCTGGATGTTGCCAGACCCTGCTACGGTGTTAATTTGCACAAGGACAATATTTGTCGTCCACAGATTTCTGTGACCACCTGTGACAAGCTATGCTGAGTGGTGGACCTTGAGATCCCAGGTATTGGATAGGGATACTGAAGTACAAGCCTGCAGCACAATTTCAAGTCTTTGAGAAATAAGAATCTTGCCTAACTCTGGGAATGGGATTCAACTCCAGACTGCCCACATCTACTTTGGACAAATGTCTTTGTTTTTATGCGGCTGTCTCTGGATTTTGACAGACAGATTAGCCACATGTCCTACAGCAAGGTGTCATGTTTGTCTGCAAAATGCTGTCTGGGCAGGACCCCCTGAGCCCAAAGGGGCAGAGAGACAAAGAAGCTGCGCTCCTGGGAGAGGCTGAGAACTGTGAGAAAACTTTCCGTGATGTGGATAGGATTTCTCTCCTGCCTGTGAGCCTAGGAGCGGAGCCGAGGCAGAGGCTCCGCTGGGATGAGATGTTCCGCCTGAGGGGATGGAAGTGGGGGGGGGAAAGAGGGGGGAGAATTGTCAACATCTGGATCAAAATGAGTTTTGCAAAGACAAAAGACAACATCCCGTCCAGTAATCTGAAGGCATCGGCTGAGCCTTACCTGCTCCTTTAACTACGCTGTTTAAAGATGATGAGCGTGAGATTAACACCCTTTGTTTTCAGATTTTAGCTGCCTCCCTTCCTTAGCCTGGAGTGATTCTTTATCTCAATTGCCAGCTTTGCATGTCATTCTATTCAACTTAATCGCAAGGATCCACGAATCAAGCGATTTCAGGCTGGGGGCTCTGCCTTACAAAGCCCTTGCACGTCAGCAAATAGGATTTTTGTGCACTTCCTCGTGGACTTAACAAAGACACTTGCTCTCAGTTTACAGAATTTACAGAGTGCAATTTGGGCATTTCACAGTGCTGTTTGTATGAGGAGCCTTTTGAAGTCAGCGATCTCGGGTGGCCTATATGAGAGAATAGGCATTAGTACTGCATATAGAATCACATCCCTGCTGGAAAGCTCCTAATTTAATGACCAAGCAGTTAAACCAGATTCAGGGTCAAGATCTTCATCTGATTTGTATAGGTGGAAATTTTGCACACTTAAAGGTTATGCAAAGAATTACACCAACCGAAAATTACACCCTAATATTAGGTTATTAAACAGAGTTGTTTTGAAGCATTCGCCATGATTGCTGCATATATCCTCAGATCTGCATGCAAAATAGCCAGCACACCTCAGAGGACATGGTTTACCAGAATGTTCAAATGGGAGAGGAAGTCTAGGTCTGAGAACATTGTGGAGTTAGACTCGACTGCCTCTCAGTAATCATGGTACAGTAAGAGCAAGATATGCAAGATATGCAAATTAGCAAGATATGCAAACCCAAGGACATATGGCATATGGCTGGCTGAGAATTTGTGGGTTTTTTTGCCCATTACTGCATTCAGTGGAGAGGAGAACTTTGTGTCAAAATTTAAATCATGTCTGATTTTGGATCAAGGAACACTTACAAGTCTTAACTGAAAATATTGCCCTTTTTGGAGCAAATATTAGATCCTGCATCAAAGCACAACTGTTGGTGACTTCTTGTTTCAAAGTAATATTTAAATTTTTATCTAAAATTTGACCTGAATTCTAAAAAAGCACAAATGGCTTGGTATATTTCATGTAAAAAGTACATTTTGGGTTGACCCAAAAGGAAAATAAAAAAAAAAAGGGAAGAAAAAGACTGCCTAACTCTAGAGATCACTCTCTAATGTTCTGGGAATTTGTATCATTTTAGCCGAAATAAGCAGAGACATGTAAACCACAAAGACTTTCAGGCTTTCTGATCTAGCAATATTATGTATCCAGCAGAGATCAATGCCTAAAAGTAAAGTGTAAAATCCCCTGAAATGTCCCATTGAAGGTATACATTTGATAACGATTAGTATATGGATGTCTGAGGTTCCACCTCTTCTCCTTGTTGGGAAAGTCAGCTCAGTTAGCTCCATCTGAAGTGATGTTCCCCATTCAGGCATCTGGTATCACATGAATTTGTGCAGAATTGCACTGGAGGAAAGCAGAGAAGATGTGGGTAACTTTGCTATCTATACATGCTCTGTTCTGTCACCATTAACCTCCCTTACCTAAAAACTCAGTTCCTTCTGTGGGAGTTGTGGCCATATTGTGCATCACCATAACCAAGTGTTTAGGGAAGGATGCAATGTGGGATTTTGTAGCCAGTTGCTGTGGTCGTGTGATGTTGAATGGGTATGTAGATAGGCATAATGGACCTCTGAAATTGGAATTTGGCTCTGGAAAATGGGTAAACTCTTTCAGCTTTCCCAAAAGTGCCATGTCTGTAATGGCCACACACTTACAGTTATAGGCTGTAGGCTGTGCCAAGGAATTAGGCACTGAGCTGTTTCACTGGAGCTATGAATACTGCTTTCTACAAAGTTGCAAGCTTCGTTGTTTGTAATCATCTGAGATCAAAGATGGAGAAGGTGTATTTGTTGTTGCTTCTTCATGTCTTGGAGAGTCCTGGCATTTGATTCAGACAGTCTGATTTGTCTGTCTCTGCTGACATGTTAACAGCTCATCAGACCCCGTACTACATTGTGTATGAATGAAGGGATGACATAGGGAACTTCTGTCAGCATGAGGAAGCCTGGCATGTCTGAATATCACTGTTCCAATCCAACACCTCTTTTAGAGGTTAAAAAAAAAATGTGGCCAGTCTTCGCGAATGAAGATTTGGGAAAGGTCTTTTTACCTTTCAAGCCTGTGCAATGGATTTTTTAGGTGAGACACAGCCTGCGCT
>JAWWLV010000100.1:64753351-64785892 GCA_035041135.1 Platyrinchus mystaceus
ATCTATCTATCTATCTATCTATCTATCTATCTATCTATCTATCTATCTATCAATCATCTCCCTGAAACACTTCTATTACAGGCATAATTTTCTCTCTCACCCCTGATGTAAGTCTCTTTTTTAACTTCCTCTGAAAACACCTCCAGTGCCTCATTCTGGTGCCTAATTGGCCTTATCATTAGGATTTTTTTTAACTAATGTCTAAGCTAAATGTTTCCTTTTTAGGATTCAAGCCACTGCTTCTTGTTATGCCTCTTTCAATGATGTCTACATAATATGGATTGATATGCTAGTCAGGGATGGTTTCAAAAGAAGCAAATATCATACATTAAGGAATGGCAATATAGGAATGAGTCATATAAAAATATCCATCTATCTGTATATATATTTATCTCTATGTGCAGATGGACACACAAACCTCTTCAAGCACACACACACACACACACAAATCGGACTGCTGCATTTCAAGGATTTACAACATTTAAAGTCCTTAGACCCATAACAGCATATTATCTCAGTCCCTGGATATCCTAAACCACACGATTATTTTCTTGCAGAAGCCCAGTAAGTTGTGGCTGACAGAAACACAGCTTGTCTGCTGCTAACTAGGACAGTCATGCTCATTTTACAACCTTGTGATCCCTGCTTTTAGATAGTGAAAGGTGAGATAAATCCCACCCAAACCCTGTAAAGCTGTAGGTCTGAAACTAGTCATTGTTTTAATGATATATGTTTGTGAGATCTAGTGAAAGGGGCCTCCAGGCCCTGATTAAGATCTCTATTTGCTGCTCTAATGCAAAACAGCATTATTAATAGTGTTAGTAATAAGCAGTACAGAATGCAAATCCCAAGAACACATTATCAAAGCCTGTGCCACTTTAATAGTTGAATGTTTATAATGTACATTTTGATCTTAAAATCATAATCTTTAAGGGAAGTAATTTATTATTGTTATGGCTTCAACTCCACTAACCACGTGTTTTTCCCTCACTTTCCTTATTATTAAGTGATGGGCTGGTAGTGGCACCAGACTTTCGTCAGACAGGATATGATTGTGTAAATGCTGAGATTGAGCAAGAAGGGCTATTTTTAGATGGACAATGTAGCTATTGAGATCAGAGTTCACTTTCATTGCAGGTGATTGGGGTGAAAAAGGCCAACACGACTTTTTCTTGTTGGTGCTCAGAAATGTTTAAGTATACTGATTAGACAAAAGTAGTTACTGTTTTAATGAACAATTTGTTGCACAGGGATGCCCAAACTAGAACTCTTTGATCATCACGGTAGACTCTCCCCTCTTTCTGTCCCCAAAGCCCATTAGAACAATTTAACTCACCTAAGTTTCAGCACAGCTTGTTGTTACCGGAAATTAGCTACTTTGTCCAATACTATTTCAAATTAGACAAGATAATCAGAATAGGCTCTGCCACTTCACTGGATGGACCATTCTTCCACCATCAAAAGAAAATCTCATAATTATCGTATTCTCTCTGAGGTTTTCTTAATTTTCAGCCTTCTTTTAATTACAATTTATTTGGCGCCGACAAGAACACCACATCTTCAATTTACGCCTTCCCATTCCAAGTTATTGTGACTTCACTGCTTGAAGTGATAAGTACCTCTCCTTGAGAACTTTCCCTATGCCTTCCTCTGACTCATGTGTTCAGTTATACTTCTTTTATTTGACCTTCAGAAGAGTTCAATCTACACACTGGCTAACATCACAGCTACACTGAACCTTTGTTCCGCATATGCCACATATTTGCTATGGAGATGCTAAAATCGGTGGGTTGCTTTTCCAAAACTCTTTTATTGCTTCATGGTTCACTGTTGATGTTTTTGTGGAATGACAGAAGACAAACTGACCTCAAAGGCTGGAACAAATGAAAATGAAATGGAAATATGAGCAGTATCTTTTCCATCTAATCTTAGACTCTCACAGAAGTGGATACAACGTGCTCCATCTCCTTCTTGCATCTGACATAAGAAGGATACAAAATGAACATTCAGCAAATTTCATTTCTGAAGATTACCTCCCACAAATCGGAATATGAGATCTTAACTTTGCTGCTGTAAATTAATAAAAAAGCCCTGTGAGATCAGAACATATCTGCTACAATCCTCCAGTTACTACAACTGTACTGTGTAAAAAGTGAAAAATAACAACAAAAATCCACCAAAGAAAACCCAAGGGAAAAGTGTGAAAAAGGAATAGAGCCACAGGATGAACCTGTCTCAGTTTGGTCCAGAGAGATACAAACATCACCAGGACAACGGAAATATTTACGAGTGTCTGGAAAAGCATGCAGAGCCGAGAAGCTGAAAACCGTCATTGCCCTCATAAGAATTTCTCATTCCATTGGCCAGGCTACTATTAGACATTGCATTGGAATGATATTTGGTATATTGTGTGGTTTCTTTTGTTTCTTTGTATCTGGATGGAGACTTAGTTATCTAATATTGGAAAAAGGGGAAAGAAAAATAACCTGTTTCTACAGTAGAACGTATCGATATATTGGGATTTCATCTTGCATAGCTGAATCATTTGTATCTGACAGTTACAACTACATTGAAGACATTAGGTTTCACAGATAAATTAATTCTAAGAAATGCTTATAAATCTAGAGAGGTGCATCCATTGACTTCTGCTCCAAGCTGAGGCAGAGTAACCACATTTTTAGAAAATGGCTTTCTTGTTGCTGTGACAAAAGAGTTTTTGGTGGAAGTCATTCACTTTTTATTGCTTGAAAAGGACAGTGCCAGGGTGAAAAATTTCATAGTCATGATGTTAATGAACATAAATCACAGGTCGATTTCACCAGCAGTAGCAGCTCTGGGAAGACTTTCTAATGAAAGGGATGTGTGGTATCATTTGGTTAAAAGGACATAGAAACAGGAATCAGCTTTCTCCCTTAATGGTGTGCTGAAGAGCAGGTGCCTCTGGACTTGGCCAAAGCGGATGTGCGAGGGAAGAGTGTTGGAGGTAGCAGGGATGTCAAATGGAGAATGTCAGTCATGGACATCTACCTAAAAGGTGACTCACTGAGCTGTTCATTAATTTATGGGATAAAGCCTTCCCTGGGCTTAATACTGTGGTATACATCAAGTAACAATGGAAATGTAATCCTTGAAATCATGTCTTTGCTCATCAGTGTGTGAATCAAACGCTATCCACTTCTTAAAAAGAATAATGAAAAAAGGGAAGGAATGGGAAATAGTGAGATTAAACTGTACTATATATAATTTGAATGCTTTCTAAATAATTTAAAATTATGCTTTTTTCCTGGTTGGAGCTGCAGCAGGATGTTTTTGATGCTTTTATTTCCACCTGAGTTATGCCAACTACTTTAGTACATTTGTGCACACACACAATCTTCCTTTACCGTACTACCATCCATTCCTTCACTGAGTCCGTAACCACTTCTGTTCTACTTCTACAAAATTTTCATGGCCTGAAAACAGTCAAAACAAAGTTTTTGTCTAATTAAAACCTGTGGCTGAGAGAATCAAGCTGAGTATGAAGAAAGAGAATGAAAGAATTGCTAAGTACTTTTTATGGTCTACTAGCTAAACTACACAGACCCTCCAGCATTCTGGCAAAACCAATGCACAAATCGGCTCTTTTCTTATTTAATTTGCTGGTGCATGTGGGGGTGCTACTGTGGTCACTGGCAGCTCTCCCAGAAATAAGTACTTCAGAAAAAGTCCTGTAGATGCAAAGAACCACCTCAGTATGCCTGTATTTTTTAATGTAGTCATAAGTCAATGCGGAGGTAATGTGTATTTCTACCTGACAAATAAGCACTTGAGAAGTTCCCCCTTCTTTCTTGTGGTAACTCTTTACATAACTGGACAGAGTCATGTAAATGAGAGAGGGAATTTTTTCCCAGAGAGAGAAACAGAACATTTATATCCTCCTCTCCCTATTCCCATGGTCTCCAGTCAGCATAGAAGATCTGTCAGTTGATATTCTCCACAAGGAAAAGTAGGTATCAGAATCCATCTGGGAGGTTTTCTTGAGGTAAAGAGTAGGGGAAGGAGGGACAGAGGGTGAAAAAAAAAGGAAACAAAAAAAAAAAAAAAATTATCTTACAAGTTGTAGAACTACCTTCTCAGAAAAGAGAACACTGGGTAATATTCAGGAAATGTGACTGCAAGTGCCTCAGGTGCCTCCCGAGTTGGATTTTACTTGGTGCCAAGTTCACTCTCTGGCTAGACAATCACCTACAGGAATCTCTTGGCTTAGGCAGCATTTCTGCTGGGCAGACAAAAATCAGCAATGCTGAGAGAATGGTCCCACAGACTGGTAATGAAATGTCTTGCTAATGAGAGATGAGTTGGGCTGGGTACAAAGATCATTGCAAGGTGCTGCTGTATATGAGGACATCTGTCAAGCGCAGTTGACCTGCCAGAAACAAGCCATTTTAATTGGATATGACTCAAACTTCCTCTGTCTCTACATGATATTTGTATGCTCTATGGAATAAATGTGTCTGGTTACCTTCGTTAGCATGTGTCATTGAATATATAATGTCCTGTCACTTTTACTAGTATGTTCTATTGACTATATTGCTCCTGTAAAGCTCATGTTGAGTTAATGTACCCGATTTATTTATACAATTCATTTTGCTTTATTTCCAGAGACATGCTGTGACAATACTGTGATGCAGATCCTGTGAGAGTGACTGTAATAAATAAACCCAGTGAACAATTATCTCCCAAGCACAGCTTCACTGACACAAATCAGCGGAGTATAGTTCTTCACTCACATTTAAGGGCTGGTGGTCGCATACCAAATGTGGAGTGTAGCCAACGGGGAGTACAAGCAATGCATTTGTGAGCAGAAATGGAGGTGAAGGAGGAAAAAGCCAACCAAAGAGCTTCACTGGAAATAATTTAGAGGATAAAATAAGTTTTGTGGTGTGGATGTACTGAAAAAAGTAATCCCTCTGTCTATATTTTTCCCAAGTTTTCTGGTAGATAAAAAAATAGATAGATGATAGATAGATAGATAGATAGATAGATAGATAGATAGATAGATAGATAGATAGATGAAAAGCTAGATAAATAGTTAGATGGGTTGCTTTTTAAAAGGGATTTTTGTCTTATAATGCTTGCATTTGGAATTAACAAACATTTTGTCCTCTGGCAAGGGAACAACACTGTTTTATCCTTCTGTCTGCAAATATTTTCTTTTTTGCTGGATAACATTTATTCTCTGTACATTTGATTTTGACTACTCTTGCAGTAAAGCTGCTCTATATACAACCTGAGATGGTGTCATTCTACTGTTGATGGAAACTAATAAGTTTTCTGGAAATTGGAAAAATGTTCAAATTTCTAAGAGTAGAGTGCTGCAGAAACAAAGAGATCGCATAATCACTGACATGCTCTCTCTGCAGCTTCAAATAACTCTGAGAGTGCTTAAAACTAGATGCTTCAGACCTGGAACAATCAAGATATGGATCCCAACTAATAGCAGGTTTTATAGGGTACGTGTGAATATTTGAGACATTGTCCAAACAGTGTTCAGGTGTCTTAACGGAAACTGAGATTTCATCATTATAGTCACTATTATTTAGGATACAATTCTTGTGAAAAGATAGAACTTTTAGGCTGAAATGAATCTTGTTTAAACTCCACTGACCATACTGCCTAACTCACTGTTGACTGTAGAAGCAGCCAAGAGAGATTTGTTCAGGTACAGATGTATACCCTGCAGTTGCACATATTCAACCAAAAGAGATCACTGTCTTGATTTTGAAGTTTTAAACAAAATTGAGGAAACAATTATAAACAAAATTGAGGAAGATGAAGCCCAACACTGTGCATATTTTTAATATTGTAATAATAATAATAATAATAAAAATAATAATAATCAGCATATTGGTGAGACTTCCTTATTCCATGACTTTGCAGTTACTTTACATTGTCCGCATTCATTTTTGTAGTTCCTCTAGGCTTCATGGTGACAACATGGCATCAACGAGAAGACAGGAGTTTTGATTGTGAGATTGCTTCAAAGCCCTGAAAAGCTAACAAATGTCTTATCCACTGTCATTCCTGTCACTTTGAGCTTTGAGCTCTGAGATATTTAACTCACGCTGTGCTACTCTGCCTTTGAGGAATAGCGGCGAGGAAAATGAGAATGTCTTCATGTGGGCAGTGGCTGCCCCCTGTGTGAGCCCAATGCCACTCTTTCAAAATGGATGAATATCCTCTCCCCAATTATGACTCAATTCATTGAGTCATGTCATGGTAGAGAAAAATTAGAAAGGCAGGAATAATTTATGTGAGAGGTGTGGGACCACTACATAGGAAGAGTTTCATTCTGTTGGCATTTCTTTGAGTGACAAACTCAGCTGCTGAAAGCTGAGGTTTTCCCCCCATCCTCTGACCTCACAAACCCATCAAGTGGGTCACAGCTCATCTGCATCACAGTATTCAGTGCCGTGGAGCCAAAGGCTGTGCTACACCCCTATAACCACCTTAGGTGGGTTCTGGCCTTAATCAGGCTGGAAAGAATGGACACTGAATACCAGTCAAAGGAGTCCGAGGCTCTATCCCTCAAGAAGCCAAGACATGGTTTGCTGATGCTTAAGCTGCTGTCAGGAACAAAAAGACGACTTTGCCACAGCAGTCGTGTGCAATGTGTCTTCTGAAAAGCCAGTGCAAGGCAGGGCAAAGGGAGAGTAGGATTTCAACCTTCGCTCCAAGCTGCCTCGCTTTCCTGGGTTTATGTCAGGCCCTTAGCGTTATTTGAACATAGTTTTTCTGGTTTAATTTGCATAATTGATGAGATGGAAAATTATCTCAATGATTGATGGATGTTCTGCATGCACCAGGGTTTGTCACAAAATATAATGCATCTGTAGGATGAGCCTGCTGCTCCTGCCATGTTATTTCCCAACAGAGCTATAAAATTCTAACTTAACCCCGCAGGTTTTTAGGTTTCTTTTCTTTTTAATCTTTTACAATATAATGTGCAACACGGTAAACAAACACAAAGACACAGCATCAACTAAAGTTACCGTCTTTCTTCATTGTACTCCAAGGAGATGGAGTGATGAAAGGAAAAAGCTGTATCACAGTTGTGGAGCTGATCCAAGACTTTCCTACACGAGGTGTTTTCACTCTCAGTAGACTTGCTCTATAGCTCTATCTATATATTTCCACCTGCTTTGGGGACGGTCTATCTTTTTCAGACATTTACATTAACAAAATTTTCTTTTTATTTGCAATGGGTTAACAGTGTGTATACTACAGTTCATGCGATGAGTGGACTTTATTTTGATAATTGTTTGTAGATATTTTTATAATCAAAAGACGAGGCTAAGTGCAAAAGTACTTTTTGGTACTTAACAATGTTTCTTCCCAAGGGAAGCCTGACTTTCCTGTTCAGCAAAGCAATGAGACACACAGGTGACGTGAAGCTTGTCCTAAAGTCGAGCGTGAACCAGCATACCCTTGGAGCCCAGCATGAAGTCCGTTTTCCTAATATATAACTTAAACCTCCCCTGACAGAACTTCAGGCCATTCCCTCAGGTTCTGTCACTGGTCACCACAGAGAAGAGACCAGTGCCTGCCCCTCTTCCCCTCCTGAGGAAGTTGTAACTGCAATGAGGTCTTATGAGGAAAGTAGGGAGAGAAGGAAGATGAGAAAAGAATTTTCTTGATCCTCATATTGATCATACACAAAAATTATGCACAAGATTTCTAGGGCATTTTCAAATTATTTCAGCAAGCTAAAAGCATAGGCTAAGTCTAAGATTTTCACAGCACCTTAAGGACAGTTTTGCTGTGTCAGATCAGTTTTCTAAACAACTCTAGTTTTGGTATTAGGAGGACATAACTGCAATGATGTCAGTGAGGCTGGAAATATAAACAACTCTGGCAGTCTTCCAAAGACTTAAGAAAAGGTACCAGAGAAAAGTATTTACCCTAAGAACTCATTACTGTGACAACTCGTTGCACTGAACGAAAATTTGTTTCAATGGGAATTTGCACTCTGAGTTACATATGGATTCTTCCAAACTGTGAATAGGTCTAATCTGCTTTTCTCAGTGATTTGATTTAATACACTTTAGTTTACATTAACAAGAGGATAAAAACAGGTTTTCAGTATTAAGTCTGTATGTGGTACTATGCATTTTTTCCATCATACAACATATATCATTAATGTCCCCTGCAGAAAAAGGATAAATCAGACCAAGAAAGTAAAAAAAATATGTAAAAACTAGAGGAAGGCATTGACGATATTGTGTCTATGCCCCTAGAAAATGACTCCAAACTTAAAACTATTCAGCTTCTAAGCACTAAGGTAGAAAAATCATGTGACGATGGCCATGGTTCTTTTCCAACAAGGAACTTTTCTACCAAGGAAAATGAAAGACATTCTCTCCATCCCTGGTCCACACATGATGCTGCTCCAGTCTGAAGTGACAAAGGGTTGATTAGTTATGATCGGCTGCTACAGCTGAGGCAATACAGAACTCCAATCAATTCCCCAGCAATCAATTCGTTACACTGAACTCTCTTTCCCTCCATCTGCAGCTGCCTGACATCCATCAGGGCCCCCTTCTCCTGCCTGCAAGTCCTGGTGAGCATCTGAAGATAGCTCAGTGAGCTGAAATGGAGATCAGTGGCTCAGAGTGCTATTGGGCAGGGAGGCGGCGGCGTTAACCCTCTGGAGCTGAGCAGCTCAGCTGCACACTTCAAGTTTCCACTGTGATATTATATTTGACATTCAATTTGAAACCCTCAACTCCTTTAATGCAATATCTCGGCACAATGATAGTAATAAGGCAGTACCACTTGCTTTCGATTTAACTACCAAAGGCAAAGTGGTGAGGGGAAGAAAACAGCCCCAATTATGTTAACCCTTTTGCTACTAGCTCGGTATGGGACTTCATAGCTACAAAATTCTGTGTTAAAATAAACTGGAGAAGAAAATGGCAGAGCAGTGCTTTTTCAGCTAGCAGCTAAAATGCTTTGTTTTGTTGTGTTTTGCTCCCTGAAAGTGCCAGAGGCTGCCATTTGCTCTGAAAATTTCAACAAAACTGCATGGAGATAGGTCTACCGTAAAGCAGCCCCATCACCTTGCATACACAGCAGGAGATAAACAGTTCAAATCATAATTTTCTGAATGCAGGGGCCACAGTAAGCCAGAATGGGGCCCTCACGAATGCCCCTGTGATGCTTCAAAATTCTACCTATATGATTTTGTCACCGTCTTACAACAATCAAAATGATAGTGGTTTAAAGTACTCCGAATTCTTCTCTGTCCAGAGAAATGCATGGGAAACAGTTGACCAGCTCTCAATGACTCAGTTTTACAAAGGGGTAAATTGAGGTCCAGTTTTGATGGGATATGGAATTTTTGTTCACTTTTTAAGCTGAAATATTGACTGTTAACTTCTAGGGGTTTTCAAGGCTCAGATATGGGGCTGTCAGTTCTGGAGAACTTAGAAACACCTTTTCTAGCCCAAATTTACCTCTAATCCTAAGGCAAGCAGGACTGTCATCCAGATTTTGTCAGCCTTCCAGGATGAGAAAATATCAAGTCTAGCTGTGTTATGCCAAGTTTTGCTCTTTTACTGTCATTCACCATTCATTAAGACTCAGGGGATCTGAACCATCGTTAGTCAGAGAAGGGATCAGTGTGGGAGAACGGGAACATAGACCTAATGGATCGAATCTAAAGGTAGTGAATATTCATACCATACAAAGGTGTGTAGGATAAGGATTTTTCCTTCTGGTAACTTCATTTCTTTCTCTTCTACCCTTTTCTCACCTTTCTTTCCCTTTGACCATGCTTCTAGACCTGCATTGTGGAGAATGGTATAAAACTTCCCATCTGCCTCTTCCCAGCTTGTCCTTAAACAGCAAGTGAATGTCAGAGATCTAGTCTCAAACTATTTAAAAACATTTAGGCAGCTTTACACGGCAACTCTTCGGTCAAACTTTCTCTGCTTTAGGAAAGGACATGTTGCCCCTCTTGGCAAATCAATTATTCAGACGCTGTGATAGTCCGAGGCATCGTATCAGTAATAAAGTAGTGAATTATTAATCACGGCTTGTGCCATTTCGATTAGATTTGGGAAATTCAGGATTAAATTTCTGGCACCCTGCGTCTCGGATTGAGCTCAGCCCAGCTGGCCTGACAGGCATGAGCTGGCTTTGTACTTCAGAGGAGGCTGGTGGATAAAAATTACTTGAAAAGCCACAGAACTTCAATTATTATTATTAGTATTTTGGAAGGAACTGGAATGACTGAAAATAGACTTCCAATCTGCAGGGCAGTTTTGGTTTCACACAAAACTTCTGCTGTAATTGTTCAGTCTTTTTTTCCCAGCTCCTCTGAGCTCATCTGCTTGCTTATAAGAAAGACTATCTGGGCTTGAAAGATGAGACATTCTTGTGAGCCTGTGTGTCTGTGTACAGTATTTACACTTTCGACATTTTACCTGGGCTCTGAGGACACTCTGAGAGACCAAAATCATATTAATTACAAGAACAGGACCAGCATTTCTACTGCTCTGGCACTAGCTGTTGAGGGAGGGAGAGCCTTTAATGCAGGAATGTGAGCCTTGGCTTCCTGGGACCTTGCTTGTAGCCTGCTTAAGGCTAGCGGAAAAGAGTTTTGGCTTTATCTGCCCTGTGCCCAACAGACATCCAACCCCTACAGTGGCCTGCCACTGACTTCACTCAACTGATATTGTTTAGCTCTTGCCTGTGCTTGGTGCCTGCTGTGGAGAGCCTCCTCTGAAGTGCTGGTGAGAGCTCCTTTCACTGGCAAAAGGCTTTTCACAAGTGTGTCCTATAGCAAAGGGAGTAAGAGCAGAAATGGTGTAGGCAGCTGGGAGAGGGGAGTACCAGCTGCCCCACATATGGCCAGGTGAGCTGAAGAGAAATGCTGGGATGCAATGCCAGGGTGTCAGGTTTGGGCTGGTACATCTGACCAAGGCATGGGGCAATGTTGTGTGTGGGAGCTTGGTACTGCAGGGTGTTGGGAGCATGTGAGACAAGAGGACAACAGACATCAAACTACTTGGGAGAAATAAGGGGAGATGTTCTGGTGTGCCCACAACCAGAGTGAAAAATGTGCCACAGAGCAGTGAAGAGAGCATTTCCTCTCTGATGACTTTCATCCATGGGTGAAATTTAATTTTTCCTTGTTGCCTATAGGCATAGCAGATTTGCAGAAGTTAGTAACTTCTTCAGTAGTTAGGCTGAAAAGTTAAGTAACTTTGTCCAGGCCTGAAGGAAATCAAAGGAAAAACTCGGGTGACCTGACCCTGCACTCACATCCATGTCAATGGGAACTGATAGCACAGGTCTGAAATGAAGCCTGCTGGGTTTCTCTCTGTGAAGTTGGCCTTTTGCTAGACGTACAACTGAGGGAACAGCTTTTGCCACAAATGTAGTCCAATTCAAACCCTGAACAAGACTCAAAAGTGACCGAGTTGAAAACCCTTGACATGAAGGAAATAACATTTCACTTGGTGCAGTTTTAATTTCATCCCTCTGCCCTCGAGTCAGAGAACAGGGACTGTGGAGTGCATGTGCATTGTAGGGAGAAAAGTGTGTGGGGAGATGCTGCATGTAGCTAGTTTCTTACTCTTAGAAGCCTTCATGACTTTCGGGGAAAGTAAATGCAAAAAAAAAAAAAAAAAAGAAAGGTTTTAAAAGAATTTTTTTGAAAGAGGAGCTGAAAAAGACATCAAAACAGATCAAAGAAACTCATGGAAGTGGGAAAAAAAAATGGAGAGAGGGAGAAAAAAAAAAAGAAGGAAAAGCTCCTGCAGTAACATTGGATGAAAATTAAGCTTCTCAGATCTGTTTAAAAGATATTCTGTTTGATCTTTTATATCTTCTGCTCTGATTATCCAGGTTCCTTTTGATGTTGCTGAGCCCTATAGAACTGATATGTAAAAATACACATACATATGTATTAATACAGTGGGTACACATGCACATGCAGGCACCCTCTCATGCTGTCATTGCTGCCCATGAGTGGGAGATGTGGAGCCAGTGGAGATGAGGCCACATAGGAGCAAGGCCTGGTGCTCTGACCTTGTGATATGTGTGTCCCATGGCACAGTGCCCCTGGGGCAAGAAAAAACTTCCTACTCCTCTCCTTGGCAGGAACCACTAGGAAAAACTGAGCTCTGAGACACAGAGATTAAAGGTAGGAAGCTGCAACTGTTTGCTGGCACCCACTTCCTACTCTGTTCTCCTCCCAAACCCTTGGGAAGTAACAGGCTGACAGTCATGATGATGCACATCTATGGGAAATTACCTCTCAGAGACTGTGCAAAAAGACACCCACAGCGAAAAGGGACACAAGACAGTTGCTCCTTGTGATCAGCTCCACACTCCTCAGCACTTTAGGACAAACTGACTTTTTTCTGCCCTCCCCTTAAAATAGGGGCATGTGGCCAGCCCTAGGATGGCTCACTGATGTTATCAGGAGTATGGGGAAGGATTTTGCACAAGGCAGTACAGACAGCCCCATCATGCCAAGCCAGCTGCTGTTGCTGGGGCGGGAGAAGGAAGGCAAATAGAAGCTGCATTAAAATCCCTTCTTGACCAGGCAACAAGTCTACTTTGCCTGCACCTGCAAGGGCTTCTCACACTTCTATGACATGTGGCCATGGTGTAGGCAGCAGGACCCAACCCTGGTGGCTGCAATCAGCTCTGCACGCCCCTAGCCCCGGCTGTGCCGCACTGGCCTCTGCTCCCCACTGCTGTGGCGACCACATGCTTCCAAACCTTTAATCTACTTACCCTCAGGAGGCCCTGGGAGGCAGGCAAAGTGGGGTTAAGCTCATTTTACAGCAGGAAACACGAATGATTTCCATACAAATACTGTGCAAGTTGGCAGTAGAAGTGGGACTCATGCTGCACCTACCAAGGCTCTTGCTTTGGGCAGGAGGGCAGCCCTCTGCCTCCCATCCCCATGTTTATGTGCTTGGCTTTGCACTGCTAAGTGCCACCTCCTGCAAGAAAAAATATGTCCTCCCTGTCCCCCCTCCACATGGACCAGCATTTTCCACACTGCCTCCTCCCTCATCTCCCAGTTTTCCTGTGAGGGTGAGCATGATGAAACACTCCAGTTGAATTTGGGCTCAAATACATGCTTTCCTTAAATTTTAATACAACAACATGCTTCTAGTTGTTATGTTTGGAGAGGATTGTAGGCAACTCGGAAAAGCAGGCACAGTATTTTGGTTTTTCTTAGCTGAGGCTGGTACAGTTGGTTGTTTCAGCCTGGGCTCTGGCAGCCTGATCCTTCCTCACTAGGTGCAGCTTTGTGTGTTTATTCTCCTTTCTCCTCTCACTGCTCTCTCCACCACTGTCATTCAGAGGTTCCCCAAGTAGATCCCTCTATTGCCACTCCCCTCCTTAAGCTCCCAATTTAAAAGAGAAAAAAAAAAAAAAAGGAAAATACACAGGAAAATTATTTTAGTTTTACAGAGAGCGATAAAATGATCAAAGGCTTATTTGTAGCTAACAGCAGACGTACACCACTCATTGAACTAAGATGGGGTGGAAGCATTTTCTCATATCCTACAAATATGTTCCTATAAAAAAAAAATCAATGGAGGCAGATTTTTAATTAAAGCAGATGCTGATCCTTCCTGCCCCTGATGCTGCTACACATCTTGTTGTTGTTGTGGCTGTTGTTATCTTATCTGGGCCTTTATATATTTATGTATTAGCCCCTGACAACAGGAGATTTCAACTGATTTTTCTGCAAGGGTACGGGGAACAAAAAGAAGGTGGGCCTGTGGGAGTAAAATGTTTTTTTCTCCAATTTCTTTGCTAACCAGGTGAGGGTCAAACACCCCCTTCCTTCAGCTTTCCCCTCCTTCAGCTTTGGCGGTGGATAGAAAGGCTAAGCCTTGCTGTCTCCTTCTCTCCGTCCTTTTTACAGATGCAAATCCCCCCTGCTCAAGCTCAAGAGTGTCTCTGGGAATAAAATGTGCTCTGTGGTAATGCCTTCATTTGAAAGTGTTATGGAGATCTGGAGCTGAAATCCTGAATGGCTAGCTTTCCTTTCCTTTTTTTTTTCCCCCTTATTTTTCTTGTTTTAAATACCTTTTTCAATTTTTCCAAACCCCCCCACTAATTCAGGGTTCTGAGAAAATGACCAAGAAACCCATTTCTTAAAGCATTCACCCTTCTTCCACACCTAGCAGATCCATTTTCCTTCCTCTGTCCTGTGCAGGGCCATGATTCTTGTGGGCCTCTTCCAGCTCAGAAGATATGATTGTATGATTCTCTCTTCTTCAAACCTTCCCCCAGCTGTTCCCATTACCCATGAGATCAAAGGGTTCCTAACAAGGCTTTCATAATGAACATCCAAGACTAACATATTTGGTCTTGGCATCCACAGGTGGAGTTAATACTAGGCTTTTTGGGTTTGGGCAGGACTGAACACATGGTCCATCTCCTCTCCCTCTCTGCTGCTCTGCCTTGATGTCTACACAGGTCGCCAGGCTTTTGCTCTTCAAATTCAGGTAAATGCATAGAGGTGGGGAATTATTCACTGAAAATGAGTGGTAATACCCAGATATTTCAATCATCCTAAAATCTAAAGCAGAGAGATGGTGCCTTGGAGAATCAAAATCAAGGGTAGATTCACCCTCTGTGTCAAGGCCTCCTGCTATGAGCTATGAACAGGAGATGTCCTGGGTCTGGGCTGTCCTCTGCAGCAGGCTCTTCCTACAGGCCATGTTTCAGTCTCCACAGATGTCTTCTATCTGTAGACCTCCCTGACTTCACTCATGTGTTATGCCTAGACATTACCTAAGGAGTTGTCTTGGCTCTACAGGTTCAAAGGTGACCTGCAACAGCCAAAGATTTGGACAGATCATTTGTCTTTGCGTGTGTCAATAGGACACCAGAGCAGTGCTGCTGGGCCTGAGGAGAAATTTGTCCTTTCTGTCCACCACCATGCACTTGGCCAGGTGCTGCTAAGAGGGAGGGCTTCACACACACCAAGCACAGACCACTGCTAGAGGCACTGTACCTGATTGGATGGATCACTGGTCCCATCTGCTGTGGCAAACTGTACCTTCATATGGGGAAGGAGACTGATAGTTAAAACTGCCCAGGGAATGATTTTTCTTTTCATCTTATAGCTATCCACTCAGCATCCATATAGAATCATACAATTGTCTAGGCTGGAAAAGACCTCTGAGAACACTGAGTCTAATTGTTAACCCACCATTTTCCACCAAACCATGTCTCCCCAGGTGTGAAACCCACACACATCCTGAACACTTCCAGGGATAGTGATTCTACCACTGCCCTGGGTAGATTCTTCCAGTGCCTGATCACACTTCGAATGAAGAAATTTTTCCTAATATCCAATCCAAATGTAATATCTAACATATCTAATAAATCTGTTTGAGCCAGACTTCCCTGACTCTGCACACCTCTGACCTTCACTATCCTTAAAGGCTGCCCTGGGGATGCAGCTGTTTCCTGGGTCTGTGAATAGGTGCCGGCAGTCATACACATGGATTGAGGTGTGTCTGAGTACTGTTTACTTCACTGTCCAAAATGCACATCAACAAAGAAACTAAAAAAAAAAAATACTTCCAGTTTACAAGAGTGTCACTCCTGATCCAAAATGTAACAACTTTTCATTTTGCTATGTTTTATTCCCTTTTCATTAAAAGCAAGCAGATTAATAAAGGAAATTGAGAAAAAGGAAAAGAAATAGCTTTGTTTAAAAAATACCTCATCAGCAAATTTTTTCATATTTTCAATCAAGTAAACTGATTGCGGTATCTTATTATTTGATAGGAGCTTGCATATATTTTCATTCAATCCTTAACTATTTTTTTCCCCAGTGAATAAAGTATTCGTTCAAAATCCTTCCTTACTTGTAATCCGGAATAGCATTTTTGTTATGTCTGCAAAGAAAACTAAATATTGACTTCAATATTATGCAGATTTAGAATTTTGCTTTTGAAAGGGTGGGATGCATTTGGAAGAAATTTAAGTGTTTACTTTAAGACGTGCTTCCATCTGAGATAATCACCCTTAGCTTTCCTCTGTAGTTAACAGGTACCTGCTCCGCAAAGTCGAAGGCACAAGTCTCGTCATAAGATAGTTATCTACCTTCAGCCAAATCATACTCCCCTTAAAAAACCACTTTTCTCTCCATGTTCTCTATTGCAAGACTTGACTGACTTGGAAGGATCCTTGGAAGGATCTACATTTTAATTACATGTCTTAGATGTGGGTAAATTTAGGGAATATTAAACCTGACCAACTAGTTTAAAAGTGAGTTTCTTCTTTAAAGCTGTTCAGGATGCTAACAGGATTATGCAGAACCTTACAAGGCTATGGTTTCCCTAAAGCTGGCTGTGCAACAGCACATGGAAATAAATGCTTCTAATTTCAGATTGAATGCCTATGGGCAGAGGCACCAAATGTGCACAATAGTGCACAATTTATTTGCAATTACAAATATCCACTCTGTGGAGGAAACACTATTAGCTGTCTCCCTTCTATACTGAACTCATCTTCATTCTTTTAACATTATCAATACTTTAAAATGCATAGAAAAATGAGAAGCGAGATATAAACAGCTTTCTTTCTCCCCACCACCCACAGTTACATAAAAAACACACTCAAAAGAGGTAAACTACATATAAACATATTTTTTTTTTCAAAAGATAAAATCCACTTCAAAATGCAATCCATAACCCTCTTCCAGCTTTTGCCTTTATCAGGTGGCAAGTAAAGTCTTTCACACCAATGGAGTGTAAATTCTGTAAATAAACTCTGCTACAATATCTTTGAAAGTGTGAGCCAATAAAATGTTATACCTGGAGATTAAATTATATCTGGCCTCAACAGGAGTGCCAACTTTTTGGTGGACCTGGGTTGGGGTAAGGGGTTTTAGGCATTTCTCTGTACCTTTCACAGTGATCTGAAGAGGGACACTTCAGTCACAGTACCTTGGGATAGATGTGTCTTTCACTACAGCCTCATATAACTATCCATGTTTGGATGTTGTCATGGGAGTAACTGTCTGGTTATATGCATCTTTTGAGTGATAACTCAACAATGGAGAAGTTCCAGACTCCCTCTGTCTTTCCTCTGTTAGTGGAAGGGAAAATGTCTTGTCCTCAGTATTAATTAAACTTTGTGAAACCTGATCCTTCTATGGGAGACCTGTGTGTAGATTCATACTCTGACAATATTTTAAATTAACTGACTGGCATTTACTTGGTAAATAAATAAAAGGATCAAATCAGAATTGCTTTAGAGAGGTCAAGCAAAATATTTGGTCTGTCTGTGAAATACATGGACCAAGTTATCTGCTCTTGAAAACCACCATAGCTGCACCGAAACTTACTGATTTATGCCCTGAAAGGATGAGCTTCTGTAAAGAATTTGTATCTGAAAGTCTGAGCCAGAGCAACAACAATTGAGGTAAGCAGAGGGACCTTCTGCCTGGGGACCAGAAAGCTCTGGTTTATGCCTTGCCTTGGAAAACATAGGCTGACCCCTATGTACCTTTTATTTTCTGCACCTTTTTTAAAAACTTGTTCTGCCTTTCTGTGTTTGCTATGCACTGGACAGTGTATGATGCTGCCCAAATCTGCTTTCAAGTCAGACTTTCAGAGACTTTGCCCTCAAAGTGCCAGTTTTTGTTCTGTGTCCATAGTTCTGTCTGAAGGTCTCTTTGCGCCTGTGGGATTTTTGGAGGGGTGAGGATGGAGTTCTCAGGACAAATAAAGGGAGGACTAACTACATGATTATTTAGGTTACCTCTATGGTAAATTGGGTGAGAAAAATGGGTTGAGGCAATATCCTGTGATTGTCAAAAATCTATTGTCAGCACAGTGTTGGTCACTACTCTTTGTGAACCTCATGCCTGTCTGTAGCATGGATATGTGCATCCTTTTTTCTGTTTGTTGAAGGAGAGCTTAGCACTGTCAGTGTGAGCAAACAACCATTTTTCATTGTGCAGAGGGAATGCACGCACAGTGATATGGACGAAATTCTTGCCTACACTGATATATACTAGCTGAGGACTTAAACTTTCTCCGTTGTATGGTTGCACTATCCATATTAAAACCTCCCTAAATAGAGAAGACAAACCTCAGAACACTTGTAATATTTCCCCTGATTTTTATATATTTTTGCTATACATATACTGCTGGCCACTGCTTGATAAAAGCAATTACCTTTCTCTTTGATCAGGGGCTCTATAAGAACATTTGCATCCTAAAATATCTTTGTTGCCTTTAAGGATAAAGCATTACTGAGTAATTTCTTCTAACACTTCCACCCCCCTATATATATTCCAGCTTAATCAATCCATTCTAGCAACTGCATTTCTCCCCCTTGAAAATCAAGGGTGACTTTCAGCTCCCAACATGATTGGGAAAAATGTCTGGCAGAGATTAAAGAAAAGAGTTGCTTTTCCCTTCCAGTATCTGAGTGGGAGGATGAGATTGGCAGAAGTTATTGGCCAAAATATCACTTAAGAGAGGCAAAGCTCTTCCTAGGACAGTCTCTTTCACATCCTACTTACAATAACAACAATAGCCTTGGTATCATTTTAAAAGAGAGAGCAGAGAAGGTGTGGGGGTGGGAAGGACAGGAATTACAGCCCTTATATTAATCAGATAGAAAAGCTCTGTCTCCCACAATTCTTTCATTAGCTGGCGAGACAGGTGCCCTCTGACCTCCAGCATCACTTACTTCCTTGGTAACAACAACTGCTGGCAGATGATCCCTCTTGTAGGCTTCATCCATATTCAAAGAGTTGTCACATCCAACTGATGCTAAGAAGCTAATCAAGTAGAATTTTCTTTTCGTTTTCTATCTCTTTTTGTTCCCCCCTCTTACTCCTTCTCTCATGCTAGAAAGATTTTTCCCCACCATGCATTCAAATTCTTTTGAACCCCGAGAAAGGACCAGATCCATGGGGAAAGAGAGGAAATCCCTTTTCTGCACACACATGGAGTCTCTGATGATTTTTCCCTTTTTACATGTCAAGCCTAGGACTCCTTTGCACTGCCATTAATAGCATTTAGGAACGACCTAGCCCAAGCAAGGGCTCGATCAAGAGAGCTGTCTTGCTACACTTGCTGTTTCAGGGCAGGTTGAAAATTTCTCTTCAAAACTATTTTGAGACAGAAAATTAAATTTCCAGTGCTGTCCAGATTTAAAAGAATGTGGTCTTATTAAAGCAGTTGATTTTACAACAGATAGAAGATGAGTTAAAATTACATTTTCCAGATACAAGGATAATATTTTCACTGATATTTTCATTTTGGTTGCTTTTTTCCCCACAGTGAGCCCATCAGCTGTACAGTGGCTCTTCCCTGTATTCAGAACCAAACTTGTCAACGTGGTTCTGAAGTAGCTAGCAAGAGTTTATATGAGAATATTTTGATGCATTTTGTACAAAAATATTTTCTAACAGAGGTCTCATGTCCATCTCTTCTAATCACATTCACAGATTAACGCAAACTAATTTCAAACACTGAGGATGAAAATGTTGAATCTGAAGCAGCAACTACGTAGGAAAATCTGACTCTTATATTCTTGATGAGAAAGAAAAACCAGAAGAATAATGAAGATGCCATTTCTGCATTTTTCCATTCTGAGATTTATAGATTTCTGATCATTTGAATAACATGAATCATCTAGGGGAAAGTCTGAGGCCATTGAGTTCAGATAGACAGAAACTCTTCATTCACAACAGTATGTCAATGGTTGTCAGTCAAATATGAGGGAAAGGGAATCAAAGTCAGGAATTTCTGTTCCAGAAAACATGGAGCTGTATTTCAGTGTGAAACTCCAGAACACCTGGCATATTTTATTTACAACTTTTGAAAATGATGTATCATTAGACAAGAGAGAACTTCTAAAGTAGTTCCAATTTTTTTCTGAAAAACATTTGTAAACAACTGACCTGAAGAATCTCTAATAAAAAAAAAAATCTGTTAACAATTGCCCTGTTACAATACCACTGATTTGTACAATTCAGAGGAAATGCTGACATCCTCCACTAAAGCACTAGTTTCAAGCTACAGAAAATGCTGTTTTAAATCCTGATGGCATCTGTTTCTCTTCCAGGAGTTAATTCAAGAAGAGTAAATGTGCAAAACAAAGGGAAGAAGGAAGTCAAAGGCACACTGGTACCAGACAAACATCGCCTCCACAAATCTCCCTTATTTCCACCATCCGCTGCCAGGTTTCTTGTTAGAATGTGCAATGCATAATTTACTCCTCATATCTTCCCTTACATCATCCTGTGAGTACAGATTCTTCCTTAGGCATCCTTGGTGCTGCTGCCGTTCCTGTCACTGGTGCAAACTGAAGCTGGCTGGTGGGTTTACTCACAGGAGTGTGTGCTCTGCCGGATTCCTGCTGCAACTTTTTAGCAGTCTCTGTCTTCATGACACTATTTTTGGACCTCCCTCTCACTCTCTCTTGTCTAGTAATGTCTCATCTCATGGAGACTGGAGAGCTAAGTTCATTAAAATGGAATTTGGTGGGTTATTGCACAAAATTACCTCTATTTACATCTGCTTCCTGTCACTTTCAATGCTCTATATCTTTTATCACTTAATACTTCCACTACCTGTCCATGCCAACTTTCAGTGGGCAGCAGTTGTAAACTCAGGTTAGCATTGCTTGCTGCATGCACTCCTTCCTGCAGAAGCCTTTAAGGGGCTGTGTGAGCCTGTGTCTAGGCCAAGAATATTTGTTTGTGGGTAAGACAGAGCTACAGCTGTGCTGATATCCAGAAATGCCAAAAATATCCATAAATTATTTTCCTAGGCTGAATTATAGATCTTTTACTGCTTTTAACTCTTTGTCTACTGCAAAATGCCTTTGTTGAGATCAGCTGAGAAGAAAAGCATAAAACTGAAAGTAAGCTTTTGGCTGGAGTGATAACTGAACCTGAATCTTTCATGTCTCAACAGGGTTGGGCTGCAAGATTTCAGCAAAGAGAGAAATGTTGAATTTTTGCTTGTGGAAGACAGCTTAGCTGAGTCAATGAGTGACTGCATAGAAAATTCATGCCTGGGATACATTCAACAGGTGGAGCCCCATCTGAGATCCCAGTGTCTTGAGTTAAAAGGCCATATCTGGTCCTGGTCAAGCACACAGAACACTGTGTTGTCCAGTGGCTGAGTCACAGCCTACAGAGCAGCATGTTACTTGAGTTTAGTTGTGCACTCCTGGTTGTGGATCACCGACCCAGGTACTAGAAAATCTTGAAAAGCAGCACATTTGCCTGTCTTACATACCACATCCATCACCTCCACCTCTGTTTACTGGTGTGAGTGAGTCAACAGAAACATTGAAAGGTTGAAGAGCAGCAGAACGTGCTATTTCCACAGACCTCAGCAGGCACTGGCTAATGTCCCACCCCTGCAGAAACCCAAGCTATTAAATCTTTCTTTTTGCTTGCTGGTAGTGTGACACTCAAACACCTAACTGACTACCACAGCAAAGCCAGGAAATCTGCCCCTGTGAAAAATGTGGCACATACCAACATGGTACAGCTCAGACGTGGATCAGAAATTATGGCTTTAAAGTCTTCCTTACTCTCATTTTCTTCCTGCCCTTTTGTCAGTGAGTTAACACGGCATCAAAGTGTCTGCCACCCTGATCTCTGACCATGAGCCTATTAAAATGGCATTGAAAGTTAACAATGAGGATGGAAAACAAAGATCAAATGAATAATGCATTAACAAAGCACTTCAATTAGATATTGAAGAAAATAACAAATATATTAGATAGAAAAATATCTTGAATTATAAATTAGATGGGGAATTTCTTTTTTCACCCCCAATGGGAGGAAAAAAATGAAAGAAAATGAAGAGATGCATAGTCTTTTAATGGTTGATGGGAATAAACTGTAGGGGTATTTATACTTCTTTGCTGTTCAAGCTTAGTAATTTCATGTGTTTTTTCAAGATAACATTTGGGTCATGTGATTTCATCAACCAATCCAGCTGCCAGGCTCTTTCCTGACACTTGGTAATGAAGTGATATGGCAGGGTAGGACAAAGTCACCTTATCTTTTTATAAATGCATTGAGTGGCATTTGGGATGCCTTCCTACCTTTCCAGTTCATTTGCATTACACAAGAACCCTCTAAATGTTAAAGCTTTCTCTTGCAGTGAAAGTTTGACGCTTCCAGCGGCATTCAAGGATATCTGTCTTGGAGTGGCACAAAAATAATGATGTGCAGTTGTGTCTGTGTGGGGACGGGGCTGCGTACGCGTGTGCGCAACAGCCGGCTGAGAGGCTCCGGAGCTGTCTCCAGCACCAGAGCAACGCGTGTCGTCCATCCAAGCTGACAGGCCTACCCAACCTGAAATCATCTGAGTGCAGTTTCTGAAATCGTTTGAAAGTGGAGTGTCAGGAAGATGTTTGCATGGCGACTGACATCTCCTCCCGGCGTGGTTTAATGACATCCCTCCCTTGTCATAACTCTCCTCACACTTCACAAATAATAGCAGCGGTGGAAGGACTTGGCAAGACCGAGTTGGGAGCAGGAATGGGAATGTGGGAAAGGGCCAGGAGGCAGGAAAGTGCAAATCGCTGGAGACAAAACCACTTGAAAGGGCTTGAATCAGCCTGAGCATTTGTACCTGGGAGAGCTGTGGGTGTTTCTTGCTTTCCATCAGTCTCCCATCTTGTTAAACAAAGGGTAGGGATTTAGCCACGTTTGCCAATCAGCCCAATCTAGAGCAGCAGGCAAGGATGAAATCCCTTTTGGTATGGGGCCTGTCTATAAAGGTGCTGATTGTCTCTATGTGTTTATTGCAATATGTTTTCTGTTTGCAAGGAGGGAGAGGGCAGGAAATATGCTGCTGCATGTAAGTTTCCTCTTATGCCCACTGGGCTTCTGGCTTTGGTGGAACTGGCAGGCAGGCTACAAACTGAAGTAAACAGGTGAGAGCTTAGGGGACCAAAGTGCTTGACCAAGTTGAGGGGTTTGAACTTCTGACTTTTAAAACTGGCTTGCTCACCTGCCTGGTGGCTCAGCTTGGGCAAGCTGTCCCATACTTCTGTGCTTCAGTCACCAGCCCTGTGCTAAGATTGAGCAATGAAGATTAATCCCAGAGCAGACCAAACATAGCAGGACGTTATGAAGCATGTTATGACATTGCCAACAGGGGATTAACATGGCTCTTTTAAAATGTCCTATCAGCACTATGTACACTCAGTTAAATACAAATATAGCCAGGAAAAATTATCAAGAGCTAACTGACAGAATCTATATTGATTTGCAACTTCCTCCACTTCCAAAGGAAGATGGACATTTTCCAAGGGTTTGTTAATTAGTGTTAAAGAATGGGAAAACAGACTTCTGGTCCCATTTTTGGTCAGTGCAATCTGTGTGCGAAAGATGCTGCCTCTGGATTTGTGGCAGGGAATGCACCCAGCAGAACAAGCCATGTCACCCACAAAGTCTGTGTGCTGCCAGGCAGAGGAAAGACTTGTTTCTGTCAGGCGTGAAGACAGTGAGAGAGCCGAGGAGCTGGAGAACCAGGTATGCTGCTTGCTGCATCTCCAGATGGCTGTCTCAGCTGTCTTCTCAGCCGTAAGAGGCAGTTCAGAAACTGAAAGCCTGCACCTGCTGCTGAAAGAAACATGGTTTTGTAGGTGCTCAGTGTCTGAGGATTTCAGTGTGCAATAAAATGATAATTTATAGTAATCATAACAATCACAGGTGAAACCTTGAGGCCTCTAACTGTCTGCTGTGGGGCAGAACGACCACATAAGCTGGTGGCAAGTTTGTGGTCTCAAGGATGGAGTAAACGATTGAACTGCAGCCCAAGGACTATCTGATGTAATAATATGGCAAAGAGAATGCAAAGAGCCTCCTTGCTTTAGCTAACACACTTGAGTAAGTGCTTATGTACTCCCAAATTTTGTCTTCTCCCTTCCCTCCATGCTTAGCAATCTTTAGCATGCAAGTTAGTAAGAATAGATGGGTGGGCTTTTTGAATTACTAATTTTGTCTAAAACACAGATATGACTGTAGTTCACAGATAACATAGCTTGTTGTGCCGAATATGTCTGATGTAACACTTTTGAGCCCAGAAGAGATGTGTGTTATTCCCTATGTCCAGCACTGCAAGAGCATCTGAGGCATGCATACAGCTGTCCCTCAGCCACCTCCACAGACCAGGCATACGGAGAAATTTTCCAAGGCCCTTTTTAAGTGCTTTTCCAGCAAATGTACAATGGGCAGGCTCCTTGGAGGATGGAGGGCATATGTCCCGTGTGGACAAGAGCCTGCATTCCTGAATCTGGAAGCAAGGACTGACACCCTAACAGCCTCTTAGGCTTGCATGTGCTCTGCCAGCCCTTTGGGAGTGTATTCACAAATTAAATGAAAGAGATAACAGATGCTTCCACATTATTTCACAAGGAACTGAATGTCAAAGTTAAGGAAGAGGAAAGGAAGAAAAGAGCTTTGTCAAAAGGAATGTGTACCTCAATGGCTGGTGTCATCTTAAAAGGGCTCACACCTCTGCTGCTGGAGGGTCTCTGTGCACTGAGAAAGACTGTCCTTTGGATGAGTTCTTCAGCTAGCACCTTTTCTCTTGCTTCCCTCGGGTTTTCTCATGGAGGACAAAGGATTACAACGCCTTTTCCTTGTCTAAAGTACTTCATCCTACAACTGTGCCATTATTCCCTAGCTACACACAGCAGACTCCCCTCTCCAAGGCTGTGTGTCGGCATGTGTGTGAGACATAAGGATTAGCATTTGTCCCAATCTATACATTGCTCTTCCAGGTTTCAGAGTTTGCAAGGAACAAAATGGGCATGTTAGTGAGCAAAGCTTCAGACTAAGGCATTCTCTCTTCCTCAGGAGTAGGTGTCTCATGCTGCTGGTACAAATGTGCTCCTTGAAAACACTGGGGGTGGATATGGCACCTGGTTCCTTTGCTGTGCCATGAACACGGTTAAAGTTTGAGGAGGTATTTCTGTGAGTGATGGACAACTTGGAAAAGGAAAATAAACCTGGAATTTGCTGAGAGGTTAGATCAAAATCTGCTTTGGTTAATGGAATCTTTCCCTCATGCCCACTGACTTTAAAAGAAGGTCCAAGCCCTTTACATGAGAATCTCTGAAACTCTTCACCTGACACAAACATCTAACAATTTGGAGCAAAGACAGACTTAACTATGCAAACTCTCTCTATTACCAATAGAAAGAGCTGGACTCCTCACTCTTGAGTGTGATTCCAGCCTCAGATATAGAGGTATAATATGAACTTCATGTCAGAAAGTTATTCTGGTTATTGGAGCAAAGATATACAAACCAGAACAGCACTGTGAGTCAATTAGAAACAGCACAAGAAGATACCAAAATATTTAGGTAAATCTTGAGGTGAGCTGAATAGACATAATGCAGAAAGCCTGCTAAATTGTAAGAATTACTGTTAAGTGTAGGATTAAAGTAAGGCTCAAGTGGAGATCCCTGTGAATGTCTTACATTTTACATCGCTTAGATTCCTCAGATGCCTCCACGACCTCAACTAATGTTTTCCCACCACACAACAACAATGGGAAGAGTAGAGTTTAACTGTTATTGCCAGGGGCCATTGAAGTTAAATACCATGCAACTCCCCATATCTAACTAAGTGACTGAGGAGGGATAACTCACCTATCTTTACCAATATTTTAACAGAGACACCTAATTCCATCAGAGATATTTAAAATTGAAGTGCTTAAGTCCAGGCATATTAAGACTTGTGGGCTCAGTGAATCTGCTCCACATGTCAGGCAATGGAGTGATCCTTCCCACTATCGCACTCTAGCATGTGAACTATTAAATATTTCTCTTCTTTTTTATTTCCTCACCCTCTGCCATGCTACCTCTGAAACGTCTTAAACTTTTTTCATTTACGAGGAAAATTAAATAAACAAATAAATAAACCCTGCAGAACTCAAAGATTTCTTATTAAAGTTCTGAACATATGCTACTTAGGAAAAAAAAAACCTAAGTGAAATTGGCTGATAAAGTAAGAATCCCACAAAGGGCTGTTCTTCCAATCATCCGGTATTTCTCCTGTAATTTCCTCAGAGATTATGGAATGATTTTCCAGATGTCTCTGTTCCTTCCAGGTGGCGTGTTCAACATGATTTGGAACAAGGCCAATCTTATGCTTCTTCCTATGCAGGGGAGATGATACTGTGCAAGATACATATATGTGCATACTCCCACATTTTTGGAGACATAAATAGCATGTTTCTTGAAGTATGCAAGTAAAGCAAAACTCAGAGGAAGTGTGGGGTTTTTTTGTGAAGTTGATAAAATAGCCCTGTCTGAGAAAAGCAGTTTTTCTGATCAGTAAGAAGAAAACTAAAGGGCAGTTTTTGCTATAGGAGCATTTTCAAGGGGTCAGTAGGTGGTACAACTTCCTACTGCTCTTTAATTTGACTCACATAAATCCTGTTTAGCCTCAAAGCTACTTTGGTTCCCTCCCAAATTACCTCCTTGCTCACCTGATGAACATAGGCTTATAACTAGGGTTGCAGGTAGTGGAGCTTCTTCTGGGGCAAGACACTGATGACAAATGAAAATAGCAACAGTAAGTTTGGGTCAGTATATTGGATTAGGCCAAAAACCTCTGTCACCTGCAAAAGAACAGACAGCCTGTAATGATTCCTCAATGGACAAGTCTGTTCTGCTTTTCACTCTTTTTCACCCTGCAGATGTAACTTCTTCACTGCAAAGGAGAACCATCTTTATTTTTGGTTCTGGCTCACAGCTCTGCTTTGCATTATCAGAGGGATTAGGCAGATCAGTACTATCAGTGGCCCCTGACCCCCTGGGATGGATGGATGGATGGATGGATGGATGGATGGATACAGCAGCGTAAATGCTACTGGTGGATGTTAATAGTTGTGATTTTTAAATGACAAGGAGAATTCTTGCTGGGAGGACAGACAGAGCTGGACTTTGGCTGTGCCAGAGAGAGCTGAGCACTGCCCTTGAGCGGGGTTTTGGTTTTGCCTCCTCCCAGCACTGATGTCAGCGGGAGCAGTAATAACCTACTGGGTTTTAAGATGAAAGAAGAAGAGAAGGCATTTCACTGCTCCATATTGGCTTTTGTGATATATTTAAATACCTGCAGCACGCCAACATCACAAGCTAAGCCTAAGTGATGCGCCTGGGGTCCACATTGCTTCAGCTCTACAGTTTACTGCTGCAATTCCCTCAGTACAAACTCTATGTACATGTTTTTGTCATTTTCACTCATGTTTTTTCAATAGAAGTCCAGCCTTTTAATGGACAAGTTTTTCCAGCAAAGTGCCCAAATATTGTTGAAGACACATTTCCCTTCCTTCAGTTATAAGTAAGTGTGATTTTAAGAAAAACTTCTTAATTTTGCATTGTAAAAAAGACCCTGCTCTAATTGAATATTTGTATCACCAATGGAAAACATAATACTCATAGTCTTCTGTAATGCCCACCAGAAATGTTCTATAAGGCAGTGAGTCTGCTACCCTCTGTGAATATAGGTAGTTGTTAAAGAAAATCAGGAATATTAGGAATGAGGTAAGTTCTAGAAATTTCAGAATTTTTTTGATTTACTGAGCTGGGGTTAAGGTGCAACATTTTTTGCTAAACTTCTCCTCTAAGAATAAAACTGAGGATCAAGAAAGAACTGTTTCTCAGCTTAGACTCATGAGACTTTCCCTCTCCATAACTATGTGAACACTAGAATCCTGTGCTACAGTATTAGCTTTTTACATATTTTGGCCTTTTAATGATAACCTTTTCTTCCCTACTTCCCTGAAGCTTTGTTTGCATTTCACATATTTCTAGCACATTTCTGGTGCAATAGTCTAAGCTTCTTTCAATAACCTGAGTCAATTCAAACATGCATATATTTATATATACATATATATGTGTGTGTGTGTGTATATATATATTTATCTCTCTATATGTTTCAATACTGAAAGAAGAAATTGGCATAATTTCCACTTGGTATCTTTTGCACTGAGGAATATGTTGAGAGTAACGTTTTGCCTAGAATTGGTTTGGTTTTGACAACTAGGTTTTCCAATAAGGTGTGTTATCCATCTTTTCCAACTGAGGATGTTTAAAAGTCGTATGTCTAAGGTTCCTTTGTTGTTATTTTGGATATATATCCTGAGGGCAATTAATATGTTTTTTCTTACACACTTATCTTTGGCTGCAGTGAAATGACCTCTGGAGATGCCTGTTCTTCTGTATTTATTATAAAAAAAGCCTGGCATGACTAACCCCAATTAGACATCTGGCTTTTAGGACATCAGGAAAGACAAATCTTGCCCCAACTGAATTGGCAGAAGATTCCCTCAAACCCTGTTACAGACATACATATAGTCATCCCTCTGTCTGACCGTCTCATATCTGCTGGCTCCTGGACATTGTTCATGGGCAAATAAGACCATGAGTCCTTATATATGAGAGCAGCGGAGAGAAAACCATAGGATGACACTTGTAATGAATAACTTGCTTAGGAGTATTGCTGAAGGGCCAGAAAGTATGGAGACTGCTTTCTAGCAAGTCATCAAAGAGAGCACTGTAAACAGACTATATTTGTCTCTAAACAACTCTCTTTCATTTGCACCTCAGGTTTATTTCCCCAGAGCTTGCAACAGCCGGGTTCTAATTTTGGATACGTGACTATCTTTTACTGAGATGGTCACCAAGAACACGAGATTGACAATAAGCTTTTGGATGTGGGAATCGGCAACATATTACTTTTTGAAAGTAATTTGAGCAGCACGGAGCAGCTGATAGATTCAAGCCACAAACACTTTCACCTGAATCGAGACAACCTCCAAAACACATACACTAGCCTCGGAGAAAAGTGCCTTCTTGTGCTGGAGGGATGGTTGGGTCGCTGAGCATAGCTGGACTCCTTAGAGATAGAAAAACATACAAAGTAGGATGACAGGAGAGACCTCATATGGCCCAAAGAGGAGAAGGGTGTAGAGGGAAGTGCTGAGGACACTTGAGGTACTCTAGCCATTCGAGATCTTAAAATAAAACTAAATAGGAGTCCAGAAAGACAAGGAAAGATGAGAAGAAAGCACACTGAGTTTGGCATCTCTGATCTCAGCTGAGCCTACAGGGAATCTGAAAACCATGCCAGGCTGGAGAACTCCAGCTGTGATTCTGGTGCAAATAGTCCCCCTTGTTGTCAGTAGAAAAAGGACAATAAAAACAATGGCCAGTATTTCCACCCTGGTATTTACTCCTCAAGAAACACCCCCAACCTTCTGCCCCAAAATAAGAACAAAATTTTTTTCCCTCCTCCTTCTGCATAAGGGAGGAGTGACCTTGTGAAAACAGACCCCTGAATGAGAGAATCTCATGTTTTGAGGCCGACAGGGCCATTTTTCTTTCCCAAGAGCAACCTGTGCTGCCCTGATCCTGCTCCCAAGGAGAGGGCTGGTAGCAAGTCCCCCTGGGTGGAGCAAGGGCAGACCGGCCAGTGCACAGGCTCTTTGGAAAGCACTGCCGATCTCATGTGCAGCTGCCCAGCAGGAGAGGGCTGTCTCTCGGCAGGACCTCAGTGGCTACATCTACATTACTCTGAAAGGGCACCATCTGGAGCAGCAGAAAACATGGCACACTCCATCTCCTGCAGACTGCCTACCTGTGGAGAGTTTGTTTGGGCCTGCCTGGTAGTGCTCTAGCCCTCCAGGCATCCTTGGGCATGTGAGGTCTTGTGCAGTGTGGCTGGAGTACACTTGACACACCCTGGGCCATTCTTGAAGGCTCATTATCTGCACAGAGGATGATTTCCTGGTCTTGAGCTCTCACGGCTACCCTGAACAGCCAGTGTAGGCATCTTACATCAAGTGTTATTCAATCCCACCTGTTCACAAGCAGTAATTCATGTCTTTTGGACAAGAAAGCATTTTACATCTCTGTTCACCTGCGTCATTCCTCCCTCTTTTCTTTCACCCAACAACCTAAAACCACACACAACATCAGAGAAAAAAAAGCTGGTTTACCATAACCGGTCAGAGTGTGGGTACATTGCATAAAATACTCTGTTTGTGACAGAGGGAGCCATCCAGCCAATTTGATAGCTCTGCTCCCAGGGGATTAAAATACCTCCTTCATCTCAGCAGAGAGTCTGTGTATGGAAAGGACCTGAATTAAAATCTACCTTTTGCTTCAGTGCCTTCAAAACACTGCTGCCTCTCATGGGCAAAGCCAGACGTAATCCTGGATTCAGTTCCCTCCCAGTATTGTTCAGTGTGTTATCTTGCCTTGTTTGTTTGTTCCACTTACTTGTTATGTACCCCTGACACAAGGATAATCAAAATCTCTGGAGGAGGGGAGCATCCTCCCTGTTGTACTGAGTGGAGCTCTGCCTGCACCCTGATGTTCCCAGGCAGTCACCAGTCTCATGGATTTGTGATGCTCCCTTAGCCACACCACCTGAATACATCCCCATCTTTAGCTAGAAAGGTAGCTCATACTGAGATCTTTCTTTTCAATAAATAATAATGGGTCAGGTAATAAATCTCATCTTAATTGGCTGGATCAAGGTAACCCAGGTAGTCTGTGACAGAATAAGACACAGTTTACACCAGCGATCAATGTCTTCTGCTGCATCAGGTTCCTGCCCCTAATGTGAAACAAAAATACATGAAGGGCTATTAAATAAAAAGACACCATATTTGGCTCAGTGATCTTTTGAACCACAAATTGTGGGAGATAGGACAAATACTTTAGGGAAGAATCACTGACTGCTTGCCCTGATGTTATGTTTTGTCTTAGGCATATACTCTCATCCACAGTCAAAGACAGAACACCAGGCAAGGCAGATGTGCTGCACTGACCTTGTCATTCTTGTGTTCCTCCCTACCTCAGACCTTGGATTAGTCACTTAGGGATGGCTTTTTAGTGGTGACATTTTTCCTTTATTAAGGTCACTTTGGAAGTCTGTAAAAGGTTTGAGAATTAATTCCAAATTTCTCAAGTGAAATTTCTACACATTGGACTGTCCACTCCCTGATTCATGGCTACTACAACTATTTTCAGTTGCAGACTATCAAACTTTTTCAGGAGCTGTCTCTGATCGGTTGATAGTGTTTTTGAAAAAAAAAAAAAAAGAAAGAAAGGGGAACATGTCAAATAAATTCAAACAATAAATAACCCAGCTGAAATCGAGGTCTACTCATGGATATTCAGTAAGCTGCAAAAGAATCAAAATCTGTTGGATAAATTATTCATTGCAAATTATTTGTTCATCTTGACAGTCACAAAATTATACAATCCATTAAAAAATAAAATAAAATAAAAAGTCCAGTCACAGTATTTGACTCCAGCCGTGTTACAGAGAAAAACCCACTAGGTTAGTATTTTGGAAGAATGACATGTCTGTGCCCCCCCAGTGGGATCTGGGGATGTCTAGCAGTTATTAATTCAGCCTGGAAGAGGATTTGTTTACTCTTAGGGAATCTGAGGATATTCCTCCATCTTTCTTTCTCTACTACAGCAGAAAAGAGAAAGTGAGGAGACCACTACTGTCACATAGCTCAAATTGCAAAGTCACACAAATCCACTTCACTTTATGTCAATAGGCTCTGTTCAAAGCTGGCTGTGTTGCAACATCTCCTGGTTCAACCTATCTGTGGCCTTTATGCTGTTGTTCATTACTGTCAAATCAGAGTGGTCCCATTTTTAGAGGGTCCTGGTGTGCCTGTTCCAACCGACAAAATGAAGATCAGAAATGTTGTGCTCAACTTCCTCCTGTGTGCATCCTCCTCTCTCAAATACACATCTGGGACCTTTTCCCTGCACAACATCTCTACACAAGAGAGGGGCACTGAGCGATGCTGATAACTTGTATCTGGGCACTCTCTTTGTGCCCACTTTGCACTGCCTGGTGCAGAGGGGTTGGACCAAGGTTGATAAGCACAGAGACTGTGTCAGCTATCACTTTGCTGTGATTCAACCTACTTCTTGTGGCCCAAATCGTTGAAAATACCCTTTATTTTCAAAATTAGAAACACAGCAGAGCCCTTATCAACATATAGCAAAGTGTACAGAGGACTACAAGGTCCTGTGCAGCAAGTCCCATTTAAGGTTCTTATAGTCCGCACATGGACTGAAGCTAGTGGAGATGCCTTTGATTACTTCTACACACACAAACATTCATATGCACATATATATGCACGTGTAGAAAGACCAGTGTGATCTGATTAGTATTAGAAAAAGTTGCAGAGAGTGAAACACCCTTTTACAAAGGCAGATGCTTCCATTCTGTTTTTTCCCTCATCTTGCACACTACCTTCATCACCATAGGGTTCATTTTTCCCTCTGAATTTTTCTTCTTCTTAAAGTTTGATCTGAGGCCAGGTTTTCTAATGAGTTTAGTGAAGGGATCAAAAGATCTAACCATCTGCCTAAAGAAAACAATAGTATTTCCAATTGCATGATGGTATCTGGCAGGGAAGGCAGATTTTTGGGCTCCTTAGCTACATCATAGAAGAGAGATGG
>JAWWLV010000100.1:64799355-64818663 GCA_035041135.1 Platyrinchus mystaceus
ACCAGTGGTCTAGATAGCTCAGAGGGTACTGCACAAGGTGCTCTCTTAGGTGAGTTGAGTCTGCACAAAGTTTTTTTCTCTTTGAGGCAGGACCAGACCTACAGAGTTATGAGGCTCTAGTGCCCAGGTTTATCAAGGTCTTCCGCAAACACAAGGTCTTTGCCAACAAACTCGCCCATTTAGTGCCCTGGGCTAAACACTGAGAGATGGGCATGGACTCCTCAAACTTAGGGGAGGATGAACTCTTTGGCTGCATGCCCCCCTCAGCAGCCCTGCCTGCATGAGAAATAGAGCTGTCAAGAGCTGGCGAGACAGCTCCAGCCCGAGGTGATTCCACCAGAGGCCACTGGGAGTGTGCGGCGCACCGAGGTTTGCGCAGCTGTGCCATGCCCGGGAGGACGCACAGCAACGGCGGGGACAGGGGATGAGTGATGTTGCAGAGCCGAGGACTGAGCCCCACAGTTTTACATTCACGAGTTCCACTGCAGGGGGTAATCCTGAGCACTGCCAGATACTCTTCTGAAGGCTGGAAGCGAGATAATAAAACGCTCGCGTTGTCTTTCAGCTTCTTATAAAACCAGGAGGGCTGGTTGAAAGTGCAGTAAATGAATCACAGGGAGCTAAAGAAATAAAATATGAGTAAGAAATGTGCTTGGATGAGTTTTTCCTCCCTGGATTCCATCATTTTTGTGATAATTTATACACCAAATTAAAGGATGAAGCTAAGAGAGCAACCATGTGGAAGGAAAGGTTGTGGGTACCCAGAGAGCTCACGTGCTAGACAAACTCAACCAAAACCTGCAAAACTCAATGTGAAACAGTCTTTGTTTTAAGTTTGTTTTTCTCCCTTATTCTCCATTTTTTTTTCTTCCTGCAGATAAATATATTAATTAAATGACCCTTCTTTAGAATTACACAGAAAAAGAGAGTTCAGGAACCTTTATTGAACCGACCTGTAAAACTAGAATTAGCTTCTCTGTTGTTTCCCCTAAATGATTTTTCCATTGCATTTCACATCTTATCAAGGACTTGTTTGGGCTTGAAACTCTGAAGCTTTTTCTGTAGGTCAGTTCAATAAGGCACTCAAAGCTGCTTTTCTCTCCATTGATTGGGATGTTTGGTATGGTTTTAGCTTTTCTAGTTTTTTTGAAAATAAAATAATAATCTGTGGGAGTTTTTTTCCTTGTATTTCTTTTATCTTTAAAGAAAAATAGACATTTTCTCATGTCCATCACAAAAATATTCCCTTTCATAATGTGAACTCATCCTGTTTCATTGCCTGATCTTCCAGAAAGGACTCTAGCTTCTCCACTAACACTGCAGTGTTATAAAATCTGACTGATAGTCTTGGATTCAAACAGTTATTTTCATCAGACAAGAGATAGAAATGAAACAGCAGCTTCACCATCCGTTCTACCCCAGGGTAAATTGTCTTTCTCTGTACTGACAACCTACAGCCTGTTGCACAAAATAGTCCATTTGTTCCGACTTCTATTTTTGATGCCATCATATTTAACAAGGAGAAGGACACAGGCTGAGATCCAGTGGAATGGACAGCATGTGAAGGTCTTGAGGTGGCCTGAATTAAATAATAGTGAGGGGACAGGCAGTACACTGGGAAATGAGGGTGACTCCACAGGTCTGCCTCATGGCCTCGGTAGTGGTGAGAGTTGAGGGAAGTTGTGTACCGACAAGAATGAAATCACCCTTCTCCTGTGCCCCTCCCGCCATCTAGCTCCATGAACCCCACAAGGTCAGAGATGGGCTCCACACTCTCACTTGCCCTTGGTGCCATTTTTCTCCAACAGCTCTTTTTAATTTCCACACCTGTTCTTAGACAACAAGCATCAGAGAGTGGTGTGGTTTAAGACAGCCCCTGGCACATCCTCAGACAGCCTTCTGGGCCTTCAGCAATGAACACCGATACCTGAAAACCCATGGAACCTCTGTCACTTCCACAGGGACTTGTCTGGGAGGGTAAAATCCAAGAGCCTCTCGGACAGCAGCGCTACACACACACACACATAACAGCGCCTCCCCACAGCCTCTGTTCCAGCTTGAGGCAGCATTATCCCAGGTGGCCAGATTTGTAATTGCTATAGCTTTACACAAAAGTCACCTTTCTTTTTGGGCATTAGTAAAAATTTCCTATTTCCAGTTGACTGATTATATATTTTATCTTTTCTATTATATTTCTTCTTCTTCCCCCCCCCTCCAGCCTTTCTCCCTTCAGAGCAAACAGTTTTATGCAAACCTTCTAAGATTTCTGTGGGGAGTGGTAGGCAATAGAGCTCTGTTGTCTAATGGGACTTCCATCGGCATTTGGCATCCTTCCTGGCATTTCACCCTTCATATTATAATTTATAGTGTAATGTAATTTTTTTCATATCACGCTATAATATAAATTATTGCCAGTTTGTCCTTAACACTCAAGGAGACAGTCTAGGGCTTTTTGAACCAGGAAAAAGAATGAGAGAAAGAAAGAGAGAGAGGGAGAAAGAGAGACGGAATGAGGGAGGGAGTGGAGGGAATGGAGGTAAGGGAGAAAAAAAGGGATGGGAGTAAGGAATGAAGAATAGAAGGAGGGAGGGAGGGAGGGAGTAAGGGAGGGAAGGAGGAAGGAAAATTATTTATAGAAGAAAAACCCCCAAAGCTAAACTGTTTTTTTTAAAAGCAAACTTAGCAAATAAAATAAAGAGGAAAACTTTTTGTCCCAATAACTTATTAAAATGCTCTGCTTCAGCTCAAGATATGTCAATGAGTCCTCAGCGGATCAGACAGAAGAGAGTGTGAGGAAGAGATCATCAGCCTGAAAAATGATATATTTTAAAGTTTCCTTATCTTTCTCACTAGTACATCCCTTAAATTATTAAAAGTGAAAGACATTTTAATATCATTTGGAGGCTGTTTGTTCATTTTTGGCATCTCATTTCACCTGGAGAATAACATTATAGAAGACAGCTTTACTGTCTATTTACTTTATTACTGTGTGTTATTTCTACTATGGTCACAGTTAGAAGCCCCACCGGGTTAGGTGCTATACAGACTCATCCCAAGGTGTGAGAAGGCCTTTTAGCTAAGGAGACTGCAGGGATGTGCTCATGTCCCCTCCTCTCCAAGGTGGCATCACTCCTTAGGCAAAACCATGCCCTGCATGCAGCAATGCTGGCAGAAGACTGCTTCTGCGCTCTTCATTTGCATCACTTGAAATCATCACACCCCACTGACAAAAATATGTCCTCCCTCTGCTCTCATATCCCCTGTCTTCCTTTGGAAGCTCCACCAAAGCAACCAGAGAGATCAGCAGAGGTGCCCTTGTGTGCTCAAGCAGCTGGGCACACTCTACAAGCAAGTCCCAAAGACTGCCATGCTCTTCCATCATTAATTGGTCTCAATGAAAGAAAAAGAAAGGAAAATGGAAATAAAACAATTTTAAATGTGCATGTGATTGAAGTTTGAAAGTATTAGGCCAGAAGGAACCATTTGACTGCTGAATGTGGCTTCCTGTATCTGACAGACTGGTTGATCTGCCTGGACAGGCTCTCCATCTAGGCTATAACACAGTTCACCAAAGTTGTCAGGGTGGTATGGCAAGGCACAAGCTGGTCCCAGCCTGGCTGTGCTGCAGGCAAGAGTGCTGCTGTGTGCCAGGCAGGCATGCTTGTGAGCTAGGACAGCTGGAGTTAAACATTGCAGCCAGCTCCTGCTGACAGCAGTCTGGGCCGTTATATCAGTATTCAGTGCTGTACCACATCACACATCATTTTCCTACACACCCAGTACAGGGGGACATCATAAGACGAAAGGAGTTCTGGAGGAATCATAGAATCACGGAATAGTTTGGATTGGAAGATTAAACATCATCTCATTCCAACACCCTGCCATGGGAAGGGTCACCTTCTACTATCCCAGGTTGCTCAGAGCCCCATCCAGCCTGGGCTTGAAAACTTCTAGGGATAGGGTATCCACAGCTTCTCTGGGCAGCCTGTTCACTTGTAAAAAGTCCATTTCCAGTTCTCTTAGATCCTTTAGGTACCAGAAGGTGCTGTAAGGTCGTCCAGAGCCTTCACTTCTCCTGGCTGAACAGCCTTAACTCTCTCAGCCTGTCTCCATACCAGAGGTGCTCCAACCCTCTGATCAACTTTGTGGTCCTCCTCTGGACCTGCTTTAACTGGTCTTCCCTGTGCTGAGGACCCCAGGGGTAGATGCAGCACTTCAGGTGAAGTCTCAAAAGTGCTGAGGGGGAGAATCACCTCTCTTGACCTGCTGATCTCACTGCTTTTGATGCAGCCCAGAAGTCAGTGCCTCCTTCCCCCTTTCTATGCGACTTTTTCAGGGTTTGCTCTGTTAATTTCTTTGCAAATAAGATGAGCAGTGTTAGAAAGGTACATAAAATTTGCTTTTCAGAGGAAGGAATATCGATACCTACAAATGGATATCAGCTGCAATGAAGGTGTGAAAGGGCCCTGTCACATCAGCCTGAAGTTGCCTGGTGGAATAAGCCAAAATAGTGACTGTACTGCTGGAAGACTCTCTGCTTCCTGGAATTCCTGGGAATTTTTTACCAACTTCTGCATAAAATCTGTCTTCCACTTTTTCCAAATGTAATTTTCCTGGACACAGCTGGTCTTTAAGCTTTGCTTGTGGAGGATCCAAGCCTTTCCCCTGTTTCACAAAGAGGGAATGCAGGTTTTGTCCTTGTTCTGCTTAATCTAAGGATTTATCTGGGTTTCACTTTCTGCCTGATTGTAAATGAAGTTTGTCCATCCTAATCTTCTCTGGGGGCAACTTGTGAGAACCACAGATGTTTTCTGAGCCTGTAGAGAGTCTCAGAGGAAGGATTGCAAAGCGGAGTTGCTCTCTTGAGAGAGTCTATAGTAATAGACATACCTGTATTAATTACTCTGCTGAAACAACACACATGTCTCAACTAATGCTCACTGCATGGACTCAAACTGCATTCTTTTACCTTCTTTTGTCTCCTTTTTTCTTAATAATATTTTTTTCACTCTCCAAGTCTGTGTCCAGACTTGTTTCCTCTCTCTGCTTTGTCTTCAGACCCTGGGCAGAATTTGACTTAATATGTTTGTTTAGGCTTTTTTTTGTCGGCCACCTGAGCAGAACCACAACACAATAGGCACACATGTTAGCCTCTCATGGATTTATCCCACTCCCTGTGTTTTTGACGTGATGAATTCAGTCGATTGGTAAATGGATAAATAGTGAGAAAAATTGCTTTCTTTCATTACTCTGCATGGCTGTGTCGTTACCCTTTAATATTACATCATTATTGACTGATGCAGGCTATCAAGACATGGCCAGTGGGATATAATGCCTTGGTAGAGATGTGCAAAATATTTCATTCAAAGTTTACCCCTCTATTGGTACACCTGTGTATGGCTGAAAGACGGAGACGAAGAGAGATGTGAAACCCCAGCAACATAAATGGACAAGCGTGCTCTTCACTTTATCTTGGACTTCAATTTGTGATAAATACTTTGGTGCGAAGTTGGCTCTGCTCTTTATCAGAAGGACCAGATCCATTTTAAACCATGATGCCAAGACTGGACATCCCCCAAGCTCATCTTGCCCCTGACATGCCAGTTCCTTGGTATAAAAACTCCATGACTTTTCTCTTTAAATACTATTATGGCTTGATCTAACAAGTTAGTTGCAATCCAAGAGATATGAGCGAGAAAACCAAGGCAGGTTTCTGTTCTTACTGAAGTCCTACCTCCTAAAAATAGAGAGAAAGAAAGGGAGGGATGGAAGAAAGGAAGGAAAAGAGAGAGGGAGGGAGGGAAGAAGAGAAAGAGGGAGGGAAGGAGGGAGGAAGGGAGAAAGGGAGGAAGGAAGGAAATTTATTTTCCTCCTAGTCTTTTTACTTAATTATTTTAATGTTGTTTGCTACCTGGGTTTGACTGGCCAGGTCTGTGCTTCCTGCCTCACTCTCACACTGAACAAAACTTTGGGCAGTGTATCAAACCTTTGCAATTTGCTTTCTTAATTTCATTTGGTATTTGGAGATTTCTGTTAAATAGTCTTTTCCCATATGAGACTCTGGTCTGCTGCTTCCATATCTGAGCAATGCACAGGAAATGAGAGAGGATAAACAGAAACAGAGGAGTCTGTGGAGGAGTAAAAAACCTAGCCCAAAACATCTTTACTAAGAAAAGATAAAACAACAGTGACAATGTGACAAAAAAAAAAAAAATTATACATTCAGCTGTCCATGCTCAAAACATATGCATGATTGTTCATTGCCTACCCACTGTAGTCACCACTAAATTAATCCCCGAATGTCTGTTGGCATGAGGTCATATTAATGAACAGGCAAAACAACCACTGTCAACCCAAAGTGTAGTTGGTCCATGGAACTCATTGCTGTAGGGAGTCACAGATGGCAAAAGTTTACGTGGGTGCATAAAATAACTAAAGAGATTCATGGAAAAGTCCACTCTGGAAAAGTAACCTCAAGGAAATCCTGAGCCTACATCACAGGGAAAGCAGAGCAGTATGTCTTTCTCATTCTTACGCTCGTAACTGCTTTTGGCTCCTGTGGAGAGATGGCACTGGGCTAGATAGACTGGCTTGATGCAGCTGTTCTTATTTCCCTGTGTTTATGTAGAACACATATTTTGAAACAAATCCATAATATTAGTAAAAGGACAGAGAAATGTGTTAGAAAGACATTTTAGCAATCGGTTAAGAAAGAAAGAAAAAAGTGAAAAAAAAATATTGTCAGAGAGCTGGCTGTCTGCCCCACTACTGTATTTCCCCTTCCCCTTGCTATCTTAGCCCTCATTTGGGAAAAAAGACATGTCAAATTAAAGATGAATAAAAACTCATTAAGAAACAACAAGCCTAGATGAAATTGCCACTGGGATTACACTGATGGAATGGTCTTCCTCCACCCTTACTTTTGTTCAAAGATTGCAAAACGTTTTTCTCCTCCAGGGCTCTTGCCTCTACCCTGGTCCTGGCTAACTCCACTCCTGCATGAAACCCAGGGTTTGAAGGGTCCATGTGGGGAGAAAGGAGAAGAGAGAGGGAATTGTTTGTTATGCTTCCTTTTGTTTTTAATTAACCTCCGGTGTTTTCTTTGCCTAGAGACCAAATCCTCTCACCCCGATTTTTTACACATGCCTGCATTCAGACTGCAGAAAAGATCAAGAGAGAGAAAAAACAAGAAAGTTAGAGGGGGGAAAAAAAACACCTTCTCCTTTAAAAAGAGAAGCTTTACTGCTATCTGTGGAAGTTTTACAGGCCAATCTTTGCTTATTAATCCTGGGATGGAGCAAGCCCAAGAGGAGAAGACACACTCACAGATAAAGAGTGAGCTACCAGACTTCTGCAGCTCGGGGTTCCTGCAGCAAACTCTCATTTCAGGGGCTTTCACAGGAACCTCTGGGTTGGGCTTTAAGACAGAGGTGTGAGACATGATCCTCCCTTTGCAAGGCTTTTCTTGCTCTTTAGCCCACACACTTAAAGATGGTGATGGTTCAACAAATACCACCACTGAAACAGCTGTGAACTTATTCAGCAGATCTAAAGTTATATCTCAAGCACATTGGAGCACCTTTGTCTATCTGTGTTCATGTTCTGTGACAAGACAGCATGAGAAGTTTCCTAGGATGTTATGGGAGGTCTTAAGGTAGGAGGGGGGTCAATATATACTGCAGTGTATTGGCCATGCAGAAGTGGCACATTATTGCAAAAACTTAGGCTAGAAAAAGGGGAGCCACTGTTTCCATTGAATTACCTGGGTGGGAGTTCTTGGAATCGTTAGGGACATGAAGCACAGTTGCAGTTTAGATTTGATGTATCTTAATCTCCAGGAGTGAGCTGAGCTCTACATTTCCATTTGTGCACATGCCAATGGAGTTGCTTTCTGATATAGGGAAAAATACAAATTTACTTTGTAGATGGACCAATTAGAGGTCAAGGAAAGCTATAAAATATTCATCATGAAACTTTAAGAGGAAGACAGTCAACATAACTACCTTCTAGTCTGTGATTAGAGAAGAATGAACATTTCAGATATGCATGGTGACAGAAATATAGGTGGAGGGCAGGACAGGGAGATTTTTGCTAGGCAGATTAACACAGGCATAATCAAAGGCTGGAGTAATAATTTACATTTAAACTTTTGTTCCACACAAATTCAGATTGAAGATATCTACAGAAACTGAAGAACAGATTTCCATAACCCCCCATTATTTCTGTGAACTTGTCCAACAACAGCACAGCATCATGCTGCAGAGAGACTGGTCACTTCAGCACCCTGAGCTATTTGATGAGTAGTAGTGTCCTCATCTTTTTTGGTCTCTTTACTTTGCCAATAGTTCTGTTACACAAGGGAACACACCAAACAACAGCTTTCCTGCGAAAAGTGCTGTCTTTCCAGGGGACAGACAGACCAGCAAAAAGCTTTCTGTCACTTCAGATGGGACTTTGGGCTAAATTCTCAGCTGATGTAAATCAGTGTAGCTCCAATGAGCTTCAAGTTGATGAAGCAGATTGAAACCACCTGACAACGATCTTGGAGAATCTGTAGGACATGTTGGTGCACAGGTTATGTTTAAAAATAACAGTGGTAATAACAGCAATGACACAAATGGAATTTGCTATGGGGCCTCTGAAACACCACCAGAAAGTTGAAAACCTGAACAGTATAAAGATTTGAGTATGAGTTTCCTGGTCTGTGGACCAGACTTGGGAATTCAATGCTTTGTGTACCTTCACAGATTAAAAGATCATTCTGCTGCTGTTTTGAAAACAGTGAAATAGTTAAGTAAGATAAATTATATGATACAATAAAACTGTTTCAGATCTTCTGTAATTGAGTCCCTAACTCACCATATCTGTTACGACAAATTCAAGTCAGGGTGTCACTTATGTAAAGTATCACTCAGGCGTCTATAACATACAGAACAGCCAAAGAAAACAGTGCTGAAATACTTGGATTTTCACTTCTACAGACCTGTGTTTCTTCCCCTTGCCACAAAAGAGAAATCCAGTCCCTGTTAATGATAGCAGGATCTTTACTGTGACGGAAATACAGCCACCACAGAACGCAGCAATGCAATACAAGTGGGTTGTGTGAAGCATCTAGTGGTTATGGAAACCTTAAATCTTGTGAGTTCCCAGTTTTATGATGCACTTATAAACTATTCCTCCTATTCCACACTTAAGGACAATTCCATGCCATCCCAACTTCTTTGTTCTTTAGCTATCAAACAAACCATGAGGGCTGTAAGGGTCTTCAAAAAGCTTTGGGTCTGCTGCCTGTGAAAGGAGGGCCAGAACTATAGCAAAGGTTGGCAGCAAAGGTTTGGAGAGGCTCCCAGCTCAAGTAGCACAGTGGAAGATCACCTTTGGCTATGGTATTACTGACAGATACATTTTTCTCATTTTTAACCTGCCTCCTGTGACAAAAAGTCTCAGCCTCCTCAGACTACCTCAGACTACTACTGTAGTTTTATCTACACAGTTTCTTTCCTCACCATTAAAAAGGATTTCTCTTGGTCAGAATCCTTCTCCATTCAATTTTCTGCCTCTTTCCAGTGGCAATAGGGAAGTGAAAAGGTCTTCAGACAAGTAACAGAAACCCTGTTCTCTCATTAAAGATGTCTGTTGTAACATCCATTAAACGGCGGGTGCCACAAGATGCAGACACTGATACAGGGCAGCGAGCTATCCTGACAGGGACAAGGGGAAGGACATGTCCTCCCACTTTCCTTTTCCAAACTTTATCAGAGCCAGTCTTTGAAAATTCAATATTCGTTCTGAGCTCCTGCTTAATAAACTTGGCAAACATGACATTTTTAAAACAAAACAAAACCATGCTGTTCACTTTCCCTTTTCATTCTTAATTGGCCCATCTAAAAGCAATCAAGTGAACATTTAGCTGTGTAGAAAGAACTGCAGGAGACCTCTTCTCCAAATGCCATTATTCAGGAGTGTGCAGGAGTGTGGATATGTTTATGGAGAGTGGGAGGCACTCTGCAAATTCTCTCTCAACAGTGACAGAGAAAGAGGAGCATAGCCAGGGCTGGGACTATGGGGGGGGGGGGGGAGGGGGGAAGGTAGGCATCGCAGTGTCCCAGTGTTGGGGATTAGCTGTCTGGGGGAAATCACAGCCAGCTATGCCTGTGGCTTAGGCTCCCTGGATGGTATCAAGGGAAATTAGGCACTAGAGTACAAAGTATCTAAAAGGCATACTGAATACGGATCTGCCAAAACTTGCCAAAACAAAACCCTGCAGAGAAAGGGATCTCTTAACCCCCACCTCTAAATGGGTCTCAGATACCACCCTTTGTTAGGGGATTGGCTTGCCAGGCTTAAGTGCATGAGCCCCTTCTTGCACTACTCACCCACCCAGAGGAGGGTCCCCACTCAAGCAGCTGCTCTGTGCAAGGAAAGGTAAATTCCAGGCTCTGAAGCAAGAGGGAATGAGGTGTGTGTAAAGCATGGCTGTCAGCCTGTCTTTCCCACAGCTGAAGTGCAGACCTACCAAAGTACTTAATCTGTTTCACCTGTTAATGGGTTTGGGGGTAAGAAATGCTGTCTCATCTGCTTGGGGTGTGTGATGAAAGACATCAGGTGTAGATCAAGCTAACTTTGCACAGCAGGTAATACAATTTCTAGAAATACACACACAAGTGTGTCTAGGGCAGGAATCAGGTTTCAACAGTGGAGCCATACAGAACGTATAATTATATTTTGCATTTTTAATAGACCTATTAGCATAATAATGCATTAGTCTAATAGAATATTAATGTAATGCAGAAATATTAGCATATTACAGATCCTTATTCATTAATATATTAGACCCTTATTGTATTAGTGGCACAATCTACTAGAGAAAACGTTGCTTTGTGTCTGATATTGCAATACCAGAAAAAATTGAGGTGGCAAATAAAGAGCCTCTCTGTGTCACAGGCATGCCTGAGCCTAGGTGTTAATGCAAGAGGTGAGAAAAAAATGCTTTTGCAGACAAAAGGACCTGATACTTGAGTAGCTTTTCCATTTTCTCTGAATTCAACCTAAAAACTTGTAAAGCTGTTTCCATTAAAAAAAAATCCAACAAAAAAACCAAACCAAACCAAAACAAAAAACCCCAACAGCACTCTAAATCCTAAACCCTTAAAAATCTCAGAGCATGGAAAAAGTGAGTCCATTTTCTGACATTTAGATGTTCTCCTAAAATGTAAGGAACCGGCCGGGTTCAGATCATTGCTCTCCCACAGTTTCACACTCTAGGAAGTGCCTAATCTGAGGACCTGGTGGCCTCCCTGGTGACCAGCACCCCATTTCAGGGTTTCCACTTCCAAAAAAATTAACTCAGCAGCTCATACCCAGATACCCCACAGAAGGGATCAACAACCTCGCTACCTGTTTATCTGGCATTCTGACATTGGTCCACTTCCTCTACCACCACCAGAAAAGACTCTCCTGATAAATACTTAATTGAAAACAGTAGTGTCCCATGAAAAGATCTGACAATTCCTATTAAATTAAGGCCCCAAAATTCTTCTGCATCTTCATTAAGATGTTGTCAGATTGACATCAGCCCTGGAGTCCCATCACTTATCTGCTCTCCCCATCCACCCCTCAACAGGGAGAGAGGCCTCTTTGAGCGTGTGTTGCTGTTCCTCCCTTTGTGCTGGGAAAATGGACTCCAAGGGCATTTTTAAGGCAGGACCCTCAGACAACCAGAAAGTCAAATCAGGATTGCTTTCTCTGATAGGGACTCGACTCCCCCATGAATGGGGCTGTACAATGCAGTTGCCTGCTCAAGCTACATATCAGGCTGCATGACCCTGATGTCCTTATGGCAACTGAATAAACATTCTCTATAAGCTACGGAAAACAAATATCATCTAGCGACTTAATCCCACGTCTCTCATTCACAGACAGACTGACAAACAGGTCTAATTCTCTTATTAATACTTTGAGTATAGGCAGCAGCACTGACCAAGATGACTCATAGGTTAGATTACGTGCTTTTAGCAGAACAGGAAAATATATGAAACAGAAAAATGAGGAATGTCAGTAGGGATGCAGAGTTTTGAAGTCTGTTGTTTCTTTTCTTCTTCTTTTGAGGAAATGCAGTACAGTCCTTCCTAGAAGCAGATATTCTCCAAGCTCGAGGTAACCCTCCCAAGTAAGGACAACAAAGAGAAGGTGAAAATCATAATGCTTACCCTCCAGAAGGCATTTACTTCAACCTGGCCTTTCTGTGGCATCAGGATTGTTTGAAACTCCTTCTAAGGAGCTCAGCAAAGTAAGAATTTTGCTTTTAAAAATAATACACTAGATCCCCAATAACAAAGCTGTTGAATTGAACTGACCGTAGTCAGTTCTTAGTCTTACATTAGAGTCAAGGGGCTGTTTTCCTTCGTTTTTGTTTTTTATTTTTTTCCCCTGATGCATTTAAACAGCAGCTTTCCTCTTCTCCTTGTGATCATGTTAAATGTTTAATTGCTCTTTGCATTTGCTGACGGCACAACATAAGCCCCTGCAGTAAAAGAGATTTGTGCTAAAACTCAAGTGCTTAAGAAATAAGGAAAGGGGTTATATTTTGGGTCAGTTCAATTATCTCTATTTTTTTTGAATAATATATTAATTTTAATATAAGCTGCAGCACAGAAGTGCAATTAGCATTCAGACAATGTGAGAAAGTCTTGCCTGAAGTTAACTGATGTGTACAATTCATGCAGGGGATTCAGGGAGGTTAGGCAGTGCGGATCACTGATATAACACAGCTAAGCCAGGTCCTCAGATGGTGTAAATCAGCACCGTCAGTGAAGCTGTTCTGATTTACACTGCATAATTATGTCCCCCCCGCTACAGGCTGAAGATGACAGCATTGGGAACATCACTGGAATATCGACTTTTTATAAATTCCAAATTACATTAAAGCAACGCTGTTAGATTGAAAGCAAACCTTTTATTAGTAGGTATCAGCCATTCAGAACCAATGTCAGACCCTCCAAAGAAAAAGATTTAAAAAACAAGGAGAAAGCCTTACCCCTCACTTTCACATCAGTCCAAGGCAGATGCTTTTGCACCCTGTTTTAGGTTAAACCACTGCACTCTCTGCCTGGCATAAAAGGGATGCTGAGCACAGAGGAACCAAAGTACTCTCTGGTGGGACCCATCTCCTTCCAAATTAATGCTTCAGGCTGAAATACACAGATATTTATCCTCCTACCATATCTGGCTCCTCACACCTAAATCTGCTGTAACCCCTTTGCAGGCCTGACCTGAGTGAGAGGGTGGCTGTGTGGGGTTTGGTTGCCAGCTGGGGTGAAACCACAACACTGAGGCTGGTGAACAACCCAAGCAGAACAACCCCCTGTATTTCTAGCCTCAAAATTCCCAACCAGTTCAAGCTGGGAGGTTCACTCAGGAGTTTTGCAAAAGAGTCTTTTCTGTCAGAACCTGTCTAAATTCAAAGAATTAATGAGCTTGTATTCTGCAATGGGCTGGGAAAGAAAACGACCTAGAGAGACCCTTGATAGAACCCTTTATACTGCTTTGTTACTGTCCTTTGTTCAGCCCCCCAGCAGACTGGGGCTCTGCTGCCTGGTGAAGAGGGGGCCCAGCTGATCCTGAAATGCAATCAATGCATAACAGCTTCAACCAATCCATCTAATTTACTGCCTGCATTTCTTCTGGGTTTGCTTTTCCCATAATTTTTTCCTCTCACCATGAAGAAAAGACACTTGTTAAAAAATAAAATAAAAAAAGAACAAAAGGTTACAGAAAAGATAACGTGATGGTTTTTTTGGTTTTGTTGTTTGTTTGTTGTTTGGGATTTTTTGTTTTGTTTCATTTTTGTTTTCTCTGAATTCACTCTACATTTTCCCTTCCTAAACATTGTTTTGGGAATCTTCTTATTTAACAAAACAAGGTCGACTCATCAGCACAAAAGCTGAGAGTTTCACCGGGTCCAAGACTGCTTCCATCTACGGAATTACTTTTTAACACATTAAGAGTAAAAATTACCCCCTCTGAGCCAAATGCAGATTGACAGCCAAACACCAAACAATCACATTTTGTTAATGCATTTACAAAGGTGCAAATGCCTAATCCAACACTGGTTTGCTCTGACAACACAACAGTGTTGTTGGGCTGTCTGGTTCTTTTTAAGAGATTTTGGGAGGGAGACTCTTGTTACTGTTTAAGGGAGAAGACAGGAATCCTGGGAATCCCTGGGGCTATGGGGTTGCTCACCAACATCTCAAGACTGTTTTGCTTGTTTATAGTTCAGAATGCAGGTTTTGTGTCAAAAACTGAAGCCTTTAACATTTTCAAAGCCTGTCTTCCTCTCAGTTGTGGTGCACATGCTGATGGAGAAAAACAAGGGCACCCAGAGTTCAGTAGTTCTTATAATTGGACCTAAACTGATTTCAGTCTGAGGTCAATTCAAAGAGGAAGCTTCAGGTGCCATTCAGAAATGACAGGAGAGCCTGATATAAGCCCTAATATTGCAGGAATAATGTAGCACTGATCAGCTGGAAATCATTGCTGGAAAGTTGCTGTAGGGATTGTCTTGCTTGAGCATAAGCTATGGATCTAGGTTATTTAGACTGACAGATAGACAGACAGATATGGGTAAGGTGGTGAAATTCCAACCTTATCACTCAGTGATCTAATTTAACCTGATTTTCTTCTATTTAATTTTTGGTGCATTACTACAAAGGTGTCTGTAACCTCATTACCTAAGCATGGGAAATGTAAAATTAGACTAATTGGTAATAGAGATAAATAGTTACACCATTCAGCCGTTATGTACTTCCCCTTACCTATTCTTATGCAAGAGTCTTTCAGTTTTCAGTGCTGTTGAAAAGGGAAACATTCAAGGCTTAATATTTGTCTGCATTTTTTTTTTAAGTGGTCGATACAAACACTGACACACACACACTCACAGCTCTGCAGCAATCTCAGTCCTCCTGAAAATGGTTCATTGAGCGCCTCTGAAACATCAGTGTGAAGGCATGAGATCACATGAGACACTTGAAAGCGTTGAAAATTCACCTTCCTTATTTGTGTCTGCCTTGTCCTCCATGTAGAAAAGTCACCACCTTATCCACCTGACCTTTAGAAGATAACTGGTTCCCAATGCAGTTTTAAAACATGTAGACATGGGGTGCTCTGTTGTTTTTAAGGATAAAAAGCAGGGCTAGAAATACAGAGGGAAGTTACATGACATGGCTCTTTTGCAAACTAACGGGTGATTTGGTTGGCATCAGTCAGGGTCACAGTGGTGGAGCTGGGAATGGTGCTACCTCTGAAGCAGAAGAACAAATTCCCACCTTCCACTTCATCTAGCCTAAAGGAAGGAAAGGCTCACAGGGATCTGCTGCCCACCCACTGTCCCAAGGACTCGGGGGGCTGTGTTAATCCCATCACCCTAACAGAACATAACAATGTGTTGGGAGTACTTACCACATTCCTTGAAATTGAAGAAAGTTGCCATGGTTATTAGTAGCTCCTAATGATATTTGCATAGATTAACAGACTTTAATGCAATCATGAATGCTACAATCCCGGAGAAAATAATGAAGAAATCCATTATGAGGTAATAAAATAACTAAGTCAATACAGTAATAATTTGATCCGATATTAGTAATAATTTCATCTCCTGCTGCAAGGCAATTTTAATGCACATACCATTTCTGGACAGTTTTATAAATATCACCTTTGTTTGAGATAATTAATTAGCAAAATCAAAAAATATATTGCTGGTATTTTGTACGATAAATTAGTCATTAGGTTTAAACTGGCAGGCTGTAATAAAACTTATTAAGATAAATATGCTGGGATTCTTAACACTTCAGAGAAGCTGTTCTCCTCTGTCTTAAGGCTCTTCTAGTGCAGAGCTATCATTGCTGCTGGATGGTTTCTGTGTATGTTAAAACCCAATTATGAAAATCATGTTTATAACCCTGACTTGCTTAGCAATAGGAGCGGAATGCATTAGCTCATATGTGCCCAGTAGACGAGGCTAAGGTGAGGGTGAGTTGCTGAGGGCCCTATTATCTCACTTCCCATCGTCAGTCAGAGCCCAGAGCCTCCTGCAAGACTAAACCAAAGTAACTTCACTTCAGAGGACCCCAGGTCCAGGTCATTCTGCTGATTGAGGGGAGCGTTTTGCAGTCAGAGCCAGGGGAAGAGGTGGGGTGCTTATCAATTCTAGTTTTCTACTTCTGCTCTAATTTTGTGACTACTGAATTATTTTGTGCCTTCCAGAAGTGCCTGGAAATCACAACAGACCCCAGCAACATCTGTGACAAAGTGGTCATTGGGGCCAAAAGATACTACACTTGACAGTGACCACCATTTCCAGCACTCTGAGATGTTCCCTCCGTGTGGCTGGGGCTCTGAGAAAGGCTCGCTGTGTGTTTGGGGAGCTGTCCCAGCCAGATGGCACAGGCTGGCTGAGACTGTCAGTACTGGATGGGGACCAGCTTCTTGCAAGGAGCACAGATCTCGCCATCTAATGAGCTGATCTTGGCTCCCTGGAAGACTGCTATGTGGCCAAAATAAGGATTGCCATTCTGGGCTTCATGACACCACTACCCAGGAACAGGGGTACTAAATCATTATTAGATCGACTTTTCAAAGGGCATCGTTTGGGTCTTGCTTAAACATCCCCTGAGCCAGTTTACTGTCATCTTCTCAAGGCATTACAGTCTTCCACTCCAGCCAAACTCTGCCCTCTCCCCACAGTTCCATATCCAGCAAGGTTTCCAAATCCATGTCACTTTGAATTTGGAATGGTAATAAGTGACATAAATTGATGATACATGAAACTCTAGGTCTCTGTGTGGGCCAATTCTCAATGCAAAATAGGAATGTTACCAAAACCTCATTCTCATTTATAAAAATACTCACAAGAGTTCAACATTGAGCTGGGAGTAGGCCACGATTGTTGGAATCTACTAGTAAGCCAACATTGTAGTAAGTAAATAGTCAAAAGAAAGTTGCAAAAACCATTTCTCCTCCCATTCAGAAAACCACATCTGCTGTAATACCATTAAGGCAGCACAATACATTATAGAGCTAAGAAGCTCACTCTACTGTAGAAACACTTCTAATACACCATGGACATCACTCTTGAAATAAAATGATAGAATCAATACTTTGTCATACTTGTTTAGCTTCTTTGGGGAGAACAAATGTTTCCCCCCACCATGTAGCACTGCCTTTACTTTGTGGATACCTTTTCATTGATGTACAAAGTGCTTTATGTACAAGTTTGTTTAGGAATCCCACAAGCTCTGAAGTGCTGGAGGCTGGAAGAGCAACTGGGGCAAAAATCATTGTACAAGCACTTTATTCTTAAATTTTATTTTCTTTAATTTTTTAAGCATGCTTTTTTAAAGTATGGCCAGTGTTGGGGAAGGTTGTTGGACTAAAAGGACCTTCGATAGACACAGAATAGCCATTACTATATAATCATATCACATTCCAGCGCCAATTGGCATGGTCCACCGCATTCAGTTGGTGGGCTGTATGCCTTGCTTTTTAATGAGACCTTATTAGACTTGAATTTTAGTACTGATATTGGGTATATTAGTTGGAAAGCTGTTTAAAAGTGTTGTGACATGAAGAGGACTGCAAGTCTAGGCAAAACCTTAGAGATTAGTCAATTTGCTGTTGTTTGTGGAACATGTCAACACCACTGCACTCTCTGTTCTATTATCTCTGATTTGGTGCTTTTGAATACACATTTGCTTTGACTGCTCAAAGGGGAAGGCAGGGTTTTTCAGGACCAGATTTTTGGGTGTAGGTTTCCTCAAAGTGGTCTGAGACTTCTAATTATCCATTGGAGCTATTGTTTTGGATGATCTCCATTGTGCTTCTCTGTGATGAACATGCATGACCCAAGTTCTGCTCAATGTCTGTGAACCACGAGTAATCTGGCACTTCCAAAATGATGTTTCAGTGATGGCTATTGGGTGGGTTCTCTGTTGGCTATTATTCTTTTCTCCCCTGTGTACACTGAGAAATGTAAACACAGAGTAAAACAGGACTGTTTTTATAACTACCAAAAGAAACTACGAACTACTTGGGAGAATTTTGTCTTATTGGTGGCATCATACTATCCCTCTCATTAAGACCTCATGGCTACACAGGATGAAGTGACAAAAAATATAAGGATGAAGGGGTAGACCTCACAGCACATTTTGTTCAAGTTGGAAAAGCCCCTGCGTAGTAGGCCATTTTCGGCTTAGCTGGATCATGGGAGGTTTGGGGAGTGTTGCAGCCCAGTTCTGTTTACCACCAGGAATGCTCAGCTTTGCAGACTTCCCTGCACCGCTAAATCAAACAACCTCAGGGGTGAGGGCAGTGAGGAAAAGGCCTTCAGCATCTCTTGTGGAAAAGTGACCATAGCGACAGGCATCTTACAACTGCCATTCCCACAATCGTTCCCCTTGTCAATACGATGACCTTTCAGAGGCAGAAGCTCCTTTTTATTACTCTGTGCACTGGGGTAAAGCAGGCCACGCTGTGTTATCTACCCAATTTATCAACACTATTTACAGCAGGTCCATTCCACTGTCTGGCTTAACTCAGTGCCCAGAGACTCGGCATTGAGAGAGGAGGCTGCTGCTGAAGAGAAAGAAATGTCAATTCCAGCCTAGTCCCCTAAAGTGAAATAAAAAAAAAAAGTAAATAAGGAAAGAGAAGTAAATACAGTATCTCCAGGGTGATTGCCTCTATCTAGTCCAATACAGGCAAGTATGAAACCAATAGAAACACCATCTTATCCTCTTAGTTATCACCACACACAGAATGTCATCTCTTGGTGGCCTAAAAAGAAAGAAGTGTGCTGCATCCATCTTTAATGAATACAGCACATCTCTCACCTGCTTGTATTTTAGCAACTCCAAACTGCTGAAAAAGGAGATAGGAGAATTTGTTCTTCTTGTTTGCCCTGAATCATGGGGATGGACTAAAGTAGTTTTTGTTCTGCTTTGTTTTCTTAAGGATTACTTTGAGTAATTTTGTTTCCTTTCTGCTCTTCGGTTCTTTAAGTGTTCAGGTTTGCCATCAGTTCTTCAGAACTTGTGATCAAGATGTAATCCTTTACTTTTTAAATTAGAGAAAAACAGGCTGTTATTTGCACAGATAGTTGTAAGGGCTGCAGGTAATTGGAAAACACTGAGTATCATGAGACTCACTGTGAAGTCACAAGGGTGGCAGTCTACCCTCTATCACACTGAAATCATTTGAGCCTTTAGCGTGCCTTTTTAGCAGGTTCAAATTCACTACGGTGGCAAAATAGGC
>JAWWLV010000100.1:64824139-64847838 GCA_035041135.1 Platyrinchus mystaceus
TCCACCTTTCAAGAGTATTTTTTAGGTCAAATGTCCCCTTGTCTCTGCTAAACCCACAGATCATTTTCTCCTTTAAATGCAGATAATTATCTGTTGTTTGAAAAAAGATAATTGAAGGACTTCTGATGAAAGTGAAATTTTCCCACAATTCAAATAATAGTTCTGAAAGCCATTTCTTGTGAGAGCAATAGTTTAGCTGTCTTACATCCCCAGCCTTCACAGGGCTGGGCTCCCCTGCCAGGCTACAAATCCCATGGTGCCCCCCCTCCACAGCATTTGCCTGAGGCACCACCACAGCTCAGGTCAGTCCGCTTGGAAATTGAATTTCAATTTGAGAAAAGTCTAAATGTTCTTCTTCAATCAAAGATGTCAGACTAAAAAGTTTCACTGTTTCTGGAACTCCTTGTACCAAGATGGGTTTCTGATATTCTGCCTTTTCATTCCAATTCAGAAAAAAACCCAAATGTTGACAAAACTATAATTGCTTAAGTCAGCTTTCCTATTTAGGTTTGTTTTGTTAGAGTAAAGCAGAAGGCTGTAAGGGCATTTCCACTTCTGTTTAGTTCATTTAGGAAGTTTTAAAATAAGGTGGAATCTGTTGCCCTCTTAAAGGAATAATAGTGTTTGGTCTAACTATTTTAAGTAAGGCTGTGGGTAAACGTTACAGCAATCCAAGTACATGGCACCAGCTAAAGGATCACAAAAGCTTCGAGCACATGAAATAAAGTGCTGATCTTAGATACTGCTGCTTCAAATGTCTTTGATGTTTTTTGATGCTTTAACTGTGCCTCAAAAAGTTTCAGACTGAGCCTAAGCTTCAGATAGAATCTGGGATTAATGCCCAGCTGTAGAAAATCTATTTTCTATTCTTCTATGTAAAACTAATGTTAAAACTTTAACATTTTAGCAGAGCTAGCTAGTTCACTGATGCAATTTGATTGTGTGTTCACACCTGGTCTGGATAAATTAACACCACAGTGCTGAGTGCATAGCTCCTGTACTAGAGATTTTGGTGCTATATATAATCAATTGCCCTCTGTCAGTTGACCTGATATAACTCAGCAAATAATTGTCCTTAGCTCTGCCACCCCTGCAGGCAGAAGAAGACATGAGAAACCCAAAAGGTGTATTAGGAATGGTGGCACGATAATTTTAGGCCATGTGGCCACACTTCCATCCAGTGTGGTCACACTAGTACAAACCTTATTGCAGATGAAAATTGAGGTTCTATCTTGATCTTAGAGCCATGGAGAAAAGTAACTGCAATATCAGATACCTGTGAGATAGCACCAGTAATGCTTAGTCACCTACAAGTTAAATATAGATTTTCTTAGCTGCTAACCCTGTCCAATTCAATTGTGAACAGAACATTAAAGAACCCAGCTCAGTTTTTGGCATAACTATAAAAAAATAAACATGTCATACTTTATAACCTGCAAATGGCTGCACAGGCAGAGCCTATGGATCCAGGCAGAACATCCTGTCTCTGACAAAGGCCAGCATTGGATGTGTGGAAAAGCTCCGTAAGAGCAGATGCTGATACTGCCTAGGGGTTTCTTCCTTGCCTTGAAACTTAATTAATAAATTTATTGACAAGGCACATGATGCAAGGTACCATCATCACACACTTTTTTTACAGGGAGACTGACAAAGTGAAACTATCACCCTTCTGCCAGGGATGGACTTTGAGACACCCCTTTGGCAAGCGACAGTTCGTTGCTGGGCTCTCACAGGGCAGCAAGGGAAGGAAAGGCATTTCAAAACATGTTTGTGAGACAACAGAAATCAGCAAAGGATACTCAAGGGCAAACATAGCACCTGAAACTACTTGTAATTCACATTTTGTTCCTGAGGAGGTAGAGCATGTTGGCAGTGTCCCTTTAACAGCATTGACACCGCAGAGCCGGTAGCAACAGACTCTCCCTGCCAGTAACCAAGTCGGTGGCAATGCAAAGACACACTGGATTACAGAAAATGCAACTGTGCTGCTCTCAGAGCCTTTACTGAAATAGCTCACTCTTTAATAATATCGCTTCTCAGTCCCCTGTTTCTTAGAGCATTTTGTAACTGGACTTTCTCTTCTCTCGCAACATCCCTCACAACAACTAACTAATTTCCAGTGAAAACAGAGGATCAAATGCCTGTCCTGATATGCACCTGAGACCCAGCAGCAGCAGGTCTGCACCTCCAGGATAACATGGACTTAAATAACAGACATGCCTCTTTTTTAAATGCGTAAGAATAGCTCCATGTATAATTGAAATATTTCTGCCACACATTGCCATGTCTCAGTTGATCCTGACATATGACAGCTGCTAACTAAACAAGTAACACGGGCAATAACACAAATAATGTCTTTTAAAGCCAATCTAGGAACTGCATAGTTGAAACAAGGCCTTGTTGTATGGATGATTATGCTGAGAAAGACTGAAGAGCTGCCTGAACTGTACAAAGCTCAGCTGACCTGTGGCCTCAATCAAAACTCTTTAGGGATTCTTTTAAATACCTGAAGTTGATGGGTTGAAGTGCACTTAGAGTTATACTTCTAGCTCTTGTGGAGAAACTACCGCGTGTTCCCAAATTGTAACAAAAAAACAGAGCAGTGAAAATAAATCTTCCCATTTGCTCTAACGATTTTGGAAGATGTTCTGCCAGAACAAAAGTGACCTTTGCAGAGCTGCACAAAGTGACTGTCTAACAGTTCTCTTTTCACACCTTACTGAAGGCTATTCTAGATTTTGTGTGGCATGTATCCTCTGCTCTCTGCAGACCACCACTGAAATCACCTGAAAAGAGAAGATGACATCGAGACAGTGCCACCTCCAGTGTTCTGTTTGGAGTGGAGAGTGACAAAACAAGACAATCTCCTGTCCTCAGCCCACAAATAGTAAAGTTCTGAACCCTAGTGAAGAAATCTCCAGGATGAGCATAAAGATGGAGAGTTTGGCTGTGTGTCAGCACTAAGGAGATTTTAGGGCAATTTACCTATCTGTGCAGGCAATTTCTTCTTAGCAATGCCAAGGACCGCATCACTTCACTACTGTTAAATATATGTGAGGGAAAACAATGGTGACTGATGGAGAAGTGAGAAATGGTTATGGGCCATGTTCTGGCCATGTACTGGCCATTAACACCAATCTAAAAAAAGTCATGCTGTATTTGGGTGACCTTTACCCTCTTTCCTACAATAATCAGAACCCAAATACACCACAGACTAAGCTAAATCTACTTATAGGCAACAGTGACTGTCAATCTGAGCCAGTCACAGGCACCTTGGGTGCTGAGCAATGCTTGCAGGAACAGTTTCTCATCCTACTGAGACCAAAAGAGCTGCCATGATGAAGACAAGAATGATATTTGAGAGAATTTTCATCAGGAAACACTTATCAGTCCAATCTATATGACTATGGTGGCAGGTAAAAATGTTAACCCTAAATTAAATTGTTTCAGTCACAATAAGGACCAAACTTCCTTCTACTCCCTGTCAAAGCACAGGGTGGCTTGTGAGCAGCATACTGTTTTCAGTAGGAAAATCAATTTTCCGACTGCATAAGAGAGAAAAAAAATCTGAAACAAACCAATGAGCAAAAAAACCCCAGGGAGGCAATAGAGAAAAAAGGGGTGAAGGGGTCCAAGTGAAGTGATAAAATGTATGTCTGTCTCCCCAGACGCAAAAACACCCAACCCTATCTTCTGAACCAAAATCCTGATGTTGGAAGGCATGCAGGCTCAGAGGAAAATAACTGTAATTTGTGTGAAGAAGGCATTTGCAGCAATTCATTATAATTCCTTGCTTGCTGTCACCCGTCTCTAAAGTCACTGGCAATGCAGTACTCGTGTGAAGTTATTAAGGCCAAACTCTCTTTAGATTCATGGCAAGTGCCGAATGACAAGGCGAGAGCCCAGGCAGTGATAAAGTGAAGTGACATGCCATACCCCCTTCCTCTCCCCCACCCCATCACCACCATGCCAAGGATGAAAACACTGCAGATTTTGCAAATGAGAGCCACCTCTCCTCTCCCTGCCCTGTGCTGGGTTCTGCCTGACATATACACATCTCCTTGAAGCATGCACCCAGAGGAGGGAGCAGGGAGTGGAGAAAGGCAAAGAGAAATGTGCTTTTCCTCACTTTCCTTCCACAAAGATCACACAGGTTTCTCTCAGAGGTTCCCAAACAGATGGCATATATGTGAGATACAGGGATAGGCAGGTTGTGCAGAGGAGAGATCTAGGTGGGAACTTTTCAGCTATATGAGATAAAGGCACCTCTTCAAAAAATTATATATCTCTATATATAAATTGATTGCCAACTTATCTATATCTAGTTTTATCCCTCTATCTGTGTTTCACTGTTCTTTTTAGTAACCCCAAGACAAGACGGAGAAGAGGTGAATCTCTTACAGTTATACAGACTCCCAGAAAATAAAATGTGTAAGTAAAAGGTGATCACTCTGGAGATCAGGGCTCCTTTCAAACTGCTTTTCTCTGTCCCCTCCTGCTTTTTCTTGCATCCTTGGCCTCTATGTTTTTTCCTTCCTCTGCCTGTCCCTTCTCTTCCTAAGCTGGGCAGAAAAATCAGCTTAAAGGATAATACTGCTCAGCTTTCAGTAGGATAACATAGCCAGCCCACTGGGAAGAGGAAACCTCAAACCCAACCAGAATGATGAAAACAAGCAGGTTATTAAAGGTCCTCCTAAAGCGACAGCTAAACCTGTGTTTGCAGATACTCACAGGCTGTTGCTCAGCAGTGAGGATCTCTGGTTCAAATCCAAGTGCTTGCCAACAGCAGGGTTGTAGTGGGAAAATATCCTCTCCTCCCTCTTAGCCCCTTACTCAGAAAAGCCATATGCTATTTTAGCAGTGTGGGGATGCTCATAGGCTCTGAGCACAATCTGTCAGAAACCAAAGAGGAATCACCTTGCCCAAAAGACTTCTACAAGTTAAATTAACCTGCAATCAGCTTCTTCCCATGTTAGGTTTCAAAACTGCAGCAAAACCTATATTGCCAAAACTTCAAACAGATGAGCAAGGCTATTAAGAGGCATCTGATGGGACCAGGTGTATAACCGCAGTTCACTGTGTTCTCATGCCCTGGGTCATGGTCATCCCTGAAGTTATCCTTTACACCGGGGAACTGATGGCCCATCTCACCTCCCTTGAGGCTAGGGAGAACATGTAGACCTTTGCAAGTATGTCTGAAAATTCGATCCTCCAAAATCTCAGGAAAACAGGCTTGCAAAAAGTCTTCCATAGTACCTGCAGCCAGAGAAAGGTCCATCAGCAGCCACCCCTCACTGCTCTCCCAGTAGGAAGCACAAATGCTGTTGACTTTTCTGATCTTAGTAGGTTGAGAGAGGTTTTGCCTTTCAAATATCTGAGGATTTCAAATGAAGTCACCTTCTTGATGGAACCAGCTAAGCATGTGGGGCATGGATGCTCCAGGAGAAGAAAGGAAAGGGGCCCTGACTCCCCAAGGGATCAGAAAAGTCTTATTCCACTGAATCCAACAGGAGTTGGGTCTTGAAATGTACTGGGGAACCTAGGAGTGAGTTAACTCTAAGCAAAGATTTAAGGCAAGGGCATAACATAAATGCACCCACTTGTTTAAATTAAAATTGCCCATAACCCTTTTATTTCCTTGCATCTGATTCTTCCCTGGCAGATGACAAGAAATTGCTGGTCGTTTGCGGTTTTTCTTGCAGTGAAAAGCCACAATCAATCACACTTTCTTCTGACCCTGCAGTTACAGAGAAACAGAATGAGTTTGAGCTATATTTTCAGACTCCACAGGTTGCTCTGACTCTGTATTTGGTGCTGCGTCCTCCCTCTCTGCTTCCATGTTATAAAAGATCAGGACTCTCTTTTATAAAATAGTTGTGGCATTTCCATTATCACACATGCCTGAGAACAGGGATGCGATTGCACTGAATAGTGTAAAAAAAAGAAAGGAGAAGGGAAAAAAAAAAGAAGAAAAATCAAAGCACAGCCGAGTTGATTATTTAAAGAGCTGGGTGAAATTTGCCATCCTTTTAAAGTATTCTAGGCTCTGGAATATCACTGTGTCACTTAATGTTTGCAGTTAAGTATTTACAGATCTGTTTCCATGGCAACCGATTCTTCAAAGTTACTTTTACAATTCTGTTTTCTAAAATGTGTTTCTTTGGTTGATTGCACAGGGATATTTGGAAAGCAGCCAGGTCTAAATCATGATTTTTTTCCCATTAAGGAGAGGTCCTTTCTAATCATGTTTAGTTAGTTCTTTGATGGCTTTATCTTGATTCAAAAATGTTTTTTGTTTTTTTTTGTTAGCAGGTGGGAGAGAGAAGGGGGGAAAACACGAACAAGCATCGTGGGACTTCAGCAAAAAAACCAAAGTGTTGGAAATTAGGAATGTGAAATAACCTTGTCTGAGTTGATTTTACTTATCCTTTCACTATTTAGGAGAGTAGGCCTTTAACCACAACAAAATAAATAAATAAAAGTCCCACTGACAGCTTGAATGCATTTTGAGGCCACCGGAGAAGATGACTCACTTATTAATTAGTCAGGGAGATGGCAGCATGGGGCAGGATGATGAACAGTAGAAACAGTGCAGACACTGAGACAGGCAGATTCAGTGCGTGCAAGGGTTGGTTGCCCCCAGCTGCACAGAAACACCTGAATGGAGCAGGTGAAGGTTGAACCCCACCAGAAACGAGACACCTCGTGAAGCAATAGAAGGGAAACAGTCACGAGTTCTGCTATGGTTGCCTTTGCAGCTGTGGGCAAGGTGATTTGAAACATGTCTTTGTGAAGATGTGAAGAATGTGTGTTTGTCCTGAGCTCACTGACCTGTGCTCTTCCCATCCTGGCAGGACCATCTTCCCATCCCTACATCTGGCCCCTAGTCCTTCCCAAGCACACAGAAGGAAGCATAAGAGCTTAACCTATGAAAGCAGTATATTGGGAGCCATACAAGTATATGGGATAAATGGGAAAGGGATGTATGGCCTCTCATAAGATACTGTCACTACCTGAAGTCAGAGACAAATTTGTCAGGCTGACTGCTAAGAGATGGTGCTTAGCAGTGGTTTAGGATAGGGGTAAACTTTTGGGCAGATGTTGGAGAAAAAATCAGCCCAGATGTGCTTGTAAACCTCACCACAACAAAGAGTCCTGCAATGCTCAACAAGCCACCTCCCAGGAAACATTCAAGGTAAGGTTGAACACCTGATCTAGGTGAAGATGTCTCTGCTCATTGCAGGGATGTTGGACTGGATGACCTTTAATGGTCCCCTTCAACCCAAACTATTCCATGATTCCATGACTCTATGATTCTATGATTCTGTGTCCCTGTTGATGGAGACAGGAAAAGTATTATGTTATTTGGCTGGCTTCACGGGTTGATGTAGCTGAAGGTGAGCCTTTAGTATCATTAATAGCCTACTCCTGTGCTACAGGAGGCAGGAGGGTGTATCTCCAGAGAAAGGTTAAGACCAGAAGGTAGAATATTACAGAGTAATCAGAGTCTCACAGAGTGTTTCCCAGGGCAGATTGGTGGGGTATCTGGCATTGATAAAGTAGATTAAATATGGAGATTATTACAATAAGACAAAGAGGGATGGGGAGCGAGATAGTCTGATCCATAATTTCCTATGCTTTCTGTGAGACAACATCAGATGTTCAAATCAAGGAATGAAGTGTCAGGACTCCCAGACTCTCTTTCCAGCTCTGCCACTAATTAAGCATCTGACCACTCAAGCACTCTGTGCCTCCACTAACCTAAACTTTCAGAATTGTTGTCAGATTCTGTTAATTACTGTCTGCAAAGAGCTTAGAAACCTACACAGGATAGATGTTAGACAGGTATTCCAGTTTTAATGTTAAAGTTCAAAATATTATAATTGGAGAACTGGAAAGGGGTGTGGAACTGAAACTGAAGCAACAGAATTACAGGAAAACTTAAAAAGTGAAGGAAAACAAAGGAAAAAAATCTTGAGTTAAAAAGAAGAGAAAATGAAGACTCCTAGGCAGGTGACAGGCCAGGTGAATTTTGGCTTACTGAGATAATAAGCCACTCTTTTTAAACTTTTCACTTTTTCCTCTTGCTGCAGAAATGCTCCATTAACTCTCAGGAAGATGATTGACCATTTGCCCTTTCTAGACAAAGCTGAAATAGTAGAAACATCACAGTAAAACATATGACCCAGCTTTTGGCACACCCTGTGGCTCCAAACCTTTAATGCGCAACACAGAGTCTTGGAATCTGAAGGGAGATGACAAAGAGACACTGCTTTGCTGCAATGTTTATTAAACGGACAACAGAAACGAAGAGGAACAGGAGAAGTTGCAGAGGGCAAATTTACTCCTTGAGGGGGATGGAGGGAGTTGATTTATCCTGATTTATTTACCCTTCAGTGTACTGAGTGAAAAAAAATCTTTGTAATGCATGACCTTGAGGACAAGGAAGCAACAAGAGGTGGGTATGATCACCCCCAAAAAAACCCCCCAAAAAACTCAGGAAGGTAAAAGAAGAGGAAAAGAAAATCAAAATTAAACATAATAACAATGGAGTTTGGCAGTGACCTGTTATATTTCTAATTTGAGCTGGCTGATGGTTTTTCATAGCCTCTTAAAATGGGATCCAAATCACAAAAGCAACAGGTGATGATAACAGCCCTTACCAGCTCCTCTTTCTTCTCCCTGGTCATTTGTTGACTGGTCCAGCTGAGTGAATGCTGTTGTATAAAAAGAGAATAACCTGACTCACTCTGAGTAACCAGCTCTTGAGCCTTCAAGCTCAAGATCACAGTTGGAGAAGGAATAGAAAAGTTTATCTTTGCTCAGAGATATAGATTTTCTGCTGCTGAAAACTAGTCCTTCCCTCCTAAAAGCAGCAGAGGCACTGTACATGTCTTTGTGCCTAAATAAAACAGCATTGGGAACCATTCTCCAGCCCCACAACCAACTGACACAGTCTGACCACACTCACAGCAAGTAGGTCTGTTATTTTGTATGGGCTCTGCTCAGAGAAGCAGGAGAGAAACCCCATATAACAGATCAGTGTTAGCCAAGCCTGGAAATGAAGGGATGTGCTAATGGCATGAGATGTGGCAAAAGGATGTATCAGCACCCATGAGTGTGGAGAGCCTGCTGGAAACACAGTGGGCAGGGTAGGGTGGAAGAAGACAAACCTGGCAGATATTTATTCATATTACTTTTGGGAATGGTCCTTGATGTGCGCTTTCATGTAGGGACCATGATCAGTTTGGACACAGGCCAAAATTATCAAGGGATGTGCTAATGGTTCTGCAGTGTGGGAAACTGCAGTGCAGGGCACATGCCAACATCCTGGACTGTTCTATTTGCAGGTAGAGATGTAGGCATTGTTGCCCATAAAGACAGCAATCTGTTGGCCTTCACTTGTTCTTTGCTTTACACACTGTGGAGAAACTCAAAGCCAAAAGACACTGTGGTGTGGGTTTTCTGGGGCTCTCTTTAACATTGTATGCTATTATTTCATTAGGATACAAGTACATATTTTTTTTCTCCTTGTTTATATGGGAAATATGTCAGAGAAGAGTCAAGACAAACTAGGCTTTCTCTCATAAGCTATGCTCTATAACACATTCATTATTTTTATGAAGACATCTTGGAAAGAAACTTTTCTAAGCCAGCAACTCTTTAAGACTTTCATATACAGTGTAATAAGTCTTTGTCCAGTCCTTCTGGAATGAAACAAGTTGACTTCACTAATAGTCTACTGAGTTCTCACATCTCTATTATAAATAATTTTAGCTGCAGACATTTAATTAATGTTATAAATATACTATTTATGATGTGCTTTGGGAAATTACTAGTTCCCTCAGTATACATCATGTTTGGGTTTATTGTTTTACTTTGCCTTGCTGCAGTGGCCAGGTGCCTTGCAGATTCTAGAGCAATCACCACCCTTGCTATGGGGGCTCTGCCTTCATATTCACTCTGTTGCTGGGGAGGTGGGAGCTTACCATCTTCCTGTGGTCTTTAGGCATCTAATTTAAATGCAAATGGAGTGAGTAGTGTGCAACTGAGGTTCATCTAAGCATTAAGTGCCTAAGAGTTGGATGCCTACCCTGAGCTTGTCCTTAGCCTCCCTATACAATGAGAGGAGAGCAGCAACAACCTGAATATCCACCTAGAAACAGTCAGGTGATTCTTACTCATTGCCTGCCCATTTTTCTCTGCTGGATCTAAAAGAAAATCAGGGAAGCTCAGACCTCTTCCCCTGACTTCTAAATGTTAAAAATAAAAGATAGGAATCCCACTCCTATATAATGAATAGAGATACACGGGGGCCTCCAGATTTCACAGGATTTGCTTCAGATAGCTACAGCTGGACAGTATGCACACTCCCCTCTGTGTTCAGGCTTTGATCCATCCCTGTGGCTTTCCATCTTAGAAATGTGCTGTCAGGCTTGGATTTCCAAAAAGAAGCCAGAAAAACTTTGTTGGGATGAAAGTTTCTGTCTGCAGCAGGCCTCAGTGAAAAGCCAGGACCGAGTTTTCATAAAAATGCCATTCATGGAGTGGTAAGATTGCCTCCAACAGAATGGGTTTTGCAACAAAAACGTTTTATGGTTACACCGTGGTTTATGCAGTAATTTCCATCAGAGGATACAAAACTTCTTACACAACTCATGCTAGAAGAGCTGAAAACTCATGTGATGTTTGGCATTGTCATGACTCAAAGGTTTCTTTTTTTGATTGAGTACGCTGAGGTACATTAAGTTATCAGGCAACAAGAAGCACACAATGAGCCAGTAAAGCATCTGACAAAATACAAAGCTACATATATGATCCTGTAGTTAAAGCACAAATCTGAGAATTTAAAAAGACTGAAATATGTCTATTTTTTTTACATAGATACACATTGTAAATCAGAACATTTAATTTTATCTAATGACATCTCTAATTCCTCTCAAAATGCATGTAAAGTATGCCTTTGCCTTGACTGAGTAAATGTGCTTGAGTAGCTTAATGGGTTTTATTCTCTGGCCACATAGCACCTTGCACACTGGACTCTCATTTCCAGTGTGGATCAGCTGATGCTGCTGTTGTTGTCATTAGCTAAAACAGAAAATTTGTAACCCCTTTCTGGGACAAAAAGTATGAGCCCGTGTTCAGTGTAAGGTTCCTTGATAACAGTGAAAGTTTTATACTTGTACAAAGCATAGTGGTGTTCCTTGTAATTGTGAAACTTGTTCTGATGTGTTGGTGGAGCCTGTAACATTTCACTCACTCACTCACACACACACACACAAGATAGAGTCTTCTGCCACTTTTTATCTGGCAACAAATTAATCTTGCGTTTCGCATTCTCTAAAAGCTTCACCATTATAACATAATTACTGCTGAAATTGACCTTTAAAATATATTCCAAATTTCAAATGTCTTTAAACCCCTCAGTGAGCACCATTTTTCAATTTCACATATTGTTTTCTTTTTTAGGAGAAGTGGGACAAAAGATGGGAAAGAGCATTAGCAAATGAATGTCAGCATGTGACATATGCACGTAGTGATAAAGCAAAATCTTGCAAAAATTTACCTGGGCACTTTTAATATCCAGTCTTCAAGCAGTTACAATTTCCCTTAAGCTAAATGGAAATGTAATAAGACTAACTAAAATGTTGCATTTGTGTCTCACCCTTCCCTAAAGTAATTCAATCAATCAGTTTAGCTTCACTAATATTCAAATGTATATCTGAAACTGGCAATATTAAAGTTCAAGTACTCCTCAGCCTCTAAATACATTTAAACTACCTTTATTAGAACATGCACTTTCCCAAATTAGTATTAGTACCTAAAATTGGTTGTGTTTCTAACTACCCTTAAAGGAAAACATAACCTTGCCTACAAATGAGATGTTGAACTGTATGTGAGGCAGATTTCTGTAACACAGCATCTAAGACTGAAAATGTGCATATTATAATGCACTGATGAACTTGTGTGCGCTCACATTACTGTGTAAATAAGAAAGCATAAAAACACATGGTACAACTTCCACCCAGCAGCATTTGCATCCAGCTTTGTTTCTTCCATCTCCCTATCCCAGGCAAGGAAGGGCAGAGGAAATGGAGGAGAGGGGAGAAAACTCCTACCTCCCACAGGTGCCCAGGGGAAGGACTGCTGAGTAAGGGCATTGTCCCTTTGGCCAGGGAAAAGCTGACATGGGTTTATTCGTGTGGTTTTCAGTTGCGGGGTATCCTGAAGAAATCCCATCTGGAAAAAACAGCTCATGGATCTCTTACTCTGTCTTCTCCCACTCAGGCAAGTGTGTGGTCTTCACACAGGACCACTGCATAAGTAGTACGTCTCTGCTCACCCTTGAAAGTGTACGCTCCAACGATGCTTTGCAATCTCAAGCTAACCAAGCCCACTTACACTGGGGTGAGAGGGAAGGGATAAAAAGCAAGAGGCAACTGTACCTACAGAGGCCTCCAGCCTGTGAAGAAGAACGCTTTGCACTTCAGAGGTTGCTTTGAGCCCACACTGGAGGCAAGGATCTGAAGATAAGGATAGTTCTGGCTTTACACTCAACTTCTCAGACCCTTTGCACGGTCTCAGCTCTGTCCTATTGACAAAACTGTCTATACCCCTGAGTAAAGCCTGGACCTGAACTGCACCTGCAGAGGAGATAAGATATTGCCTGCATGCTCTGCAAACCTTTGTAGAAGCATAGAATCACTGAATAGTTTGGGTTGGAAGGGATCTTAAAGATCACCTAGTTCCAGCCCCCACTGCCATGGGCAGGGACATTTCCCAGTAGATCAGGTTGCTCCAAGCCCCGTCCAATCTGGCCTTGAACACTTCCAGGGATGGAGCATCTGGGCAACCTGTTTCAGTGCCTCAACACCCTCATGTTTTGTGCAGACCCTTCCCTATATGACCAAGAGGGTGCTGACACCCCAAATAACCCAAACTTCAGGGGACCATCTCCAACCTTGGGAGGCACGTGGCCAACAACAGGAAGGCAATTACGCTGCCAATATATGGGTTGGGCAGCTTCATGACCATCACAAAAGAGGACAGCCTCACTGAACTTTTACTCCAGCTGAGGATCCAGTCCATTATTTCCAATTAGGTTTGATGGAGGATTAATCCAATTTCTAGTGTCAGTGTTCTGCCCCCTGACAGCTGCTTACAGTGTGATGCGTGTGCAGTAACCTGCTGGCCCACCTTACCTTTTGCTTTATGAAAAAATGCCATGCAGAGTCAAGCTTGGTAGAAATGAAGACAAATGAAAATAATTGGAAATCTCATTAGTGACCATCCAACAGCTTTGCTGAAAGGTAGAAGGTTTTTTGCTTTCCCTCGCACACACCTGGTTTGGGTTGTGAGGTTTTGTTGTGCATGTCCTACACACACACCCACACCTCCTCCTTCATCCCTTCTACAGGGTGGTGAGATAATGCAAATAAATTGCTCTGCCTCCTTTGCACAAAGGTTTACATATTGTTCTGTTGATAACGTTTTTGGTATGCCTAATGGATATACAGGGGAAATATCTGTCTCTAGCACTTCTAAAGTTTGTGTATTATCTAACTAGCTCATACTGCTTTAGAGGCTTTAAGCCCTCCATAAGAAGTCCTTTTGCCTGTGAATCTTTTATGTTACACCTAGGTGTCCTCATTATAGGGGCTCTACTATTTGACAAGCAATGCTTGTCTCTACAGTCGGTGATGAACACAGCATGACAGGCAATGTGTGCCTCTGTCCAAAGCACTGAATCACAATAAAATGGTAAATTACTGTCTGTCATAGCTAGAAACTGCAGCGAGTAATATTCAATTCCCTATTCTACATAAGATGTGGTGGTGGCGGGGGAAGGGTACACTCATTTGGTGGTGGTGGGAAAAGCTAGTGTTATACTCCTTTTTATTGAATCTTTGCAACTGAAAATGTACCTGGGCACTGAGAAAGAAAGCAAAAGAGGGGTTGTAGTAGGAGGAAAAAAGATGAATTACTGGCGAATGGAGTTATCGCTAGAATATTTCTGGACAGCTCAGAATTTGTTATTGTTTGGGGATCATCAGGACAGAGATATTTGCAAATGGGATTCACTCTTCTCACTCTCTGGCAGAAATACTGAGTTCAGTTTCGATTAAAATGCAATAATAATTGTGAGTTGGACTGTGTGTCACTGCTTCTCAGAAAAGCCCCCACTAGAGAAGCCTCTATTTTAAAACAAGCCATTCATCATTGGAGTATAATTTCCAGTAAATATATTGTTTGTTCAACTGTAATGCTAGAGATAATGTTTAAAATTCTCCCCTCATATCTCATTATGAAATAATTGATAGCAACATGGCCATTTCTTTTCATTTGTGAGGCTTTTTTTGTTGTTGTTTTTCTCCCATCTTCCTTTAAGGCAAACTCTTGAAACAATCAATATCAGCAGTTTCAAAAGTGTGATACAATAAATAAATCTCTCAGACAATGACAGAGAACATCCTTATTATAATAAATTTACCATAAATAAAACTGTGTGTGATATTCCTAAGAGCCATTTTACATGAATGCCTTCAAATTTTGTGCAAGGAGAGAGGAAAAGGAGGGGGGCGGGGGGAGAGAGAAGAGGACAAAGATGTGTATTCAACAAATTGCTTCATTCTCAAAATATATTACATTTGGCTTGCTGTATGGTGCATGCAAAGAAAACTCCTTTCCCCTTGCAGAAACACGCTGCAGTGTTTGAAGTTGTTCAATAATATTGGCCTTGATTACCACACAGGCATCCTTTTTTAATAAGACACAATGCTAAAGTAATTACTGCATTACTAATTGCTACATTGTTACAGAGTTTGTCCCTTATCTGTTGTCTCACAAAAAACTTTTGGAGTCTTTCTCTTGAAATATTGTAATAGACCAAAATCAATAAGGACCAGCTATTTTGGCCACAGAGGTCCAGTTATGAAGGGACCCAGCAAGGACATACAAAACAGGTTTGAAGAGCAACACAAGTCTGAAATGTAGTTTATACTCAGCTTGGTACAGTACAAAATTTCCTGTTTTGCAGACTTTTCCTCTCATTTCATATGCCACAATCTGGAATTTCATGTGAGATTGAATTTTCAGAGAAAATTTCTCCTCTCCCTCTCCTTCCCATCCCCTCTGGCTTTCAGTAAAACTGTGGCTCCACCAAGAATTTGGCATCCAGCTCTCTCAAGCCTAAAATGTATGCCTTAATTTACGTACATATATAAGTGATTTGCTGAAGAGGAGTCAAGTATATTGTTAACCTTACAGAGATGTCTTCCTTGACTTTGAACAGCGTGCTTCAGTTGTCCACACTAAAGACCAGAGTGAGGAAGGGCAGATTTTTATGCAAGACTTGTGATCTGTGGGGATTTGATATTGGTACTGGGACATTGCAGTACACAGGTGGTAAGACAGACAGAACCAGAGAAAATGGGCTTCTCTGAAATTCTGGATTGCTTGGATTGAAATCCTTCTTTGCTTAAAATCTTATGCTTTCTTACTGACTTGTGCTGATGTACTGAACTTCAGAACTATATTTTTTAAGGGAAAATGAAGAAATAATACTTGGTAGGTGGTATATGTTTTGTTATTAATAGTAATACTTGGCACTCAGTTGTCACTTTTCATCTCCAAGGCACTTTACATAATTAACTAATTCATCTTCACCATCCCTGCATGAGATGGAGCTTTTTACTGAGGCAGCACTAGGAGCTCATGTATTCACAACTGACATTGTTCACAGGTGGGACTGATTTTGGGTGAAAAACACCTGACCTGTCCTAAGGACAGGTCTGTCTTATGACCTTGTGCATGGATATGTGCAGGTTTGAGAACATCTACAGAACCTGATGGTGCAGTTCCAGAGGGAATTGATAGATAAAGTGGCTAAGCCACTATCCATATTAGTTCAGAAATTGTAGCAGTCTGGTGAAATTCCCACTGACTTGAAAAGGATAAACATAACCCCACACAAAAAGGGAAAAAAGGAAGACCTTGGGAACCAGTTAGGCTCATCTCTGTGCCCAGAAAATTCACAGAGCAGATTCTCCTGAAAACTACGCTAAGGCATATGGAAAATAATGAGGTGATTAGTGACAGCTAAAATGTCTTCACTAAGGGCAAATTGTGCCTTACATATTTGGTGGCCTTCTACAGTGGGGTTACAGTCTTGGTGGATAAGGGAAGAGAGACTGGCATCATCTACCTGGATTTGTGCAAAACATTTGACAATGGCACACACAACCTCTTTGTCTAAACTGGTGAGACGTGGATTTGACAGATGGACCACCCAGTAAATAAGGAATTGGATGGATGGTTGCACTCAGAGAGTTGTGGTCAATGGCTCGATGTTGAAGTGGGGAGCAGTGATGGGTGGTGCTCCTCAGGGGTCAGTTTTGGGATCAGTACTGTTTAACTAAAGGACTGATTACTATGAAAATGCTGGCATGTGGGATCCCAAGAAACACCCAAAAGCTCTGCCTACACATGAGGAGAAGGATACTGTGGAGAGCCCGTTCTAGTGACTCCCCTCTACAGGGCTGTCCCTGTATACTCATGACTCCTTGGTCCTCTGGGTACTTGGAGGGTGCTAAGGAGGGGCTGCCAGTCTTATCAGTTTCTCCACATCTATAGGACCTACATATCCATTCAAAGCCAGTCTCTCTTGTCTGTGGGAGCTGGTGGAAACAGTGGAAACAGGGTCCTGCTCGATTCAGGTCTGTTGTCAGAACCTGCATGTGAGTAATAGTCCTGTGAAATCCACCTTTCCTTGTGTTTAGGCTGATACCAGCCTTTCTAAGCAAATCACAGCACTCACAAAGGGCAACCTGTGGAGTTGGCTGTAGGCTGCATGTATTTGCTGACATGATTATATTTTTTGGTTTATATTTTTCCTTTTCTTATGTGATGACTGAACTTTTGCATTAGGACCCAATCCAAAGTACCTTGAAGTTTGTATTTCTGCCCTCTTTGCAATGGGAATATCTATGGGCCAAATACCTCCACCCTCTCTGCAAACACCTTGGGAGAACTGTTTTAATCCTGCCAAAAGCCCAGAACTGCAATGATGACTTCAGTGGCACAGATCTTGAGGCTGCACTTAAGGTCATAAAAGGCATCTCCCATTTCTAAGCTCTGGGGAATACACAGAGCAAAGCAAGAGAAGCTAGTTTTAGTGGACAGCAGAGGGCAGAAAGCCCATGCAGGCACCCTGCTGGATTCTCTTTCTTCCCCACTGGCAAAAGAAACTCAGAGACAAATTACTTTTGTCACAGGCTCCCCAGAGTGGCACCAAAAATTAGGCTGCACAACCTTCCCATAGGATTAGGCATGTGGTCTGCTGACTGTGGGAAGCAATGAGCTTTTTTCCCTGGTGCATGGCCATCCTCACATGCATGGGAGGACCTCTGAGCCTGGAGGTGATTTGTCAGAACTCGTAATGAAAGTCAAACCCTGCAATTATAAGGAGTGGCTGCACTTAAAAGAGAGATGTAGAACACCCCAGCATGCGCCTGGATTTATCATATTGAAAGAACATAGTTCTCTTTCTATGCAGTTGCAGTTTTTGATAAACGGCCTACATTAGGGTACCTCAAAGGTGCTCTGCATCATTAATTACCAGGGTATATGCTGAAGAGGAAGTTAATAAAACTTGTCTCTTGCATGGAAGTCAGAAATCTTACTACTTGATGATTCCCGATGGAAGAAGGTGTTTCTGAAGCCACATATGCAACCTTGTACAGGTAATAATAACAAAACACTCAAGGGAGTCTTTTTTGTTTGAGAATGTCATTTTTCTTTTTGATTTATAGGATACTAATGGCTTTTCTCCTTTTTTCCCTTTTTTTTTTTTTAATTTTTTTTTTTTGAGCCAAGAGCCATGGAAGATATCAACTGATGACGCTCAGATTCAGAGAGAAAAACAGAAAAGAAAACAGAACAGAATAAAATGGGACAAATAAGAGTCCCTCTGGGAGGAATGCCAGCCGCTAGTTTTGCTATTATTATACTGGAGAATCTTATAAAACTCTAGCCATTAATAACGGGCTCTGCCAGATATTGATAATTTATTCAAATTGTAGGTCTGGATTTGAGGGAGCAGATGTTCCTCATGCAGACACTTTCAGAAAATGAATTCCAAAGAAACAAAATAACATTCAGTGCTATCAGTAGAGAGGAAAGGCAGTATTTTAGTGTGCAGTAAACATCTGGACTGCCTTCTATTTTTATTGCCTCTCTTGCCCCTGGTTCTCTCCTATCCATCCACCCTTACTGTTGGATGATTCTGCTACTCTTCTTTGATGTTTAATAAATAAATAAATAAATATGCAGCTTAGCCTCCTGCCTGTGTTAGAATAGATCATGACAGATTCACTAGTAGTAATAGGACCTGACCAACTTCAAATCACTTTGAGCAGGAGCAAAACCTCCAAACAAACCACCTATTAGGAAGGGTAGAAATTAATTTTGATCGAGAATAAATTTTTTTCTGGTCATTTCAGTGTTTTGAGGATGCTCTACCCAATACAGGGCTTAGTTTTACCCTCCAGCAAATTCACAGATGTTCCCACTTTCTCTTTCCCTCTGCCTTGCTAGGCTGGAGGAAGACTGGATATTCATAACCCCAAAGTCTCACTGCCACAGATGGTCCAAATTGAAGCAAGCTGTTCTATCACCTTCTCCAGTTGTTGGCCGCTCCATTTGAAACCACCCTAGACATGGTGAAGCAGAATGTGCTGTGTGTCCAAAAACTGTTAAACATATTTCCTTGGGCACAGTGACAACTGTTGATGAACACTAAACTGCAATGCCTGCTAACAGTGGTCCTGTTCTCTCCAAAAAAGAAGCTAATCTCTAGGACCAAATCCAGAGGTCTTAGTGAGATCATGTTGGCCAGATCTTATCCCTGGGAGATCACTTTGCTTTCTGCAGATCTGTACGGTTCAGAACTGCTTGCAAACATAAGTAGGTCCAAGACTGCCAAGGGAACTAGGATGGTAGTCTAATTTTCAGTGCTTTGCAAAGGGCTGTACAGAGTTACATTCCCAACCAGTCCCGTTTTACAATTCCCATCCTTTTCCAGCTAATCTGATGCAATAATTTGTCTTCCAACCAGTTGCACGTTGCCATCTGTCTCTGCTCCTGACTGATCCCAAGTTGCCATCTGCCCCTGGCTGGCCTTTTTTAAGCTGTACCCCATTTGAAGACAAACATGATGATGCTGAGGGATGTCAGTCCTTCAGGCTGCCTAGTCCAACCCTCTGACTGACACTTGGCTTTCAGTGCCTGCAGAGACCGAGGCACACCACTCCCCATCACACATGCAGCCTCCCTCTTTAACTGCTGCAAAGGATTGTGTGCAAACAAAAGGAGCCAAAGGAGGATTAGCTCACGGGGTCTACACAACAGGATGTGGGAAGTAGCAGGGAAAGGGAAAGAATAGCCACAAGCAATTTATCTGCAAAGAGTGTGCAGATGCAGCTGTGAGTCGCTGCACATGCTGAATAACCCTAAAACTACTTAAGAGTCTCTCCCACTTCCTGTGCCCGTTGCCTGCAATGACAGGCATCCAGGGAAGGTTCTTGAAGGGTAGGAGCCTAGAAGTGATCATGTCTAGTTTCCCGCCAAAGCTTGACTTATAGCTTTTGAGATCTTTTCATGAAGAATTTGCACTGTTTCTGAAGCTGCCACTCTTGGAAGTATTTTCCCTTTGTGAGAGAAACAGAGCATAGTTGTTGCAACATTCCTCAGGTAAATTGTCTCCTTTCTGTCTTCCCTCTGTTTAGGTGACAGCAAAAACCTCCTAGATTCACTCTGATGGTGACAGCACTTCACAGTTTGATAGTAGAAGGGAAGTAGAGTTGTTAGTTCACTTTCCATCCCTTGCAATGCTGCCTTGGCCTCTAATGCTACACTTCCCATGCATAATGTGTGGAAAAGAGTTGAAGGATCAGGGTCTAAAAAGCGTCTCTTAATTTTTCCAGTGCCCAGTTACCAGCTGCCACTAACTTTGCAAACTTTATTGACTACTGCTGTGTCTGGTGCTAAGTATCTTCAGACTTCATTCCAAGTAATAGGAAAAAAAAACGAGGGGCAATCAGCTAGTTCCATGATGAATGAAGCCCATGTCACTCAGAGAAAATGAATATTTCTTTGCAATAATGACCAGATGGTAGCAAGACTCAGATCCAAATTAAAACATGCATGATAAATGCCAAGAAAACACAGAAAGACAAAAACCCAACCTGGAGTGAAATCTCTCTATAAATCTTTCCCCCCTACAACACAGGCACTTCTAATGGGAATTAAATTATTAAGAGATGTTGCAAGGAGAATACAAATGTGAGACTCTTCCTCCTTCTTGGAACTTTTTGAAAGAGTATTTCAGCACAGCCAGCTGGCTTTTCTTCTCCATATGAGACAGCACTGGGCTGAATAGGATCTTTTCATGTAGAAGCACAGGCAAAATACTAATCCAGAAAATAAATTATACATTGGAGTTGGCATAGAAATAGCATATATTTTGCCTTCTGTGGAGTTGACCTATGGAACTCCTTGCTGCAAGAAATTATTGCAGCTGAAGGTCTTCAAGGACTAAGAAAGGGGGTAGTATTTGGAACTAAATGTCTTTAAGGTCCCTTCCAACCCAAGCCATTTTATGAGTCTATGATTCTATGATTTGCAGATAGTAATAGCACTCAAAATTATACTAAACAGAGAAAATGTGGGGAGTGGTTTTACAATATCTTAGTTCCAGGTGGATACTAAAAATAAATTACTGGTGTTAGAAAGAAGTGCTGTTATGAAAAATGTAGAGTCTGCAGTTTTTTCTGATACTTTTTCATGAGGTATATGATTTGAAAATGCTATGATCATAACAAAGGACAACAAGTACTGCTGGAGGTGATCTAATATGGCATTTGCAGGGATATTTGAGGGAAGTCTGTGTTTTGGCATTCTTCTGGATGTCTTCTAGATGAGCCAAACGTAGATTTTCACTCTCCAAACAAGTAATACCCTCAGAAACCTTATTTTTAACTTCCTCTTTCTGATCCTGCATGATCCCTGCTATGTCCCCTTCCTTCTCTTTGCAAATCTCACAATGATACAAAATAGATGGTCTCAGGGGACTGGCTGGCTTCTCCCTGTTGGCATTGACACCTTTTCCCAGCACTAAGTTAATGAGAACTATTAAATTACAGAGGCACACGCACTCTTTGGAAAGAAACATGGTATTTGATCCCGCCAAACTGCCAAGCTCTACTTAAAACCGATAACAAATGTTCTTCCCCAGCAAGATGTGATTAGCTTTTATACCTGTGCAGATTGTACAAACACACAGGAGGAAGCTTTTAAATATCATTGATTTGCCTATTTGAAATTATTAATTTCAAATTCGGCTGGAACAACCTTTGCTAAATTACACTGTGCCAGTGGGAGTTAGAGGACCCACAAGTCTAAACTTAACTTAAGAATGGGAGGAGGGTGGGCTAAAGAAGAAGAAAAAAAAAACCTGAAACAACTAAAAGTCCATTTAAACTCAGTAGGTTTCCAGTTAATTACATTTTCACACCTATCCCAGTAGTTACAGATGTATTTATAATGTATGCCTGCCTCTGTGGTTACTGAATACTGCATTCTCCACGGACTCTAAGAGCCAGGATTACTTTCCTACATATGAAAGACCTTCCATTTTAATTGGAGTAACATCCAAATACTGTCTGTGTTCAATTGTAATGGCTCCAACCAATTTTCTCTTCCCATTTCTCCCCTTCTTTCCCCCTCTCTTCTCTCCTGGACAAAAGGAACAACTGGATGCCCAGTGTGGAGACATCCTTGATATCTGGAGAAGCTTGTTTGAGGACACATCCACCATTTGTCTCTGCAGTGGGATAGAACCACTCAAATACTCATTACAGTATTCCCTCCCTATCCTTACAGCTCACCCAAGCTCTTTTGGATATGGATTCACTAATTCATCCTCTCCACAGGTCCCTCCTGGAAAGGGAATGAACCCCTTTCTTCCTCAAAAATTTCTCTCCTTAAACCCTGATTGAGGTAGAGTCCCGTGATCTGCTCTCCACGTAGTAAGTCCCACAAAAGGATCCATGTCTGTGATTCAGCCCTTCATCGCGAGGTTATAGTTTGTGAGCCACATCACTGTGGAGTGAAACAGGCTTCTCCAGAAGTCAATTGCTCTGTCTTCTTTCAAGGAGATGAATTGCTATCTGGAATTACCTTTCCTCTCTGCTGGCTTTTAAAGGAGCCATAGGTGACTAGCTCAGTCACAAATACCCAAATTAAACAGGATAATCTCTGCCTTAAGAGACTTGCCAGGGCCATTTGAAGAGGCTGCTGCAGAGGGAAGGACTGAATGTGAGCACACTTCAATGAATGAAACCAGTTTTGCTGACCCCACTCTGTTCCCGTGAAGGGCTCCTACACTTTTGGGGCAGAGGAACAGGGAATGGAAACAGAGAGTTAGTTATGCAAATCTCTTCCACACCACTATCTCTTCCTGTGGAATGGCCAACTTTCTCTGAGCTTAATCCTAGACCTGAGGTCCACAACTCTTCTGAGGAGCACTGCAGAAGAGCCCCATTATTTGCACTCCTTAGCCTATGTGCATTTGGCCTCTCCAAACACCCTGCACATTCTCCTGGAGCCACACAAACAAGAACTTCCCACTGGAGTAAGAGACACTGAATGACAGTTTCAGGTCTGAAACACCAAAGGCTTGCAGCACAGTCAAAGGTTTCTCAAGGGCTTTGTACAAGCAGCTCCCAAAATATGGCCATCACAGACTTTGAGCATCTTTCAGTCAAGAACTAGTGACACCTCCTCATCTTGCCTTCTCTACTGTGTACCCCAAGTGTAGATATTAAGGCAGACTTAAAAACTGAATCCAACAAAATCAAAGCAATCATGCATCTATATTTGCCCCTCTAAGAAGAAAATTTCAGAAGAGACTGCACTGGAGAGAAACTGGTCATATTGCTTAATGCTTGACTGGAAGGCACTCTAGTGTGTTGGTGCTGAGGATGGGATAAAAATCTATCTGGAACAGAACAGCACTCAGGAGATTATTCACAGCAGCAGCATAAACAGGGAAAATTTACTAGAGTATATAGACCACCCAAGTATGCAGTAAATGAGCTTCACAGTAATGGAATTGCCATATCCCCCTGAATTGTACCTCTGTAAGGCCACCCTGCCGTTTCAAAAGCAAATTCAGAGTAGATGGTAGGTGCCCAGGTGATTAGAATACAAGCCACAGGGAGAAGATAAACCATCTAAGTTGATAAGAATAGCATAGACTGCTCTGACAGAGCAAAACCAGTGTGAGCATTCAAGGAGACAAATGGGTTGTAGAAATATGGCAACAGCTAAGGTTTGCAGAAACACTCACCTGAAGTGATATCATACTATCTGAAAAACCAACCTGTGATTGCTGTAAAAGACAGCTATTCACCTGATGTCAATCAGCGTAGCTCCATTGATGTCAGCTTCTTTTCATGGTAACGTAATGTGCTATTTCTTTGCTAATATAATGCAACGTATAGGGGACCCCCGGTGGCCTAGCGGTTAAGATGCTGGTCTCTGAGCGCCAAGGCCACAGGTTCTAATCCCGGGTCCCCCGGGCAGATGGAGCTCGTCAGCCCCTAAGGCCATCCATCTAAGAGAAGGTCACTCTAAACAAA
>JAWWLV010000100.1:64862742-64880856 GCA_035041135.1 Platyrinchus mystaceus
CCTCTAGGTGAAGAACCTCTTTCTAATATCCAACCTAAACCTCCACTGACATTGGAAGCTGGGACCTGCAAGCCCACTCAGCCTAGAGATGTTTCTAATAACACCCTAGGAAGAAAAAGTGGGTAGGCCAGCATGGACAGAGGGGAATTTGTTCAAATCAAAAGGATAGACTCAGATCAAAAGCCAGAAGTGAGGTTGCTCATCTGAACTAAACCCTCAAGCCTGAGGAGTGGTTATTTAAATTGAAAATGCCCTGCCAACATTCTTCTTTTTGGCTGATATAAAGAAAATCCCCAGCACATTTTGTCTCAGAGCCTCAGGCAGCTGTGATGAATACTGGGACGCTTTCTTGTGCTCTCTTTATTTTTTCATAGGTGCGGGTTATCTATGCCTTGCAAATCCAAAGCAGATAGGCTCTTGGTTTTTGATTCAGACCTGACTACTCTTTAAGTCACCAGCTATGGCTTTGCATTTTATTTGGCCACCTTTAGAAGAAAATCAGGGTATCGCCTAAATCAGGTAGATTTTTATTCCATGTGGAGTTTAGGGAACAAATCAGCCCCATAACTCTAGATAACACTTGTTCTAAATCATCTAACATTGAAGAAGTCCAACTCTGATGCCCAGCTGGAACATAAGCTATACCTCCTTAATCTTACTTGTTCCTACACACTTTTTGTGTTCTGCTTAGCATTCACAAGGATTTTTGTCTAGTCTGTTAGTCCAAGGCATCATTTTGCCTGAAGTTTGTCAGAGACCATGGGCTTGCTCTCAGAAATTACTGGGTTTCCAGTCCTGCAGGAAATGTTTCTCATTGTTGCTATGAACTGCTCCAGAAGTAGTTGCCTTTTAGTATGAACTCCAAACAGCATTTGGCCAGCTTCTGTGAGGACACTGTGGACAGAAGTCATACAACAAGGGCAGAGGTGGGTTGTGGATTATTTTTGAACTCTAATTAGCGGTAAAATGGTGCCTGGGAATAAACACTAAACTGTGGAATCAGATGTGGCTGGCTGATTATTTCCCATCTTCTGTTGACCCTAAAAGTCAATAAAGCTCCCATGCTGCCCTTCTTTGAGATTCCCTTCTTCTCTATAACAGTGTGATTAAAATACCCTAGTTCAGGTCCAGCCTATTTGGATGGTGCCATGTGCCTCTTCCGCATGGATTTCTTCACCCTGGCTGCTGGCCAATCAAGACTTCAGCAATCTGATCAGCTGCACGATTTAATGAATCCTGCTTTCATGGGGAAGGGCACATTCCTTTATAAAAACCGGTGAGATATCACATTTCACAAGATGACCTCTACTTTCATAAGATGATGGGAGAAAATTGGTTTTGGAAATCGAGGAAGATTGCATCTTGTGAAACAGAAACCAGAGACTGACACAGAGACCACCTTTCCATTCCAGTCCATTTAATTTTCAGGTTTTGGTTTTGATGGGGAGCTAAATATAGTTTGGGTCACTAGCCTAGAAGCACAAATAATTAACAATGAAAGAAACCCCTCTCCAACTCCACTATTTTACTCTGTGAAACTCTCACAGCAAATGTACTATGCTCAAAGCTGAATAAAGAAAAAGAGCTTGTTCTCCATGGTGCTGCAGCAGTCTTGGGGGGGGGGGAGAAAAAATGTACTTCTATTAACAGTATCCTGCAGTGTTCTGTTGTTCTGTTGCTATTGCTCTTCCCAAAAGGCATATTTGAAGAAGTGGCAGAATGCAATAGTCCAGACATTAAGACTTGAACACACAGGTGTTGTCTGGGGTCCAAAGTTTGGTGCCTATGTAATTGTCAGGGTCCTATGCTGAATTCTTGAGAAAAATAGCAAAAAATAGATAATGATTATGACAAGTAGAGATTAACTTTGAGAGTTGTTTAAAGAACTTAAGAAAGATTCTCTTTCATGAGGTCATAAGCTTGATGCTCTGGGCTAAATAGAGTCTGACAGGCATGTTTGTTCAGGATACATTTATTACTGAGCTATCCAGGGACATCCACAATTACTGTCAGGAGTCGTCTGATGATTAAAGAGCAGAATGAGCAAAACGGAAGATTAAAGGCACAGAACAAGGAACAGTGATGTCTGTCTTCACTGAGAGTACCCAACTGATAGGAAATTTTGAGCCATTCAGGAATATCTGTGTGTGTATGCTGAAACTTGCTGTATGTTTCTTAGACAGCAATTGCTCTGCTTCCATAACCTTTTAGACATGTAAAAGACCATCGAAGGGCACAGAATCTGTGGTCTGCACCCTTAACTCTTCAGAGAGCCTGTCATGCAGAATTTGGACACTAAAGGGGGTGTGTGTGCTTTTCTGTGGCCCTTCTGTGATGCCTTCTGTAATCCCTAGTACCTACAAAATGCCTTTCACACTCTTTCCACCTTCAGTATTCCTGGCAGAAAACTGGAAGCAGCAGAAGTACCATTACTTTCTACTACCTGGTGTCTTTCCCCGGTATTGTCTGGCTTCCAGTTTACTCTGTACAAAGTTAACTCTTTTACTGTGATACTGGGTGGACACTTTTGCAGGTGTATTGTGGTCATACTCTCCTTACAGTGGAAGTGCAGTGACTGACCACAGGGGTAGATGGAGAGGGAAGAACCTGTCAGATCTTCCTCGTGTGTGTTCATTCACTCTTCCTGCGGAGTCAGACCTGCTGGGACTTGCCTCTCCTGGGGAGCTCCCTGGAGACAACTTACAACGATAAGAACTCAGCATCATTTAAGATGTGATTTGCTTGATTTGCCTTTAAGATGTGATTTGCCCCTTGTATTAGGGCCTGAAAGTATGCCAATCCCTTTATAATCACTAGGATTCATTTTAAATAGCCAAAAAGAGAGGAAAAAGAAATTATGTTCAATCTATAAACTCTGCGGGGAAAAGGGGTGTCCAGTTTTACCCCTGGAAATTATAACAATGGAAGAGGGACATTTTCTAGTATGACCTGCAGCTGGAACAGTTCAGCACATCTTAACCTATTCCTTCAGAAATTCTTCTCTATGTTAATTGAGAAATCCATGTAAATACATCCTAGAAAAAGTGGGAGTATCTATGAAAGGGTCTGTTATGGACACAGCGCATGAACAGCCAGATTATATAGTTGTCTGCTAATATCTACTTACCAATTCTTCGTTCCTCAAGGAATTCCCTTTGTCCTTACCTAGAATGAGCCAGGAGAGCACCCAGCCTGCAAATGGGTTTGAAACAAACAGAAGAATAAAGAAAAAAAAAATCTTTCTCCCCAGAGTCTCTTCATCTGCAAACACTTTTCTTTCTGTGTGTGCATGGCTACATGTACTACAACTTTATAACTGCACTGGGTTCCCCTGGGGAGCTTCAAAATTTCTTAATGCTTATGACCGCCAGTCAATTTCCATCCAGAAATATCTTCCATAGAAGAGACATGAAATAGGCAAGGAGAAAACAAATATTCATTACTACAGGAGTTAAGGTAACCTCTATTTGGATTGCACATCTGTAAAAGGCCAATGAATTGAAGGCAATGCACATAATTACATTACAGGCCAATCTGAAAAAATGATGTGTTCCTCCAGAGCAATTTTCTATTGTTGGGGTTTAGAAAAACTCTCCCTTCCTGTTTCTGCCAAAACAAAACAAAACAAAACAAAACAAAAAAAAAAAAAGAAAGAAAAGAGAGGGAGAAAAAAAAGATACTTCTTTTTTTGGATGTTGATGATTAAATAAAAGAACGCTGAATGGCAATAGTCATTAGACCAGCAGGAGGAATAAATAAGGAACATCATTGGTAGTTGTAAATAATGGATGCCGTTTTGAGCACAAAGCAACACATCTGGTAATTATTCTCAATTCCACTCCAATTGCTTTGATTTGGCGGTGCAAGGTGCCACAATGAATTCTGCCTTTATTTATTTATTTATTTATTTGCAAATCAGTATTTAATTGTGAATTGTCTTGGAAGAATCAATGGGATTTATTGCTTCTGCCTTCCGAGGTGTGAAATGTTTGCCATTACTGAACAATGGATTATTTTTTAATAATCTCTGCCTAATGTCCTTTTTGTTAGTAATAGGGTTGTTTTGGCATGGTTGGAAGTTGATTTTGATCCTCCCCTTCCTCACATACTTACACTTTTTGTCTTGATGCTAACACATTTTTAGGACTGCTTATTTGATATTTTACTAGCATTATTTTCTTTATTAAAACAGAGTTCAAACAAAACTTCTCTGACAAAGCCTCCTTGTATGATGTTCTACAAATTACTCTTAGGCAGAAGTTTTGGAGAGACATGGTTGGGCCTAACTAACACATATATCTTATCAACCAAAAAATATGATTTTGGGTATCTTTTCCTAGCCCTGATTTGTTTTCCCTTTATGATTAGTGTTTGTCTTTAGAAAGAATCTTTTCTATCCATTCTCTCTCCTGAAATTCCAGATAAAATCCCTCCTCTCCAAAACAAAAGATAAATGAAGAAGGTAGAGCTTTCCTTTTCATTTTCAGTGATTATTAGGAAACTTAGGAAAAAAAAATAACTTGTAAGACACTTCAATTTTTAAAATTTCTCTGGCTTTGACTCACAACATTTGTGGATGAACCTTTCCTCTGTCAAGAATTTCAATTTATTCTTGCACCTAGTATAGCCAAACAACGCCAGGGGTGACAGTGGCTTGGTGACTATTGCACCTCTAAAATGTCTCTGGGCCTTGGGTTCTTGTCTATGACACAGTAATAAAGGTCTTTTTTTTTTTTTTTTTTTTTTTTTTTTTTTTCTGAATTGTCTGCTGAGATTATAACCGTGCCAGGACTTCTCTTCTATTACAGTGCTTACAGTACTTAGCAGAACAGGGACACAGTCACAGTTGCTTTCTCCAGATGATACTGTAATTACCACATTAATTTGTATAACAACCTTCAATCCTCTGGCTGGGACACTCCTTCCCCTGAGCCTCACTTATTCCTGTACTAAGCTGACACATCCTCTCTCCTTAGGACAGGACTCAGTTCAGTTGAATCTGAGATGCCTTTTTAAAAACAAAACAAAACAAAACAGGGGGAGTGGAAAAGATATATTTTTAGTTTAATGAGGAAACATTGATCTTGATGACATTAGCTTTATTTTAAAACTAAACGAAGAAACAATTTCCACCCTCCAGGCCCATAGCACATCAGTTTGAAGACGATGACAAAATCTCTGGGGAACCAGAGCCCTGGTGGTTGCAGGGACAAATTCCCAGACTGGACTGCAGCTCCCCAGGCCCCAGTGGAGACTAGCAAGCCCCAGGAATAGTCTCAGAAAAGCAGAGAGAAGGGAAGAACCCTAGAGTTTGTCAGCTGTACAGACTCAGCTACCCTGGGGATGACTGGAAAACTGCCTCTTTGAAAGCCATGTTTTTGTAAAACAGCAAAGTCGCTCAAGCTGGGCACAGAGTCCCCTCTCTCCTCCTCTGGTGACAGTCACTGCACGCTTAGCTCTGCTGTGGAACAGAGTAGGCGAGCTAATTAACACAATAAGTCATAAAGAGATGGTGCCAGTGGGGAAAATGGATTCGCGTGAGCTGTCTGTGTTTGTACCCCGCGCAGTCCTCTGTCACGAGACCATAACTGTGTGATTAAGAATGACAAGTGTTAACCCCTCCTGTCCGGGGGTCCCCTGGCTCTCCTGTTGCAGTGGTCTCATCCCATTTTCTTTTTCAGAATTACAGCAATTAGTAACAGAAAAGGCTTATTAATTCTTCCATCCCACGTGCTCACTCTGCTCCTTGGATGGAGTGAAATGAATCCCTACGTTCAAGCAGTTCATTGTCCAGCCAATTTTTAAATGGCTTGAACAATGAGGATTTCTTCAGAAAGCTGTTTCATTGACTAATGCCTCTCTCTCAGACTGATTAGCTCCCATACATGAAAGAATAAAATTCTTTTGGGGAAGAGGTGGAACTGAAACACTTCTCTTGTAGAGTATTCACCAGACTGCTCCCTCAGGCATGGGTTAACCCTGTAGCCAGCAATCATATGTGGACCAGCAGTCTCTACTTTGCCTGTGGGTTACATTTTTTGTATCCAGTCAACATTTCCAGTTCTGGCATGCAACTTCTGATTAATCACAGAGACAAAACTGGAATTCACACTGTTGGAAAACAGTTATCCAGTAGCTGTTTTGTTTAAAACAAAAAGAAATTGGTCTTGAGGGTGTGGAGGGTGGAAAACCTCCAGAGAATGGAAGTACACAGTCCTGATGACATTCCCTCAGCATGATTAAGCCAGGTTCAGGGATGAGTGTGGCTTGAAGCCCAGAGTCACACTTTCAATGGGTTTTTGTTATGGATAGCAGTATCTGAGTGTGTGGGAAGAATGGAAGGAGAAAGGATTCAATCTGTTGATCCAGTCACCCAAACTCAGTGGCTCTCAGACCCTTATTTCCTTCTTGAGGAAATGAGGATAAAGATACTTCTTATGAACAGCTGAGTCTGGGCATCATCTTTCTGATTATTTTTTCTTGGAGCGAATGTCCCTGTTTAAATTCTACAAAATAGTAATAATTGAAGACAGAGAAAAGCTAGGTAAACTCCATGCACCACAACCCATTAGGGATGAATGTTGTTTTCAAATAGTATTTGGTTTTGCATTTGTTTTACTTTTTAGCTAACAGTGCCTCATACTTAAATATCCCCTGAAGGGAAAAAAATATTAAAACCTACAGAAGAGCTGACATGAAGAAAGGAATTGAAAAGAGCACCTGACTAAAGTGGTTATTATTATTCACCTTTATACACTCTCACACACACAGATAGATATTAATCCTTAAGTTCTTTACTAACAACTTCTATGACAGTTAAGATGGTTCCATTTCAGTAATAATAGTTTATAACATTTTATCAATAACAAGATCAAAATTTCTCAGGAGTATCCCTAGAACTCCAACAGGCATGTGTGCACCGAGATATTTTGTAAAACTTTCTGGGCTCACTGATATCCACAGTGACATTAACAAGATGTGTACTGGGTGTTGAGTGAGATCTTTAAGTTTGTTTTCCATCCTTGCCCATCAGAAAAATTAAAAAGAATATTAAATGAAAACCAGATCGTGTCAAGAGAGACAAATCCTCAGCCCACACAGATGGAACATTTTTAGTGAATTATAGAAATTGAACAATTTGGAGGAGGGAGAGAACTATGCATTTTACATTAAAAAATAAGGAAATAAAAATCATCACTAGGATAGATCACTCCAGACACAGATTTCTGTGTCTAACTCATTGCTTGCATAAGCAGAAGACAAAAAGCTAATTGGCCGTCCAAATCAAGAAATGTTGCCTATCCCAGATTCAAAGTGCTCACTGGTTCCAGACCTTACTTGTGAGCCTCAGCAAACCCAACCAAAGCCAAGTGAGTGAAAGAATTGTTTCCAAGTCCCAGCTGATTTCATCCTTACTGAAGCAAGAGACCTGGAAATGGATATAGCCTTCCACTGCAAAGATACCTGTTATAGGTCACCATGGAGGAGTAAGGAGGCTCTGGGATTGCAAGCCGGGACTTTGCCACTTGAGTTAATGAACAAACTCCTTCTGCAGAAATACTGCTAGGACTGAAAAAAGTAACTGATAGAAGGCACAATTAATTAATAACTATTGTTCAGGCAATCTGAATTCTATTTATTGGAGACTAAGACCATACTAAAACCTGACCTGTAAAAATCTAATCTCAATTACTGTAGGGATCAGTTACTCTTAGGAAATAAGCCTTCCCACTAAAAAATTATGTGCTTGATCCAACATCAGAACAGGTACAGGCAAGCATGGCCTGAGGGAATGCTTGTGGTGGCTGTGGCGTTGCCCCTGGTTTCCTACCTCAGCAGTGTGTTCAAAGACTCATCGTGAGATTGGGAACTGGGAAGAGGGACTTGCATGAACTGTATGAAGGAGCTTTATGAAATTTTCCCAAGGCCCCAGACCTTTTCCCCCGCATCCTATTATTTCAGGAGCTCTGCCAGGTACTGGATGGCAGAGGGATTTTGTCTTCTATGTGGAGACAGGTGCGTTTATGGTCCTGCCCCTTTGTCACAGAACATCTCTCAGGGCTGGTGAACATTACCCTTGCGGCATATCAAAGAATAAGACAACTAATATTACTGTTTCAACTTCAGCTGAGTGCAGAGGTGATTTTCCCCTGTGTTGGCTGTGCTGCTAGATGGCAAAGGCTATAATCTGATCCTGCTTGGCTGGGACATTGCTCTGCAGTCATTCTGCCCACAGTGTGGCTAAGCTAAAAGGAATAATCAAGAGGTTTAGGTAGCTGGAAGTAACTCTGTAAACCTCTGTCCTCCTCTTGACTTGTTTTTTCAGGAAGTCAGGAAGCACTAAAGATACTTGAGACAGGGATTCCTCAACTGATTTCTACCTTGATGTTTCACATGAGGAAAAAGAGATTAGGATCAAATAACCTGATTGTGAAGTTGTGGGGGAATAACGACCATATAAAGGGACCTACCCTCAGCAAACAAATCTCAGCTTCTGCATAAGACCACTTTGGTAACAGTCCTGCTGCCAAGTTGCCCTCTCTTGTCTGGTTCATCACTCTGCACACATCCGGCTACAAAGAGGGTGGTCCATGTCAAGAGAGAGGACTGTGCAGAATCCTTGACAGCAAAAATAGCCTCCTTAACACCTGGTGGAATTGTCTCTCCTTCAATCCCTGTTTCCTTTTTTCTCCTGTTTTGTTTCTGTTCATTGAGAATGGACAGAATCCCAGTTTGTTTTTTTTTTGTTTTGTTTTGTTTTGGTTTTTTTTTTTTTTAACTTTCATCCTATTGGTCTTCCATACATATAAGCAACTTCTATGGCAGGATAATGTATACCAAAGACTGCTCTAGTGCACCCTACAGTAAATCAAACTGACTTTTAGGAACTTTTGTGGAGTTATTGCTTAGTCACCAACATTTGAAAAGAAGAAAGCGTGGTCCTATTCTTTTTCCTTCTTGTTATAAATTCTAGAAATTATGGTGATATTACCTAAGAGAGACACAGGCATGCAGGAAGAAAGAAAGGAAGAAAGACAAAACCAAAGGAAATAAAGAAGATAAGAAAGAAAGAAAATAAGACATTGTACTTCCAGCAAAAAAATATAGGAATGAAGTCTAAGGAAAAAAACCCAATACTTTGACAAATTGAAAATAAACCCAATAATTTTTCTGCAAAATTGCCACTGACTCTTAAAAAATCTAAAAAGACATAGGATCTGAACAATACATGGGCACACACAACCCACAAAGTACCTAGTTATGTGCAATCCACATACTCAAATTAGTGTGATTTTCTTTGAAAGGGGGAATTAAACTGACTTTTCTTTTATCCAGAATGCTACAATGAGAACAAATACTGTAAGTACACATGTAAAAAAAAATCTTGATCTACAGAAATAATGAGACAGAGCATTTTCTGGTGTTCATGAAAAGCAGTAATGCTGACATGATGTTAATTTTAATTTGCCTTCTTTGAAACACAGGTTTCCATATAACTGGTACCAGCTGGGGGCATATTCCAGTTGTCATTCAATGCTGTTGTTGCAAAAACAATTTTTATATACATGTGTATGTTTTTTAATGCCATTGATTACTTACACTTTTTATCCAAGCTTTATCAAATCTACATCAAAAATCTTTGTTGGAGGGCCTCACCTATGGTTTGTCTGTAGTACATTGCAGTGTATTCTTGGGTAGTGGCCAGAGATTTGACATCCATCCAGGAAAATATGGGGATTTCAGAACTAAAGTTGAAGAACCATCTCTCCTGCTGCTAGATATACTGCCACACATTTGGGGCTTTGGAGGTCTACCGCAGAGTGTGTTTTCCTGCACTTTGTTTTGAATCTAGATGCTTTGAGCAACAGCTCAGATTTCATTATTCCACATGATAAACAAAAAAAAAAATCAACAATACTGATGCAAAGGGGTTTGGAAGAGGAATTTATATAGTCTGGACCATGTTAAATGAAATTAAAGTTTGTTGACACATCTTTCTTAATCCTGAAGTCTGTCTAGACAATCTGAAGACATGATTGAATAACAGATAACAGTTTATGTTTGAATATTACTTTTTTATGCTGATATACAGAAAAATATCATAAGCCTGTACTGTTTTTCTTGTTACCTTCAGGTATTCCTCACTGAAAAGCAGCAACCTCTGATGTTGTGCTACTTATTAAACATTGTGCAGGAACTCTCTCCAGTGACTTTGGCTGAGGAGAGAAAGGAAATGCAACAAGCAGGCTGACTTTGCCGCTGTGTGAAGCATTGTCGAAATCAGCAGAAAGGAGCTAAGAAATCTGTCTGACATCCTGTTAAAACCAAGAAGCTGTTACTACTGGAGGCCTCTTGACAGGGTATCAGAGTGCACACACTGAAACAAGTTGCTTCATGGGCAGCCAAATGTGTAAAACCCTCTTCCAATGTCCCTACCCCCATGAGTTCATTGATATCTAATAAAAGATGGGCTTATGAACACTAATGAGAACTCTCTGCTCTGCTTGGCTGCCCATTTTCATGAAATTTATTGGAGTAGCTTTGGGACCTCTTCCACCCCATCAACAATAGGTTAAATTACCCAGTGGGTTCAAAGCTCAAAGGAGGAATCCCTGACAGATTGACTGATGGATGGGCCCAGGCACGCACACACAAATAGCTTGACTGTGGAAGTCTGACTTCCTTCTGAAAGAAGGAACAGGGGTTTTATAGGGCCTAGCCAATAGATGGGATAACTTTATAGCAAATTGCCCAGTTTTGCCTTCTGAAGAGGTTGTTTTAATATCAACTCCATGGCAAAACACCTTCTGGAGTTTGAAGACATTGCTTTAATGTTTCCCTGTGCTGACTGTCCCTGCTGAACTCGAGAAGCTATGATACCATCACTGGTGAAGGCAGTACTGCTGCAAACTTGCTGAAAGCAAAGGTCTGGAAGGGAAGGAGAGCTTTTCAGAAGTGTGCCCTTCATTTTAAAGGGCAAGGCCGCAGCTTTGAGAAGCCAAACAATTTCTCTAAAGCATGATTTTTGTTTGTGCTGCAGGGGTATTTACTGTTCTAAGATTTCCTGGCATTTGGGTGCTGTAGGTAGAACAGATTTACATAAAAAGGGGAGGGGGAGGAAATCAACCTTTAAAGGAGCTTTAAAAGGACAATATTCCAAACCACTGTCTGTTGGGGAGATTTTATTTGGTCAGAGCTGTTGCTGAGCCTTTTGTGTCCAGATATTTATACATGTTACTCTGCAGGTTTGCACGGCTGCATACAGGAGATAATATAACTGACAGGTGAGTGATGATGAATTCCTACAACACAGAGGATGCAGGGAGGTCAGGAATGGGGCTACATCCTCTCCAGCATTATAGCACCACCTTCTCCTTCTCTTCCTTCAATGCCAGGAGCAAGTTGTTCCCCAGTCACAGGGAAGATGCATATAGGTGGGTGCTAAGATCCTGACAGGCTGGGCTCAGGGGGAACTCCCTTGCAAACTCCCCACCCCTCTGTTCTCCTATGCCCTCTGATTCACTTTCTAGCACATTTACAAAAGTCAGAAGACTGATGCAAAGCTGAGGTAAGGATAAAACAAATGAAGACCAAATTTAAGAAGAGTACTGAACAGGATTTAGAAGACATGACTTCAGCTGCAAGCTGTGTAGCGATGTGCTGTTCCCAAAACACATTACTCACAGGTCCTCAGTTTCTTTATCCATACATTGAGCAAGGTGAGGATGCTGATTACATCTGAAAGAGGCTTTGAGAGCCACTGACAGAGATTCAGAAGGGCTAATATTATCTACATCATCTAGCAGAGCAGCATCCATTTTAAAGCCATCTTTCTACCCTTTCTGGATAAAGATGAGGTGCTTTATGTTGCTGCTACAGCAATGGGCATGGGAAGGAACTGTAGTTTCACTTTGCACCCAACTGTGTTTTTAACTAAGATTAAGGGTGGATGTGTTCACAACTGGTGTAGTATTTGGGAAATGTCTGTAGGAAGCAATGTCTAACTGTGGAAAGTTACAAGAAATGGAGGACAGAAAAAGGAAAAGAAGAAAAAACAACAACTAGTTGGAAGCATACATACACAGGGAGAAACCGTTCCGCAAAATTTCTGTGCCAGTTTCTACTACCCTCAACTTATTCTTTTTAACACCATGATGCCAAAGTAAATGATAGTTTGCACTTTCAGTGGTTGCTTTTTTGGCTGTAATTTTTCCTATGCTCACATTACAACTCTAAATACATTTTCAGGAAGGGAAATGAATGTGTGCCCTTCCTGGTAGCAAATCCACTAACTGTCTCTGCACTTCATCAGGCTGTGAAAGGCAGATTTCACACTGTGAGAAACAGTCCAGGATAAATCAGCCCATTCACTTCCTCCATTCATCTTTTGAATGTCTTTTGCATGTGTTCAGATTGTATCATGGCACAGATAATGCTGAAAGACACTTCAATATTCGCTTTTAATTATTGGTTGTTACAATGCTCAGCTTTCAGAGTCAACAGGATAGAGGAAGAAAATTCAAATAAGCAAACACCAAAATGATGATGAAAGGATTCTTAAGGCTCAGGTACTCAGAGTTCTAGAGGAACCCTTCCATGGTGGTGTTGGTCCAAAGTCTTCTGAGTAGGTCCAAAGTCTTCTGAGTAGGCTTTGGACCAAATCTTAAATAGTTTCATGAGTACATGCTGTTTTCAAAACTTGTCTTTGTACCTCTGGTGACTTAGGAATTTTCGCAGATTAGAAAGAAAACCTTACCCCCATTCATGACCAGACTTCCTGCCCTGGTTGCAGAATGTGCTGCTGACAGTGAGAGCAGTTGCTTACATGGAGAAGATGCTGTTAAGAGACTAGTTTGTGCATTTTGCTTGTACTTTAATGTAAAAAGAGAGTTAGACAAAGTCACAAAAAGAGAGTGCACATCAGAGCTTGTCAAGAAACCCTACCAAATGTGAACATTTATGACATGCTTCTGCAAGGGTAACTGAACATTTGGATTACAGATACCCAAAATGTAATTTTTCAAGCATGCCAACCTGTGAATGTGAAGATTTCCCTGGATTCCCGTCTTTACTCTGAAGGTAAAACATATGTGGTTTGTTGGCTCTGCTGGCTCATATGACCACAGTGAGTCCAACCAAGGGTCATGTATTTATTTATGATCTGCCTGGAGCTCGTAAAGAGCTATTTCCTGATATAAAACCAGCAGAAGTGTGTCCTGCACCACCATGTCTTTCTCTTTTTCAAGTTGCAGGAGGGGGTAGTTTTATACAAATCTGCTTGTCCCAAGCTTCATGTGTGGTAGAGAAGGCCATGGGTATCCCTGAGGTGGGATCAGGGAGAGACCTGTAACCTATTCATTGTTTTCCCTGCATTTAATGGCAGGATCTTGAAAACAGCTACTAGGAATAATGGAAACCTCAGGGTTGGATTGGCCTCAGAGCTTTCCATGAACACACTGCAGGCAGGAAGAAAAACTTATCAAACAAGAGTCGTGTGAAGTGTAATGTTCTATCATGGCACTGCTAAAGAACAACCCTTGTGACAACTCTTTCCCATTTTGCTGTTTGAAATAGCAGCAGCAGGTGTACATATGCCCACTAATTTCATCCTTTCTCCTGTAGGCAATAGAAAAGGTCTCACACAGCATACTGCCTTGCACACTAAATTTTCAGTTCACCCTGAGCTATAAGGAGGTACAGATGCAAAAAGGAAACAATGATGACCCAAAGGAGCCAAGAGACATGGCCAAGGTAATTCAGGCCATTAGAGACAGAGCAGACACTTGAACAAAAAGTTCAGGTTGGACCTTTAACTTCTTGGCTGTCCTTTCCTGCTGATAACAGAAGCAAGTGACAGAAAGAGCCCAGCAAAATCCACAGGCTTAATAATAATCATTACTATGCTGGGAGACCGGATGGATAATGCAGTCCCAAAGCATGGACGTGAACTAATATCATCAGCATTGGTATAAATAGGGTGTCTGCATTTAATTAATAAATAATAGGCTGCAATGCTAATCTCCTTCTGCTAACTTTTTCTAAAGGTGCAATCTATTAATCACATGTCACTGCCAGCCTGGTCACTTCTTTTTTTAGATTCAAGACAGAAAAAAAATAGCTAGAAATAAATGGATCCTAAATACAGCAGGGCAATTGAATAGCACAGCCAGCATTATGATCCACTGCTGATTTCAATCCTTAGCTACAATTTTTTTCCCTCTAAGGATGGATATAATACTTTAAAGAGAGAGTGAAGGCTCGTGATGTTGTTAAAGGTCAGCATGTTACTAATGTCTGCAAAACAGAGGATTTTTCTCCCCTGATTATTTGCCCATGGAAATTCTGTTGCTCTACAATGCCTGTTGACATGCAGTAAAAACCATTTCTGTGGTCGCTGGTTAAGGCAGGTGAGATATTTCTTTTTAGCTGGGGACAGCATAACTTTCTGAAAAGCACTGGACATGTCCCACCTGTTCGGCATATGGAAGTTAGAAGTTGGTTGTTGGCATATGGAAGTTAGAAACTCAAGAGGAAGAAACAGTCGTGTTGTTATGGAAATGTTGCAAGAAGGAAATGACAGCACTTGGACTGCATAGAAGGAGTCATGCAGGTTGCTTCCCCTGCACATGAATACCTGCTTTTCAGGAGGTAAAAAAGGCGTGTTGAATGAATGACCTTTTGTCCATAGACATCTGGAATATTTCCATTTGTTCCATTTTAGGATAATCACTCTGTTGCGCCTTTTCAAGGGTCTCTTTAGAAAAATCCGGAAAATTTTGCCTCAGGAAAAGATTGCCCCTTGTTGTTTTTTGTGCAGAAAACTGTGGAAAGCATATGTATTTAGTTTTCTGATTGAAAAATGTATCCTACTATCTCTACTTGTTACACATAATTGATAACCAAAATGTATCCTTACTAATTGAACTGATTTGCTAAATGATTAAAAGCCTTTTAGAAGGTTCATCTCCACAATTCCAACCTGTTTGATATCAAAGTTGTACTGAAGCCTCAAAAGAGTCACTTCCTGGCTAAATTTCTTTATTCTTCAGTCAAATGCAAGTCAGAAGTCTCAGCACAGACCATCTGAGTGAAATTTTACAGTTTATGCAAGAGGTTAAATGAGATCTAACGATTCTGTCCAGATCTAAACCCTATTCATTTCCTTTTAATCTAGGCAGAAATACCAGAAGAATGGCTAGTGCTCCAGTGCTTTGGCCTTTCCTCTCAAAGTCCGAACTTCAATAAGGGAACATTAGAGGCTCTAATAAAAACCCCATTGCCTGTAAGGAAGAGTGTGGGACCACACACTGAGATCAAGGAGAGACAGGGGTAAATTCAGCTCATTGCAAACACCGGAGAATTTACTTGCATTTGGGTTTGATTTTCTGTTATGATACATGATTTTTAACCTCTGTTTTGCTTTAGGTGTCTCTGGTGCCTTTGAAGAGCTCTCTGTAAAGATACAGTTGGTGTTCAGGGAAGTCTATAACCTTGCACTCGTTTCTACCACAGTACCCACAGACCTTCCTCCCCTGTAGTGAGTGCCACAGTGGCATAACAGGCTGCCTGGAAGTGCTCTGTCCCTGAGGCATCTACTGAATCCGAGCTTCTTTTCCATTAGCAAACCTGTACACTAAAGGCAGCTGTTTGGCCCTTGGTGTGATCAAATTTGCCAACCACGTGGTGTGAGTGTACAGGAGAATGGTCCTTGCCAAGAAGAAGGCCATGCTATTATTAGATTAAGCTCTTGCGTATATTATTCAGAATGTCGCTTGCTTTGCCTCAGAGGATGTTACACCCAAAGCAGCTCTGCTTGAAGGCCATCCTAGCGTCTTCTTGCCCCAGGTAGACCCTAATTCCACAGCCCCTGACCTGAGCTACTAGTTTCACTCCCAATAGTGCAACTCAGCACAATGTTGGTTTTTTTTTTTTTACATCTATGAAGACACTATATGACAGCTTTGGATTCAGACAGTACATCTGGTCTTATCTTTAGAGAGTAATGTTTTAAGGAAAAGATGGTCTCCATCAGTTCTGTGTTGTACAGAGAACCTGATCTGATGGTTCATGACCAGTCTTCCAGGCACTGCCACAAGATAGATAATAAATAATTAGATTTCTGATCTAGGTAGTAGAGAGATTGTTTTGGTTTAGTCTGATTTCTAAAGTCATTAAACTCATACTATCTTCAATCCATGTGCCTGTGGTTCTGGCCCACTCTTTACACCTCTTTTTCATTAGCTATTCATAATAATAATAGTCATGGTCATTTTGGGGGAAAAAAAAAAAAAAAAGAATCCAAGAAAGCAACTCACACAATGTACCTTACCTTGTGGCAATATAATTTTGAGTTAATTACATGCCTGCTTGGAAGTGTCAATATTTTGTGGTTTATAACCAATGCATTCTGACCATTCATCAGTGACTCAAGAGATGCATAAAATAAAGATTTTGGGGAATTAATTACCATTCTTATGGCAGTTCATGGGCAGGAAGTATTTTAGTAGCTATGAATTCCTGCATCCTAGGTTTGATGTGACAAGAAAGCATCCCCTCACTAAGGCCAGTCCTAACATATTTAAATTGTTTTTCTCTTATTTTTAACACTCTTCTAGTTCTGTTCATTGGGCAATCTCAACTTGTGGTATGAAAGAAACCTGCCCTGGCATGGAACATGTCCTCTTCAGCTTCCACAAGTAGCCATAGGCAGCTTCTCTTACAGGAAAAAGTTTGAATTGATTCCACTGTAAAAGCATAAGGAATCAGCCCCACAAAGCTGTCTCCAACTATTTGGAAGAACATCATTATTTGGGGAGATTTTCAAAGGGAATATTTAGACACCCAAGGCCCATTGACTTTATGTGAGATTTGAGCAGTGAAATACATTTGACACTTTTGAACACCTCTATTTATCTAACCAAGTTACTTCTGTGGAACTAATGATTAGAGAGCCTGAACACCTAATAATCTTTAATGCATGTATCCTTGCAGCACCAATATTATTTTATAGAAGGAAACTGGAGTCAGAGCAAGATGTTCGGCCAATTTTACGTGTATATTCAGACAGTCAAAGATAATAATAGTCACCAGATAGAAATGGAGTGAAAATAATAGGCTGACCCTAAGTAACCTCTTCATGGTCGAGGAGAATATCTGTGGCAAGGCAAGAATTTAAGCCTCAGTCTTCCAAGCTGCAGTCTATTGCCCTGTGTAGAGCTTTCTTTTTCTCTGTTGAGGATCTGACTGCAAGACTGTCCTTAAAATTGAAAAGAAAGGAAACAGTCCCTCACTAATTGAAGCCAACTGTTTATCCTCCCTGGGGGAAAATGTTTCAGTGCAGTGCTGCCTTGAAAATTACCTCTCTACAAATGATATTACAAGGGGCCATATTCATTTTCTATCACAGATTCCAAAGCAAGCTGGTTTTAAAGATAAAAATATTTTTCTTAATTATGAAAACACATTTTAAAGACACTGATGCTGCACACTACTTTTAATTTGAAGCTTTTGGGTTTTTTTGAGTTCACTTTCTGCTGTGAGAATGGGAGTGGTAGCAAACTGAAATACAAAAATTAAAATGGAAATCGACTTTAAAGAGGAATTAAAATTGATCAGATTATCTCTATTGCTCAGGCTGATTGGGATGCAACTCCTTTTACTTTTCCACTGATATTATGACGCAAACATATTAATGGAGAAAGATGCCTTCTCTTTTTAGGACATAACCCCAACTTATTCTACAATTCATAGTTTTTATACAGCAATTTTTATTCATAGATCTTACCTAGGGTTTAAAAAAAGTCAAGTCTCATCATTCATATGATACAGATAGAAAATTGTGGCAGGAAAAGGTGAAAGTTGAGATTCGTCTTACCTCTCTTTAGGTGTCTAAAAGTGAGATATCTAAATCTGAATTAATTGCAACAGGTTCAATCCTGATTCAGTGAAGACAGAGAGAAGGGTCTTTGAAGTACCATTTATCCCATCTGTCTTAGGATGGGGTGAATCACAATTTGAAGAACCTGTCTCCCTCCACTGTCCACAGGAGGAGAATAGATGACTAACTTAGACAATATGTTCAGCATTTAGGTGCTAAAGATTGGAAAAGTGAAT
>JAWWLV010000100.1:64883692-64894618 GCA_035041135.1 Platyrinchus mystaceus
GATGAAGGTTATCTTAGGTCTAAAGGAAAACCACCACAGATTTTAACAGACGTTCAGACCTGAAATAAAATTCAGTGGACATGTCTCCTTTGAACCCAACGGCCTTGGACATTGTTGTAGAAAGATGCTTAACACAAAACAGGGTCCAAAGCTTGGCTTTGCCTTCACCTGAATTGGCAGAAAAGAAGAATGGTAAATTCTTAATGAGTTTCTTGATCCTGCACTTGACTTTATGCTTTCCTATTCCATGGGAAGAACACCAGGACATAAAGGCCAGAAGGGTCCAGACCAATGCTCAAGACTGTGGGACGCCTTAAGTGGCTGTTGTGGTCCTGGGCCCAGCTGTTTCTCTGTCTTTTGACTACACAGACAGAGAGGCAAACATGCTTCAAGGCATTGACATCTCTCCCAATACTACAGCATGTCCAACAGCCATTCCTCAGGAGCACCACCCTGTCAGTGACATCGAGGTTTTTTGATGGTCTTGACATTTCTCCAGCCTCTGAGGCAAGAAAGCTGCCTCCCAGTTTAATATCAAGGTTTTTTCTTAGGTCCTTGTTTTTTCTTTTTCTTTTTATTTTTTTTCTCCTTTTTTTTCTTCTTTCTTTTGACTCATGAGCTCATCTCCATTTCTGGTGGATTTTTTAACAGAATATTAGTTTATTTTTAAACAGTCATTCCTTCTCTTTACCCTCCACACAGAGATACTGCAACTCATTATTAGTGGATAATGTTGGATATGTAATTAATAGAGAAAAAAATTAGGTTTGGGCGTGGTGGTGCCTCCTGGAAGAACAGTCAAAACCAGCTTGTAATGTTTGGGACAAATCTCTGGAGGAGATAATATGTGAGGCTTAGGAGGAGGATCTCACAAGGAGCTGAAAATCTCCTTTCAAACTGCAAGGAATAACAAGAAGGGAGAGATGCTGTTTAAACTGCTGTGCACACCAAGGGGAAAAAAATGGGAATATGAGACCCTGGGTGTGGTACCTGCTTTTTCTACAGGTCTTGAGTCCAGACACCACAAAATGTGAACACAGGAGCTGTTGTTGTCCAGCTAGCAGTCAGTATTGCCAGTGCAATGTTGTCAGTGAAGGCTGGCATTCGTGTATTGTGGGCCCTTTGCAAGTTCCTGTCTGTGCCATTTTCTACCTGAGCTATAGAAGATCAAGTTGCATTGTACTGCACTCATGGTGATCAAAGATATAATGGAGCTGTGAGAAGGGAGAATATTATCTGCTCCCTGGATTGTTTCCCAGTGCTACCTGCTAAATGGGTGTGGAGACAATAAAAGAAAAGAAGATGAGCAGCTGAAGAAAAAGCTGTGGCAGGCCATATAGGGGTGGGCTGTATGGATTACCAACTCTGGAAACTGGACATTCCCTCAGTCTGCTCTGCAGGTTCTGGAGTTGGTAACTTTTTAAAGAAGCTCACCAAAGGCAAAAGATAGGGAACCTCTGGCAAAATTTTTTCCACAGAGGTTGATGTTACAGGCAACATGTGGCTCAGAAATAAGGAAGAGATGAGAACTACAAAGGTACAGCTCTGACACATTCACAGTCCCAGATTCAGGATTTCTTGGGCATCACCATAGCCCAATCTTCAGCAGTGCAGAAGAGATGATGATGAGCTCTGTCAAGATTGCTCTCTCCTTGCTTACCTTTACCTCTCTTCTTCAGACTTTTCTAGTCTGAAGGTCTAAGCAAACAAACATACTCTTTACAAAGGGCTTCCAAAGAAGGAGGAAATCATCCCATGTGGTATTGTTATACTGGTGTGAAGCCAACAAAGCTAAAAGAAAACAGTCTTGCTGTTATAACTGCTGTTATAATAGTCTTGCTGTCATAACTGCAGAACCTAAACAGGCCTGGATCTGGCTGGTACCTGTGTAGGAAAACTCCTGAGAGGATTTGACCATCTACACAAGCCATGGAATTCTGATCAATTAAATGGAAAACAGCAAAATGCCAAATAATTACTGGGACCTTGGACTGTGTTTGTCACAAACTACCCTGCCACCTGCAGCAGAGAGCTAGTGAGCTAGAAAACACCTAGATGAAATAAGAATTAGACCTAGACTTTTGTCCCAAATGCAAATAGAACTTAGAAACTGTGGAGAGGCCATTCTGATCCCATCATCGTTACTAAGCTGAAGGCATAAAAAGAAACAGGTCATAGTGCATGAGCAAGGCCCCACTGTTTTGCTCTTAACTGTAATTGAGTTCTTGAACATTTTGCTCTGAATCTGGAATAAACCATAACCAAACAGATAGTTTCAGAGCCTGCAAGTCAAGTAACAGGTAAAGAAATGCAGCAAGTCTGTTGAAATAGGAAGTCTAAGCCTTCCAGCTGCCAATGAACAGACAAAAAAGCACTTCGTATGCCTCCCTCAAACATGCACAGAAATAATCTACCTGAAAGCACAAACACAGACAGGTGCTTTGGTAGATTTCTTGCATGCAGAAAACACTGCAATATAATGCACCACAGCCCCTACTGTAAGACTCTCAACATCCTCTCTGCAGGACACTGCACCCTAAACTCTAAATCACTTTCTACTTTTCATTTCTATTTTCTTTAGTCCAGGAAAGTTGTGTTTCTCTTCCACAAGATGCTGGAGGACCTCAAAACCACTGTGAAGTGCCTCTTGGTAAAGTGACGTTAACACTGAGTCTGGGTAGCACACCATGCGCATCTTTGTATGCCTTCCTTTACAGACCTTCCTCTGTCCTTTGAGAGGAATGAGGGAGCAGTGGAGCATCTAAGCATCACTAACGGACTGCAACTAGAGCAGCAGGAGAGTCCTTTCCTTTTAAAAAATGTTACTGCCTGTACAACGTAGTGGGACCTCAGGGCTGCGTTTATCATAGGTTAACCCTGCCAGCTGCAGTGAGAGTTGTCTAGTGAGAGCTGGAGATATTGTGGATAAAATAAGAAATGGCTCCAAACTTTCGCCTCAAACCACAAAACAGACTTGAAATCTTTCTCTGAGTTTGAGAAACTTTAAGCCACGGATATCTACAGGCTATTTTTAGAGCTGTACATGAGACAAGGAACCGAAAAAACCAGCTTCACTAAGATGAAAATAATAGAAAATTCTAACAGTTTAATTGGGATATGTCATGTTCAAAATTTTAATGTGGACTTGTAACTTACATCCCTAAAAACATATTGGACTAACTAATCTCTGACAAAACATCTTCCATATAGTGAAGTTAAAATTTGACCAAAACAAAGGCCAATGAGAGTTTTTAAAGATACCCTTAATAGAGATAAAATTACACTGTGATTTTTCAGAACAAAATAATGAATTGTTCCCTTTTTGTCGTGTTCTATCAATTCCACTACTGCTAAAATCTCTATAAAATCTGAAAGGAGTCTGACTTTCTGATCAAGTATTTGAGGCTTCATGAAGCATTCTGTAGAAGGAATAGCCCTATGAAACATTTTGTAGCTTGACTATACACACATATGCACAAACAGGCCGGAAAGTAAATTGCAAAATTTTTCCATTAATTTAGACTGTTTCCCTAGAGAAATACACTGAGGACATATGCATTTCTAGTTCCTGTGAAACTAGGCAAATGTAAAGAATGTCAGTTTTTGTTGAAAAGTTTTTCGCTCTCTGCCTTGCTCCTAGTCCAATATGGAGACTAACAAAAAAATAATAAAACCAGCAAAACTAATAAGGGGTGCTCAGCATTTCCATTTGGTGGGTTGAGTGCAATTTGTGCCAAGCAACATTTTGAATTCTTCCCCAAACCTAGATGGTCTGATACTCAAAATTCTTGCTCACACACAATAAATGCTAACACGCTATTTCGGTTCAATGGAAAATCAGGACACAGGAAGGGTTAAAGATCAACAAAATCCAGACTCCAGAAGAACAACGGGAAAAAGTGCTGAGCGGAATCTGAGTGAGGGAGGAAATAAATTTGGGACTCTCATCACCTTTCAGCTGTGGGAGAACTTGCTGGAAAATTCAAAGATTAATGTTTTAGCAAAATGCAAGTATTTGCCTGTAAATAAAACTCAATCTCACTTCCTTAAGAATACTGCTCACGACTTTCAGTAAAAACCTCCTTGCAAACTACAGGTTCAAAGAGCACTGCATTCTTTTACTAGCACCGTGAGCTGGCACCAAAATTCCCCGTGATTCAGGAAATAGAGGTGTATTAAGAGTATGGACTTTGGGCAGACCAAATGACTCGTGCTGTGCTGAACTCCTTTGTCTCCCAAGCCCCCCTCTTCCCTCAGGTCCCAACCCAATACTTGGACAGGGTATAATAAGCTACAACTTAAGTTTCTTTGTTGCTGAAGTTGACCTTTATCTTGCAGCCCTAATGAAGTCTTTTGATGTGCTCCTAAGATACACGGCCTCCTTTTTAGCATTCTGTTTGCCGCGCCTGCTTTAACCGGTGGGCTCTTGAAGAACGTAAGTTTTCGTACAATGCCTCCCTTGGGTGCCAATTGTTCTTTTCTCCCATAGTTGCCCTTGAGTCATGCTGTCCTGAAACATCACCAGCCCAGAAGCAGCTTGTCAGTGGGGAATTAGGACAACGTGTCTTTCACACCAATGATGGGCCCACCCGCTTGGCCTCTGCATTGTGATCACCACCGATAGAAGCAGTATGGGAGCAGACTGGACGGGAAAAGATGTGGTTTGTGCAAGATGGGGAGATAATTAGCTAAAACACAATGGGGAGGGAACCACTGGTGTGACGGATAATGTGGAATCAAACTGCCACTGGAGCCCTTTTCAGTTCAAACCACCACTCCTGAAAGCAGCTGCTCTCAGGAAAGGAGTTTGAAAACCCTTCCCAGAAAGCCAGGCATGTGTTCTCTATTACTGATTTGCATTAAAAAAAAAGAAAAAAAAAAAAAAAGAGTGATTGGGAGCTACATACCCTGTAGGCGCACTAAGCAAATTGGCCAGCCTAATTATTATTTTTTGGTATGTCTAATTAAATAGACAAAAGGCCCTCCCTTAACTCTCGCTGTCGGCACGAGCTCCACTGGAATGTGCATAATGTCCCCTCATTTGCCCAGGCAGCTGAGCCTTTCCCTTTTCCCCTAGGAGATTGGCATTGACAACCGCCCATGGCTTACCCAGTCCTGCTCAGACACAGAGCCAGATCGTGAGACAGGGAGGGAAAAGGGGGAAATTGACCTGGTTCTGCTAAAAACTACCGGACAGTGCTGTACAATGTGACATGCCTTTGTTGCAGGTTAGAAATGTGCCGTGGCCCTTCATAGCAGAACTTGCCATCGCGGATCCCATCAGATTCTTTCTGTCCAGTATTGGCCAAATTCCCTCAAATTTTCTTTAAGGGAGGCTCTGAAACTGCAATATTTATCCCTGAGATTTCTGGTGTTTTCCCAGTGCTTAGTTCCTCTCCTGCTCTGCAGTTACACAGCACCACAGCCCTTCCTTTCAGAGCCTCTCTCGACCTGCTGGTTTCACCACTCCATAGCACCAGCCCTTTAACTACAAGCTACATACAGTCTTCAAATGACTTGAGTCACTGGAGAGTTTCAGCCTCACACTGACACAGTCAAAGCCTCTGGAATCCACAGCTTTCAAATGGGAAGAGAACGTGGTGTCTTCTCTCTGTGAGGCATTTTACTCCATTTAAGTAGTTGTTGCTGGAGATTTCCACTAATGCCAGCACAAAAATAGTCATCTCACAAATGAGGAAGAGCTAACATTTATGGTGTAAATTGAAAAGTTTTCAGACATCTAAGATCCACATCATTACTAAATGACAAACCCTACTCCCACTTATCTGATACATAAGCACTAGAGGTTTTTACTGCATAGATGAGGAAAAGCCTCTCTATTTTTTTCCAAAGAGATAGGAATAGAGAGGAAGGAAACATGTCATTATATATATATGTGTATATATATAAATGTACAGATACAAGAAAAAAAAAAAGGATGATAATTCATCCACCATAACAGACCATCTCACACTTCCTTAGTGAGCTCTGTGTTTGATCTGACAAACAGGGTCCTATTAGAAGAGTACAGTGAAGTATCACCACATCAGTTCAGGTTTAAAACCTTTTACAGGAAACACCTTATCACTGGTGATCTATTGAACAATCACTTAACAAAGCCTTCCAAATCCACTGTGCAGGATGGAAAAGCAAAAGACCAGCTCCTGATTTCAGCTACACCTGTGCAAATCCTGAATAACTCCCTGTGTCTGAGAGAAGTCTTCAGTTTCCACAACAGGTTTATCCAGATAAGCTGATACAGGTGCAGAAAACTCTGCCAGCTCAGAATTTGCTTTCTCCAAAAGCCGAATTGCTTGAGTGCAAGCAGAAACAACATGATCAGAGAAACCATAAAATATCTGCTTTATCTTAACCAAATTAAACACCTCTGCAGCTCAGCACAACGTAGGTCTGAAAAAACCCACATTGTCGTCACTGCTGTTAAACTTTGTTAAGTCAGTGCCTGATGCTTCACTTCTTAACGAGGCAGTTATTTGTTTCTCAGGCAATCGCTGGCACCTGCCTGCCTTTTAAAATCAAATAATAATTGAATATGAGGAAAGTGAGATGAAGTAAAGGAGATTTAATAAAGAGAATCTTTGCTGCGGAGGGAATTTCTTTGGCAGTGATTACGTTACTAATTGATCAGCACATTGCCTGAGAGAAGCCAGAGACAACAATTATACTTAGCACTGTGGCTGAAAGCAATGCAGTCAACTACCTCCTCGGCTTTCGCTGTCCGCTGGTTTCACCTGGATCGGTCTGTTCATCTGCAAGGAAGAACAAAGAGAAACATGTAATTAACGGAGGAAGCAAACATTCATATGCAGAAGCTCACTTTGTTCTTTTACTGTATGTCATAATTAGCACCAGAATTTACTCTACAAGGCTGGAAAAACAATTAGTAAACAAGGACCTAACCATGGAGCAAAGGCTGCTGCTTGGTATGAGGTAAATAAATCAGTGTCAGTCCATTTACCTAACAGGAGCTCTGTTGAATCACACTGGGAGAGGGATCTGACTCATTTCACACAGGTCATGAAATTTCAAACATAACTTCTAAAATTTCTAATAGTTTCTTCTGGAAACACTACTGTGTGAGAGTAGAAATGCTTTGTCAGAATATCAAGATCAGTGCGACTTTAATTGCAAAGATTTCTTGAGATTGGCATGATGAAAAGAAAATCGAAAAGCAAATTCCACTTCTACTGTTAGCTCAGTAGGATAGTCACCTGTAATATAGCAGACTCTATTTCATACTTGGGGAGTGGGATTTGGATCTGATTTGTCTACATGCTGCAGGAGTGTTGGATGCTGTATTTTTTGACGGAGTAGAGGACAGGATATAAGTCAAAATTTCTCCCTGTGTTGCTTTTTCAGGTATGTTCTTCCTTTCTCACATCAGAATATAAGTAAGTATAAAAACCTTGACACTGTGCTGCGAGTAGGATTTCTGTTATCAAAATTATCCCTTTGTCAGTCAACAAAAGCATCAGGGACCATCACTATCCCCAGAGCTGCTCACTCCCAGGAGGGCAACAGATGTCCACAATGGACTTCATTGGCAGTGCGTACATGATGTGGGTGTCTGATGAACAGCAGTGAGGATATACCCCTCCTGTCAATAGCCAGAGATGCAGATTGGATCAGAACCAGCTGAGATTTTAATCTGAAAGATCTTCCTTGCCTCTTACTCCTTGTCACATGGAGCAGTCCATACACTGTGCAGAAGGAATATTCAAAATATCTTTTCATGTGTGACCATGTCTGAGTGGAATGAAAATATCTTTTAGATTTTTCAACCAACAAAGAAAGTACAATTTCAAACAAGTATCAGAAGGAGCAGGAGGTCAGAAGACAATAGGAATCTCCCAACATATGTCTTCCCAAATAAAGTTGGACGTCAAATTGGCTGATGAATGTCACAGGATGCCTTCAGGGGACACTCTAAATCCCTTATTTGTGGCTAATCACAGTTGGGCAGCAAGGCCATTAGTTTTATTCTTCCCCTCCTCCCCCCCCCGCGGTGTTTCCCCCTCCCCTTTTTTTTTTTTCCTTTTTTTTGGGAAGTAGTTCATAATAACTTAGATTTATTCTAATTGCTCTGCGCACATATTTAGTAATAACATGTTATCAAGCTGGCTGACAAGTAGGTTAAGATGATGAAAAGCGGAGCAGATCCTGTTGCATTGCTGTCTCTAGAGGAAAATGTACTTATCCATAAACTGACTACAGTTAGACTCACACTCTGAGAGAGAAGGATCAGTGGCTCCAGACGCTACTGAACGCTTTCTGCTCTGCTGAAATCAACAGAGAATCTGGTACCAAATAAAGCTTGTATCAGCCCCTGCTTCTGCAGCTGTAAAGACCCATCACTCGCATAGGTATCACAAGATATTTAGCAAGGCCAGAGGCAATATATTTAGCAGCAGCAGGACAGACATCCTGCCATAGGGCTCCTGTAACATGTGAACAGTTAGCTGTTACAGACATTTAAAGATCTGACATCACAGAGATGAGGAGGGTAATTTATGTCATGTAACTCCAAATGTACAAAACCTGTAATTTTAAGCCACTCTTAAGGTGGCATCTGAAATGAAAAGGATGTATGGTCTTCTGAAGTGCCTGTTCCTCTCTGGTGATCACAAAGATAGTCTGTGCACCTAGGTGACTTTCACCTTTATTGGACTTATGCCAGACGAACACCACCTTGGCTCTCATGTGCAGGATAATGAAGCCAAATTGCCCTGTTACGTCCCTCAGCTACTCAGGCTCTGTGACTGGTTTGTGTTTGTAGCAGGTTGGTGTTGACACCATCCACATACCAAGGTCTGAGTTTTGACACTTGCAGTCTTGTTACGTATTCTGGGTTCCTAATGAAGTCCTGATAGCTAATCTAACTCCTGCGGTCAGAGGTGGGTGGTCAGAGGCCCCTGGTGCTCACTCCACAACAGCCAGAACCTGCATTCCAACCAGTCAGCAAGAGAAGTGGTCACAGTAGACAGGAATTTATAGGAGGTGTGCAACACAGAGCCCTTGAGAGGCAAGGTTTGGAACCAAAATGGACACAGCCTTGTGATGCAGAACACCCCATAAATCTACCAACATAGGACTGATCTGAAGCATGTTAAAGTCTGTGAAAATTCCCACTGAACTCGAGTAGACTTTGGAGCCAACCTTTAGAAAAACCAAACAGAGCTCTTCCTACTTGTTGAGTTGGATCTAATCAGCTTGCAAAAGGCGGAGAAGATCATCAGATTTTTTGGCAAAAATGAAAGGAGACAAAATTTTGTGGGGGTTTTAGTTTGTTTGATTGTTTTTGGTTTGGTTTGGTTTTTTGGGTTTTTTGGGGGGTTTCTTTTGGATAGGGGCATGAGAAAAAGAAGTCAATCCCCAAGAAAAGAAAAAAAAAAAAAGAGGAAGGAAATGAGCATCCAACAGAGGAACTAAAAACTGAGGGAATTAATAAGTAAAAGGCTAGTGTAATTTAATGTACACTATGATTTATACACTTGACAATTTCTTTACAGACCAAAGAGAAAGTGCTGCCTGCGCAGAGCCCATAATACAAATTGAGATCATCTTGACATGAAAGACACCAATTATAAGGAGAAACACTGAGAGGAAAATAATTAAGTTTCCTTTCTCCATCTATGGAAATTTATTTTTTTTTTTTCGCAGACACTCTGGGAGCAAGGAGCTGTCATGGGGACCAGAAAAGGGCTAAGTGGGGAAATAAAATGATAGAAAGATGTAGCTTTCCCAGTTTGGGGAAATGCCTTCTTGGGGAGAAGGGAATTTAGAGATTCAAGCTCCCTGTTTGTTCTTCATCTGGAAATTGCCATGGGTTTAATGAAATGAAACCAAAGTTTATCCTTCAAAATGCAGTCTTCTGTAGAGTGTATGGGGGAATACTGATATGGACATCTTTAATGTCTGTCCTGTCATGGTGTACCCTGTGAGTATGATAAAAGAAATCAGGCAGCAAATCTGATTAATACCATGGAACTCCACATGGGATCATAGGAATTACAGATGTGGCTGTAAGGTTTTTATTGAACCCTGTCTCTAGAAGACTTCAAAAGAGGTTTGGCAACATGAGGAAAGACCTGGGCAGACTGACTCAGCATCTGATCTGACAGATGGAGTGGATGTAATTTGTTAGGCTTTCCTCTAGGATGTGCCACACTTCTGTCCATTCAATGGTCCTTCTTTCCTCTGCCCATGGATCCTCTATGTGCTCTCCTTTGAAATATGATCATGGTTCCTTATTCTATGTTATTCCTGTTGGGCTGCCACTGCAAAAGAAGTATAGTGTTTTACCACTGGTTAACTGAGAAAGTGTTTATCTCCTCTTTAGCCTCTCTCCCAATCTTTAGGACTAAAATTTTTTATTCTCTACATAATATGAAGATGCCTGACTTTAAGGAACCAGAATGCTCAGTAGGTATGAAACCATTTGGCTGAGAGCCACTGGGGCACAAAGAGATTTAGGCAAGTGCCAAAAAAATTAATCTAAGTGTCTGGTTACACATGACAGACCCAGTTTTCCAAGAGGTGGCAAGCAGGTGGCAAAACAGAGGTTTATTCACAATTGTTTTCCCAATGTGGACTCAGGAAAAGCCTGAGTTACTCATGTTCCACATCTGTACTGGGAATTATGGACACTGGGTACCACTGCAGTTGTGAATCAGTCCCTTTCAGGAGGGGGTGTTGTATGTCCTGTTCCCACAAGTGCCATAAATGTTTGTGTTTATGGAGAAGTTAGAACTTCACGTGCATCACACTTCTCATTTTCCTTTGATTCTTTGCACGCTCATCTCTGCTGAAAACCACATTTACTATCACCTTTGCACACCTTGGACAAGATGATCCTACTTGTTACACTTCCAACCCTTCCATTTGGCTTTTTCTTCCCCTTTTTTT
>JAWWLV010000100.1:64904090-64958247 GCA_035041135.1 Platyrinchus mystaceus
GCTGAATGGAAACTCTTAACGTGTACCGAAATCACAGATACCTCACGAAATTGCCGTTCAGAAGTGCGTGCCTGGGCCGTGCCCATGCAGAGGAACGGGCTGCTTGGAGACCTCCAGAGGGAGCTCTTGGCTGCCTAAATTTAAACAACTAAATTATGCAAACCCAATTTCCTAGATGGAGAAATTAAGGATTTACTCCGGGAAGCCTGGTTCATTAGGTACTTAAAATGTACTCAAAAGTTAGTTACTTCAGTACACAGACTGGATCGCACCTTTGACTCCAGCAATTGCCTGTCTGCACTGATTTTGGACTGCTGGAGCAGCTCCAGGTGCTTTCACTGCCTGCTGGAGACAGTAGGAAAATATTTCCCTGAAAAGCAAGGGAAAGAATCTCTCCCTCTTGACACTCTTCTGTGCTGTAAATACCAGCTCATAGCTGCTTCTGTACCATGGGTCAGTGCCACTGAGAGTTAAAATTTTGTTCTTGCATCATCTCTCAAGAGCTCCAAGTCAGGCAAGCCTGAAACCAAAGCAATCCTTTCTTTCATCCATCTGACCCTCAGAAAACAAAGAAGGCCAGGCACAGCTAGCCTGGCTATTTTGTACATAAAAAATACTACCCACAAAGCTAATAAGAATCTTTTATGACTGTTTATAGAGCACTGATAGATAATCAGAAACAGGTCCAAGTTGCAAAGTTTCATCTGTCAGAGGCTGGGCAGAAACTTTCCATAAGAAGGGCCAGTCACTAAATTCAGATGCTGACACAAACACAGGCAGCTTAGGAGGGCATATGGCAATTAGTGGCTGGGCTTATACCTTGTTGAGAAATCTGGCTCAACTAAACACTTACTGACTCACATCTTTATCTGACACAGCCAAGCTCACCAAGGCAGACGTGTGCACTTCCACAGGCACACATGGAATAGGGACAGAAAGGTGTCAGGTTTTCATCAGAGATAGTATGTGTGTGGGGTGCCTGATGGGGGAGATCCAACCACATGATGGGAACCACGAGCCCTGAGCATGTTTTTCAGCAGAGGGACCGACACTTTGTGGCTCCAAAGAAGCTGGTGTCAGCACTTCAGAGGGGAAGAGCTGGCTCAGCAGAAACAAAAAATAATAGGAGAGTGGGAAGTCTGACATCAAAAGTGGATGTTTTTCTTTCTCCCTAAGTGTTGTGCTCTGGTTCGGTGGCAGGTTATTGGTCCTGGTAGTTGTTAGGCTCTAGACTGCCTTATGGCAGGGGTCAGGCTGCTTGATGAAAATTGTCCTCCTCAGCCTTAACATCTGTGAACTTTGCTGGAGTTCAGGAAAGGTTTGTGCTCTAAAGGGAGTCTCAAGTAAAGACTCAGGACAACCTGCTTGTGGCTCCAGGTATTGTGCTTGTTCCCAACAAGAATCTTATTTAGAGGAACATCAGAGATATTTTGATAAACATTAATTTCATGCCAAGCCAAAAAGCCCCTGCAATAAGCTCTGTTGAGCCAGCGCTGAACAAAGGGAATTCAAAATGCAGCTCCTTCACGTGAGATGGTGTGTGTGCGTGTGTGTGTGCTTTAACTAAATCATTTATGGTCAATAATGCCAGGTTATTATAGGTCAATAACTTTCCATTATTCACTAGCCTTGCTGTGCTCCCACTGTCAGGCAGCCAGCACCGGCATGTTGGCTCTCGCGAAGTAAAAAGCTCCTGATGGGAGCTTTGGAAAAGCAAGCACGAACACAGCTTGAGCAGAGAGAAAGAAAACAGGGGTGGGAGGGGGTGTGAAAAGTTCTAGTTGCACTCAAGAGTGTCTTGGGGAACGCATGTGTGACATACTCTCTCTCTCTCTCTCTCTCTCTCTCTCTCATACGTGCATGCACACTCAGCCCCAAAATTCATTATTCTTGTGCTCCCAGCTGGTCAGATGTGAGGCAGTCCAGATCCCAGGGCTGCGTGACCACAGGGCTGTCCTGAGCAAACATTATCTCTCATTAAGGTCTACAAGCTTGGGCTTAGTGCCACAGTAGCCTGTGGGTTGTCTTACTCTCTGTGAGTGGAGCGTTAACGCTCACAGCTGCCTGCTCTGTACTGGGTACCCAGGAGAGGAAGAGTATTAGGTTTTTTACAAGTCAGGGTGCAAATATCAACAAAGAAACAGAAATGAAGAAATCAAAAATTGCAGGACAACATGAAAATTATATTTGCCCCTGTCGCTAGCGCACTGGTACTAATGGTCCGCCCTGTGTCTCATGAGAAGGGTGGTCAGGAGCCTGGAACTGCAGGCATATGTAAATAATAGTCTGTCTCCGTGGAAACTGCAGGAGGCAAAAGCCAGCCCTGTAGTTTGGCAGAGACTCCTTGGTGTTCCTGCAGAGGGTCTGAGCGTGCTGCTCCCAACCAAACATTTTGAGATGACAAGCCAGGACACAGGAGCTGTGGGATGGACTCATCTCTTGTAAAAAGGCAACGAGTGGAAAATGAGCTTCTGTGTGGAAGTGGAAGCAGACAGTAAGTCAAAGCCTGGGAGAGGGGACAAGGAAGAATAATGCTGCTGTTTCATTGAAAACAAGTTATTTAAGATTTCTGCCTAGGTGCCTTTTTGACCCTTTGCTGAGCAGCATGTTGACCCTACTTCCCTCTAGCACTGAGACAGTCCCTCCTTCGTGAAACATCTCAGCACTGATCACACTGTGCATGGAAAAGGAGTCGGCCTAGGGGAAGAGTGTTGGCTTTTTCTGATGTTTCAGGTAGTGGACAGTGATGGAGATAACATCTCTGCAGCCTCAGCTTTGCTAACTACCCCGTAGGCACAGCTGCCACGGGCAAGGAAGAGTTAACAGGAGCTCTGAAGAGCTGGTCCGTTTTGAATGTGAATAATGGGAATACTCTCCTTCAATCGGTATTCAGCACAGGGATGTACAGAGGTATAAAGTTAATCACTAGCTGGGCCACCCCTATTTCCAGAAAAAGAACTTTAATACCTTCTTTATCCAATGAAGTACCATTGTTATACCTGCATATTATGAAGGGTTTATTAAACCGGTGATAATCTATTCAAGATAAAGTGATCTGTATGGCCAACTGAGCACAGATCAGACAGAATGATGGGAGGTTATTGTTAAAATATGCAAATTCACATCCTATTGAAATGCAAACCCTCCAGATAAGATTTTTTAATAAATCTGGTCTTTTTTCACTGCATGAAGGTAACCTAATGTTTATTGACTTCAAGACCATATAATGGAACGTAATATCTATTAGTCAGATCCTTGCCTCTCTTTCGATTACTGGTGGTACATGTTCTGGCTCCTGAAGAATTTTTGTTTTATGGTTTGGTACAAAAGAAAAGAGATTAAAACCCCTGAAATTAATTAACTTCTTTCTACATAAAGCCCCCCTTCCTCTTCAAATGCTGTCATTAGTTACTCAAGTAAAAGGAAGCAGTGCCCATCAGCTGAGAAACTGTCCACTATTTTCAGTGTTAGGAAAAACAACCAAAAGTATAAATGTTAATTGGGAACTCTTTTGTTCAGTATAGAAGAGAGATTAAGACTTTTGAATGCCTTCCTTGTGCTTCCTATTACCACAGCAGAGAAAGTTGAGTAAAGTTTCATTTTACTCTTCTGTAAAAAAGGCCTATGAAACAGCTTGACCTGACTTCTCTATGTGTGTTTCTGTGTGTAAGAATTGTTTAAAGCATACATTCAATGTGCTTTTATGAGCTGGGGGGGACAGGTGATTTCTGAACCAGACACAGTTTCAGATACCAAAGTGCCAGATGAAATAAAGGCTTTTATTTTAGTGAAATGCCAGTGCTGTGATAGCAAGAGTTGAGAACTCATTTCTGCTTAAAGGTCACTTCTCCTCAAACCCTTTAAAATCTACATGCTGATGTAGATTGATCTGAGATTTGGTGTGTCTAGTGAAGGTGGAAGGTTTGTTTCTAACTCCGAAGTGAAGGTCAACAGAGGAAAAGTATCCTGAAATAGAGCTCCTTGGAAAAGCCCTGCCCATCTTAAAAAGACTTTTTCATGTTGCTGGTAGGCTCTGACAGCTGTTTTGAGGTCAAATCAGGATTGTGATTATTATGTCTAAAAAGGTCTCATTTTACACAGCAGGTTCTTGGTGGTCACAGAGTGTAAACAGTGAGACAGATAGCTGGGCAGGGGCTGTAGGGGTTGGGGCAGGCAGCTCAGCTCTGGGCATGGATGGGAGGGATTCAGCAGGCAAACAAAAATGTCCAAGCTGGGGCACGTAAACAGCTGCCCATGCTTGGTTATCTGAAGCGTCTACACCCATTCTGACCTGTAGTGTTCTGCCCAGACCGGGCTATTCCATAGCACAAGGGGTAGACTTTTTAGGTATAACCAGAAATCTTTATAGGACTGGTCATCTATCTTTTGCATCAGATCTCTGGCTTCCATCACAACTGAAGAACAACCCAAGTTAAACCTTTTTGGACAGTTTGCCTGTTAGGCTGATAGGCATGTGCATAAAATGTGCTGCCTGCCTCTGTGTCTGCAGTGGCAACATCACTTTCCATCCCCAGTCTGCACCACTGCCAAAACACAGACTCTCTACCCAGGCACCCTTCTCATCACTCAATTCACTGGGTCTACCACCAGTTACAAATTAGCACTTAATCAAGATAAATCCCATAGGAAGGATATGGATAATATGCAATGCATTAAGCCTGCAAATTAAGATGGTCTGATTTAGCCCTGGCTTTAAAACTCCCAAGCTTGCATTAGGACTAATGATGAATGGATGTACGTCCCTGGTTGGACAGGAGCTCTGTCAGGACAAGGCTGCCCAGCAGTGACAAAGCCAGAGTGAAACAAGTGCTCTGCTTAATGTTCATTAGGCCTTCCACACTGTCCCTGCTTGGGAAAGTGCTTTCCCTTGCCTTAGATGGTTGTAATAGTAACACTTCTACAGGATCTATTGACTTATTGGTCCCAGAATTAATTTATAAAACCTGAGGGCAGTGGATGCTGGCATAATTCCCCCCACTGATCAGTAAGGGGAAACTGATACACACAGCATCATATTTAGAAAGACTGACCTGCATGGTTCCCAGGGCTTTCCATTCACTGGCTCTAAACAGGACCCTGCACATCACCCTGCTTAGGCACTCTCAATCACACTTGGGAGTCTCTTGTTCTTTCACTAACCAGCTGCAGGGGTATAGGTGACATTTCAGCTCTCTAAGTGTGGCCCAAGGTACAAGTTAAAGCTCAGTGGCCTGAATTCCCCTAACAGATTAGTGGAATAGCACAGAAAGAAAACTCTTTCCCACTCCATCTCCTGGGTTGCAGCATGGGTGATGCAGCAGGATTGTACCTCCAGGTACAAATGCAGCAATACCTAATGAGCACCCTGCTGTGGGATGCAGCACACTTTGCAAATGTAAGGTTGAAGACTGTTTCTGTCCCTCAGTGAATGGGCAGTCACAGAGCTCTGGTCAGCCTCTTTTCCTGCCTCAGCTCCTGCAAGACCCGAAAGAAGCCTGTTATCAGGCCTCACACCACATACATAGTCCAGAAGTTAATCTCTGCGTGAGATCAGCAAAGAAGAAGACCCTTTATTAGCTTGTTCACCCATCAAGGTCAGGGTCCACATGGGCTGGAGTACACCAATGTACGAGCCCTGCAAAATGCAGGGGAGCTGCTATTTTAAGGGAGGATGTGATGCAGGCTTCAAGAGGAATCAGTTTAAGATTCACAGCTGAGGAGCATCAGGAAATGGCTATGGTCTGCAAAGGGTTAAAGGGCTTTGTTCTGGCTGCAGTAGTAATTTAGGGAAAGAAAATCCTTTAAACTAAGAAACTTGGCAATATCTGTGGTTTTAAATGTACTTTTCTTCAGATTTGCAGTGGTGTTCAAACTTGTCACAATAGGGTGTCTTTCCTGGATGTCATACTGCACTTATTACTGGGAATGACTACTTCCTACAGTGCGTCTCTACTTTATGGCTTTTTAAGATATGGATGCTGTCATCATATTCCCCAGAGATGTGTTCTGGTTCATGGAGAGGCTGTTTTATATAATCTTCCGTGAAAGATTAAAACAACAGCAGAAGTAACAACAATAATACAACACACTACCTCCTGAGACAAACAACGATGTGGTGGCACAGGCAACAAAATCTCCTCATCCACTGCAAAGTAGCAGACTTCATTTGTGTAGTTGAACTTTACTTTGCACAGGAAGATTGGATCACATTCATTCCCAAGAAGACCATGCTGACAACCTATCCTATGAAGAGCCTTCACCAAAACATGTCATCTCTCTGCTGCCCTCATCCCCTCCAGCATCACCTGTCTGTTTTGTACTGATATTCTCCCTGGTGTGTCTCAGTCCAACAGCTCAGACCAGGTACCAGCAAGTGGAGCTCTGCCAGACAGTGCAGTTCCTGAGACATCCTTTCTTTCCTGGACAGAAAATGTCAAATTCCACATTTTATGCCTCCCTCTGCTCCTTGCAGAGCAAACCCCAATCAAAGCAGAGGTGATGGCAAGAGAGAAACTTGGGAAGAAGGCCCTGTATCAGTTAACAAAACACTATTAGTGAATGCAAGGGATTATTCTGGGGTACTTCACCCTTTCATCCAAGGTATCAGCATGCCTCATTCTAAAAGAAGATGTGTTCAGTCAGAGATGCACAATCATTTGCCAGAAATTGCCAAAGGCAGAGGTTATCTTATTGTCCCTGTGACTTTTTCATTGCCAAACAGCACTTTAAAGCCCATAACAATAACAAGAAGGTTGGTGTGAATCTTATGCAAGACTAGAAAGGTGTCTTTTTTTTTTTCCTTTGCCTTTGTTTTATTTACTTCACCTCCAAGAGAAGAGGCCAGTAGCTGCAGATATGTAGGATCAAGAGGGCTTTGTGATGAGTGAGCAGGATTAAGGTGGCTACTTCATAATTTTGATAATGCTGAAGATAGAGCTGAAGGCACAGGATACATCTGTGCCCTGGGTGTGTGTGCATTTGTGTTGTGTGGCATCTAAAAAGATGCCAAACAGGAGGGATCTTACTTCTGGCTTTACCTCAAATCCAGATTAACACTATGGATTTGAAAGTTTGACCATTAACATGTGAATTAAATTCTGAAGGAAAACTGTTCAAGGCTTACAAGAATATTGAAATACAAAACTGCCGATGAAGGGTGAGGGAAATTATGTAAAATAAAAAATAAGAACCAAAGACTTGCAGCATAAACAGAGAGGTTGAAAAAGTCTCATAAAAAAAAAGAAGTATAACAAGTGCTGTCATGGATGATTATAAGGTTTTGAACCTGTCACCCACAGCAACAAGAGCACTGGCCTTTCTCACTTGACCTGAGGAGATAATGCTGTTAGCTGAGGTTAGAGAGGGCAGGTGATGTGTTGCTGTTCAAATACAAAGCAAAGATGTCCTTTCACTCTGGATAATTAAACCAAAAACGTAAGCAAACAAGGCCTGAAGTTTTGGAATTGCTTGGCAAAGACACTGAAATCCCTTAGGAAATGCTGCTAGACCTTCTTATCTTGACAGCATCCGCCCATCCTTATGAAATGCTATTATCTTGAGGATATTCCTTTCCCTGATGTTTGTTTAAAAAATACCAGTCTAGACACAACCAAACTACACTCACAACCATATCCCAAAATGTCCTGTGGTGCTTTACAGGATGTTGAATACATAAGAAATTCCTGCATGGCATTGCTGAAATGCAGTCATTTTAGAAGGTAACACAGTAAGCACCATGGTAGAAGGTAAATTCCTTCTTCAAATGACACGACTGAATTGCTTATAATTTTTTCTTTGCCTATTTTCTGCACTTTCTGTGAATGTTTAAACAGTTGTGCTCTATAGCAATGAATATTCAAAAAAAGCCCCAAATTTCCAAGATATATACAAATATTAAAAGAAGCTGAGTGCTCCATTTTCACATAGATATGTGTCTGCTTATTGAATTGGGAAAATGAAACAGATTCACCATATGATTTTGCTGATCAATCATAACTCACCAAAACAGCATGGAGAGTGAGTATGCATAGATAACAATTCAAATATGCAAAAAGGGTGAGAAAATGCAACTTATAGTTAAGAATAATTACAAAGGGTGAATTAACAATTAGGCAATCATTAATATAAATTCTTTGGGATGAGGAAATAGACCGACCGGCTATGAATATATTTAGCCTAGAAATTAGGAAAAGGATTATCTCTCATCAACAGGATGCAGTCCTAACCTAGCAGAAAAACTGAGGAGCAAGATACAAGAACATGTTCAGATGGACCTTGACAAGCTCATGCAGTGGCAAGGGATCAAACTTGCTGATCCAGGGATGTCTTTCACTATCATATGTTTCCCCCTTTTTTATTTTATTTTTGATTTTATGCCAATGTTATCAAAGCAAAGATGCCTCCTGCAATTCTGTTGTCAGCTCTGAGGCTTGGCTTGGAAATAGCTCAGATTTTGAATTCTTCTTCATTTGAAAGTAAATGTTGTTCAAGCTTTTCTACAAATACGGGTTGATAGAACCATAAGTTACATTTAATTATTATTAAGGTGAATCAGCACCAATTCACATGCCTCCAAAGGCAGGATATTTAGGAAACCGATTAGCAAATGTTATTGTTGTTTTTTAACGATAGAAATATTGTGAGAACTGGCAGAGCGGCTCAGGAGTTTCAGTTTTCAAAACCAGTTTCCAAAAACCTGAACAAAGATGTTTTGATTATCTCTTCATCTGTTCACGATACTTAGTTTTCTCATTTGAAAGTCAAATAAGCCGATGTCATTTGAAATGAGAGACAGTGCCTGACGCATATGAATGGGAGTCAAGGATTTCTGCGCACAGTGGTTCAGAAAACTGCCAATTTGTGTGCGTGCAAAAGTAGTCACCACCCTCTTGACAAAGCCACTGAGTTTGAATCAGAGACCTCTGGAGCGGTGGGCTCCAGAACCACAACTTGTCTTGAAAGGCTGGCAGATGCCAGCTGGAGGCTTTAAAAACTCACACTCAGAACTGGAAAGGACGGGGCTCCAAACACACCAGTTTCTGATGCTTTTAATTTCCCACACATATTTTGGGAAGGGACAAGAAGGAGTCTGAGGAGGAGAAATATTCAACGTAAGACCTAAAACCTGCAAATTATTTTTTCCAGTTTCTGGCAAACATTTAGCTTTTATTATTATTATTATCATCATCCATACAGAATGTTAACATTTGAAAATGCAAAGCCATTACTCTTTTAGTTAAAAGCTGATTTGCTTTCCTGAACTCACTTCCCCTGGTATTTCGTCCAGACCCAGGCAACCTCAGTTTAAATAAAATAGCAACAACGAAGGCATGCATTTCATAGTGTCTATTGTGGATGAAAAGCCAAGTTTCCTACTCATACATGTCCAATTTCAATCAACGCTTTTTCCAGTGCTGATGCTGTTTACATCTCAATCCCATTATAGTCTCTTATTCCTCATTTTCCCTACAATGAACATCTTAATCACCTTTCCCCTTCACAGGTATTCAATTAATCATTTTAAACTGTTTTAAAGATGAAGAATAGAGAGGCAACCTTGAACCCTAAACATTTACTTTGGTGTCTTGATATCAGTTTTGAAGTGTGGGGATTACATCAAAAGTCGCAACATTTAAAATCCAGGGATAGGGATTTGTGGTGGAGAAATAATGTAATATCAATACAGCACAAAAAATATAGATGGATTGAGAGATAATTCCTAGACTAAGGATTCATAACACCTTAAAAAAAATAGAAAAAAAAAAGGAGAGGTTAAAAAGGAAAAAAAGAAATACCACTGAGATGTGCAATAGAACTGCCTCCAAGCAGAAGGCTGCTCTAAGACTTCTCTGTAGGCATGATTATTCCTGGCTGGGAGAAAAGCCCATTAAAAAGCTTTTCTGCACCCTCCCCTGGTTATGGGATACCATCCTGAAGAGAAATCATTGACATGCCTGTCTTTTTCTGAAAGGGTTAGTCAAACAAATTGTCTTTCTCTCCAGAGCTCCTCTCCCTGCTTCTGCCCTTTTGTCTTTCTCTTTTCTTGTTATAGTTAGAAGTGAACATTTTGGCACGTTAATTAAAAATAGTAATAGTTGCAACAGAGGAAAGAAAAGGAGGGGTAAGGTGGGGGGAAGCAGAAGGGGGATGGTGCAGCTCTAATTAATAGAATTACTCTCAGTTGAAAGTCAGTCTGATGAGGACTCTTGTCCTTGGGTAAACAACTCCCTGTGTCTGCCTGTATGTGCATATATATAGATAAATGTACATGTAAACACAGCTATTCTGTTGCTTAGCAGCCAGTAGTGTCCTTTCATGAGAAAACAAAATACGTGTGACAAACAGTCTCAAAAACACAAAGTTCCATAAGCATATTTCTTTTCTCGTAGCTATTCAGACAAGGTGGAGAGTGGCCCTGAAATTAATGTCTTATCCAACGGACAAAGGCAGAACTAAGCTAATTGGATTCCCATCTGTTCCAAACATAGTCTCAACATCACACAATAATAAATAATATGGTAATCATGGCTAACAATTAATCTTTTAGTTTAGATTTTTTACAGGGTGCTGAATGGATCCTAATTTCACACAAATATAGATTGCTGTCTGAACATATCCTCTGGACTAAAAAGAAAAAGAAAAAAAACCCATAGTCTGCCCAGGCACGATCATGTCAGATCTTTGGGTATATTTCAGGAGAGCAGAGGCTGTCTAATCTAAATGCCTCCTACAGCCACATGCAAACTGGAATTTAACAGAATCTAATTTTGATCTAAACCCAAACCAAATGTGAACTGAACTGTCAAAGGGCTGGTTGAAGTGACACATGTGCTCCTTGTTTAAAAATTTCTGGGATGAGGAAGCACTGGGTAAACCTTTTTCATCTCACCTGGGGAGAGTACTAATACACCCATCCTATGGGGCTCACAGCAAAGCCCTCACTGCCTACTTCTCCCTTCACTGTGGCTTTACCTTCATTAGTCCCTGATTAGGTATTTTACCTGCAAACTGATTGTCCCAGCTACTGTGTCCCTGTTCTACACTGGTGCAATTGCAGCTTCAACTCAGAAATTTACAGCAGTACAAGGAGGTAAAGGGGGATTAATATATGGGCAAATTCCTTTTAATAAGCCAGTGAGAGATCACAGAGCCAACACCCCCTGATGAAGTCCAGTTGGGCAAGTCACCACCCAAATGAGGAGCCCTGCTGCTGGGTCCTCTGCATGGGCATTGCTTTAGGAAAACTCGCACAGACACACAAAATCCAGCTGTGACGTAGGGGGGTCTAGCACTGCTGACAGTAATCTGCCCAGAGTCATTGCACATCACTGTGGCAGAGGTGGGTGTGGGATCAACATTTTCCATGAACTTGTGAACTTCCCACAAATCTATGTAAACTTTTGAATCTAAGCAGCTGGTGGCAGTGAGATGCCTTACTCTGCTCTACTAGACAAAAATCACCTCCTTATCTTTCTTTTGACCTGATTCCTCAGCAGCTTCATTTCATGCTCCCTATTTTTAATTCATGCCAGTGTCAACAGAGGCATGGAAGAGATGCAAAAGCTAAACCATGGAGTTGTTACTCCACGTTGATGTGAGCTCTTAAACATCAGTTACATCCCAAATCCGGAATAGCCACCCTTTAGTGGTAAGAGAAAAACTCTGTGTAAGGCTATGGATGTGAACAGATGGATAGATATAAGGTGATGTGTGGAGCTGGAACAACAGTTAGTAAAGTTTATAAAGTACTTTGGGAGTCCATCTGGATGGATGGTACTTTATAAATGTAAGGCCATTATCAGTGCCTCCTAACAGCACCCAACCATCACTCAGCTCTTTTTGGATGGACAGTTAAAGAAAACACATAAAATATATTCTTCAGCAGATATTTCACCCAGACTCTTTTACTTGTAATAGCAGAGAGACCTGGGCTTTCATTTGTACAGACCCTTCCCATTTGCAGTCACAGGGAAAAATCCACAATAGCTCAACTCATGAACCTGTTGGATTTGTTATGTTTGAAGAATGAGGCTTCACAGCACAGCCCTGGAAATAAATGAGTGGTTTGGGAATTTGCTAATGGCAGGTCTCTTGCAGCAGTAGAGGATAGGATAACCAAAGGGATAGTAATGGGAGAGACATAGGTTTTTTTGGTGGTGGGTTTTGTATTTTTTCCTCCCCTCAGGGGCACTTCATGGTAAATTCAAGTCAGTAACAAGTGAAAAAATAGATCGCCTTTCTGGTGACAAGGGGGTGCCACCTGTGAATATTGGACATCAGCAGCAGTTGTACAAAAAGTTCATTTTCCTTGTGGTCTCCCTGACTGCCTTTGGGAGTATGGGGGAAGAAACAGGAAGACATTGCTCCTGCATATGACTTGGAGCCAAACAGAACGATCACAAGGATCTCATTGAGACTCCTCCACAAGGTCGTGACAATCTTATTCCTCACAGCACTTCTTTGGCTGAAGAAATCTGGGGGATGGGTGGGTGGCTGCATTCTGGAGAAAGCCTCTCCTCTTGGGTCTTAATCACCATTTAGTATGAAATCAGGCTGTTTCTTCAGAGAAATTTAGTGTTTGAACTCTATGTTTTTTTCATGAAACAAATGTGGTGTCTATGGAGAATTTTTTTTTTTTTCCCCGTTCAAATCCTGAACACCCCAAAGATTTCAGGCTGAAGATGCTGCCAGAGGGAGTGCGTTTTCATTTCCCTGCCATCATTCTCTGCTGTGAGTTGGCTTCCCCAGACATACCAAGCCTCTCAGGATACTTTGTAGGCAAAAGTTCCCATGATGAACTCCTTTTTTCCACTAAGACTAGAGACTATTACACGTACCATATCTATGGAGTCTAATTTAAGATTACGATGTATGGAAGAAGATATAAGCATCAGTTACCCAAATTGCTATTCACAGCATGGTGGCCTTTTAAAATATAAATATTTATATATGCATTCACTTACTATTTGTCCATGGAATCAAAATATTCGATGGATAAATTTTAAGGACCTTATATACTTGTTATTGTCTACTTTTTTTTTTTATTTGAGGAGGAAAGTTAGCATGAATGAAATTGTTTACATTTTTACTACAGACCTAATTTCTCTCTGTGTTGCTACTGATGTGGTATTTAAACCCTTGTTAAGAGATAATGTTGCAATAAGCTGTTTCTATGCTTGAACTCAATTTCCTGCTGCAGTATCTTGGAAGACTGGAAACAGAATTGGCCACTACTTATGAAGCCATCTTTTGGGGCTCGAGGATCAGTCCACTCAAATCCTCAGTTCATTTTAAAAACTTGGACACTATTATTTACTGACAAGATGATGTCAGATTAGATGAAGATATTAACTTCTCAGGGAGGTTTGCCATGAGAGACCAGCATGAACTTGTCTTTTGACTTCTACAAACCTGTCCATCTGCCTTTCATTAGCCCTGGCTTAGCGATGGAAAGTGGAAAAGCAGACTTATTCTGATAATAAGGGAACTACACAGTCCTGATGGTCTAATCTTGACATTTGGGAAGGTTTTGCATGTGACAACTAGGAGACTCTATTGTATTCAGGTAGATGGGTGAGCAGAGAGAATTTAAGTGCTATCAGTCACATGTTAATAAAGAACATACATAGTCAAAGTAGTAAAGCATGAAGGAGGTAACACGTAACAGCCCAATTCTCACAGGTGTAGAGCCATAGTAGGAAACACTGGCAGGTAGGCATTTACAAAGCACCATGGAAATAGCAATATTTAGGTGCTGAGTAAAGTTAGTGCAACATAAAGGAACTTGCACACCCAGAAAAGCTACATTGATCCCACCAGGACTGCAGGAGGAAGAGTGACAAACTATATACAAGATATACACTATATGAATGATTGCCCCCAAAGAGTACTAGGACAATGAGATGGAAGAGGATGTCAAAGTCAAATTATTATCTTTTTTTTTTTACTACAGCAGCCAGACAGCTCTGAAATGGTTGATTTGAACAGCTCTAATAGAATAATACCATTAAAACCCAACAGTCGGTGCTCAGGGAACAACATTGCTGAGTTGTTACCAATGTCTTGGCAGGTGAATATGAAGGTTCACACTGTTAGTAACTAGGATTTGTGATGACTGCTTTGTTTAATTTCAGTAAATGCTCCATATTCAAAGGAACTCCAAGACAGGGATGTGGAATCAAATCAACATGCATTTTGGGCTTACACAAACCAGCAGCCTTTAGCCTGGTCACAGGAAGATCAAACAGAGACCTCTTTCTACACTGACATCAGCCAGCTCTTGACATTGTTGTTTCAAAGACTTTTACACCAGTGTCTATTAGTCTTATTAATACTCAGCATTTGCATTGGGAAGTGGATTCTGGTCCCCACTTTTAAAGGGGCAATTGTCTGTACGGCATCAGTGTCACAACCCAGGTCCCACATTCAGAAGAGGGCTGTTCAGCATGTGCCTAATTTCAAATATGGGCATATGACCTATTCAACTTAGCAGGACGAGAATATGTTTCTGACGTGCAGCATGTGGCAAGGAGGCAGCGTGTGGCACAGCAGGGGCTGACACAGCATTGTTAGCTACATGTTTTTTGGGTTATTTATACCTGTAGGGATGAGTGGGGAGGAAAGGAGGGAGAAAGGAAGCAAGCACGGGTATGGCAAGAGAAGGAAAGGAATGAAATCAACACATTATCTGACAAGGCAGAAGGACTGAGAAAAGTTCCCTAAAGATTCCCCAGTCAGGTTTGGATATTTTTTTAATTCTTTTATTTACTATTATTATTTTATTTTATGGTATTGTCATTCAAATTACAATGGGAAGCTGAGGCTGTTCCCTAATAGGCATTGATCACCGGAAGAAGACACCAAGAAATAGGAAGGATGGAGTGAATGTCTTATGTGCATGACAGTGTTGTAGAAAAGCTAACTACAGTGTGTGGAATAAGCACTGTTTCATAACAAGTACCTGCTAGTGACAAGTGAGATACTCAAATTAGTATGTGAATGTCTCCCAGAGAGCTGAGCGAGTCCTACCATGCACAAAACGGGTAGTACCACACTCACTACCATCAGTGTTACCTGATTAAAGCATATTTGTCAGCAAAACAGAACAGGAGCTTCAATCATCTGCTTCATGACTTCACTCTGATCCCCCCTGTGCACATCTTTCCTAGGTCTAGGAGACAAACTAAGCCTTTCTTTCAAAGTTCTGTCTTTCCAAGGCTAAGTGCTCACTAAAAGTTATTTGAGAAAGGATTCTGACCTTTTGTGATGGAAAGACATGGTCCCTAGTCAATCCAGTGAAAGCTGAATGTTGTCATTGGTAGTTCCCCTGGTTGCAGAATCAAAAGTCTCTTCTCACTCACCACAGTGTGGAAAGCAAAGATCACTAGTGCAGGAGTTAACTGGGGCAGATAGGGAGGACTTCTGTCTCAGAGTTAAGAAGGCAGTGAATATCCCACTATGTAGTCATAGGATCATAGAATCGTGGAATCATAGAATGGTTTGGGTTGGAAACGACCTTAAAGATCATCAGTTCCAACCTCCATGCTGTGGGCAAGGGCACTTTTCTCTCGATTATGTTGCTCAGAGCCCCACCCAGCTCGGCCTGAGCACTTCCAGGCACATGGCATTTACAACTTCTCTGGGCAACCTCTGCCAGAGTCTCACCACTCTTCAGCTCCTCTAGCTCCTGGCAGATGCTGAGCACTGTCTTCTGCAGGGCTTTTCTGGTGGGGCTGACTCATGCCTTGTGCTTGTGCCCCAGAAACAAACTCCCACCAAGGTAGTACCTTCTCCATGCCAAGGAAAATTGTGTTAAATATAAGAGACAAACGTTGATGCAAAAAATTATGTAATCTACACAGGTGATAGTTGGCAGAAGAGGGAGAACACAACACACTCCTTCACATTCATATCACTCATGGGGGTGAAAAAAGGAATTGAACCAAGGACAGCAATCCACAATTTTACACTCTCTCTGCTAGATCAGGAGGGGAGGGTCCTCTTTGGGAGCCACATGCAAGGAGCTTGTTTGCAGGGTACTTCACCACTGACCCCAGAAGCCCTTGGGAGTTTGCTGGGTACACTTCTGAGGGCCCTGCTGAGGCCTAATCTCTGCGTGAAACCGCCTCTGAAAAAGAGCAACTCTGGTGGCCAAAAATGATGCAGCGATTTTCGAGCAGACTACAAGCTAATCCCCAGGATCATGATTAACATGTTTATTTTGCTCAGTTAAACAGATTCTAATGTCCAGGGCTGGGTGTAAGGACTGCTAAGAACACAGTCATTAAGCTGCCAGCTTTGGGTCACCTTTGGTGATCTAGATGGCCATCCCTGACTCTCTAAAACCCCTGAGATTCCAGAGAGTGAGGGGGTGAGTTTATTTCCTTTTAATTTATGTATTTATTTTTTTTATTTATTTGATTTTCTAGAACTAAAAGATGCTCTGGCCTTCCACTGAGCAGTCTTCCTAAATATAAGACGATTGTTCTTTTTAATTAGTCACCTACAGTCCTAGGTTTAGTCAATGTATTTTCCCTTTTGTCGCTCATCTAAACAAATTTTCACAGCTAGAAGGAAAACTGTCTTCTCAGTAAGAAGTAGAAGAAAGTGACTAGAGAAAGATGAAAAAACTAGCTGACCTCTACTTGTCCAAATGCTGCCAAGTTCTGTAGTGAGGGTTACCCATAAGATAGGAACTAAAATGGTATTGGTCTATGAGGCATTTGTTTGCTTTTGGCTCTCAGAAGAAAAATTAAGCTACCTGACTTCACTTAACAGCCATTAATAACAGAGCGCTCTTGTCACGCACACCAGAAATGTCCTGGCTGAGAGATGGGGTATTTGCTCTTACATGAGTGGATTTACATGACTTGCATGTCAGGTTACATATCTAGTGTGGGTGGGGAGGTGTCCTTTATGCCTCCAGGCATGTAATGGAAGAAGAGGGAACACAGCCTGAATCAACTCTTAAAAAAAGCTTAAAGTAGAGTGATATCAGGACAACCAGACCTCACTAGAGGTCATGAAGTGCAGAACAGGAAATGTTCTCTTGTGCTTTCTGCAAAACACCATCCTGCTACTGACATACTCCAGATACCTCTGAAACTTTCCATGCTCTTTGGATACCTTCCCACTCCCAACCATTAGAGTGGGCTGCACACGAGCAGTCACTAATTACATCAGAGGGAATCTGGGCTTCATTCAAATACCACATGCAATGCCAGGACTTTGCTTCTCATCTTCAGAGATCTGGGCAAGACAGTATCTATTCCTTCTCATGGCATCCATTAGTCATTGACTTCCTCCATGGCCCCTGATGCCTCTGCACTGTCCTCTCCTGTGCCCCAGGTTCCTCACCATCCATCTCCTATTCTCCTCTAGGCTTTATGTATTTATCCATTCCCATCACAATAATAGCCAAATGACTGCAGAGTTACAGGCTCAAGGAATGACGCAGGCAGAACTAATCCTAATTTGGGGCCTGAAGGTAGGTTAAATAACCTCTGGGGGGCTCCACATTTTATCATTTCATGCCTTATCCTCCCAAGTAGAAATTAAGAAATAATATTTTAAAAAAAAAAGAAAAAAAAAAAAGAAAAAAAAAGAAAAGTCAATTGAAAATTAAGTTTTATGGGGATCTGAATAAGTCAGAAATTTGGTCACCATCCAGAATACTTTCTGGAATATAAGGGAGAAAAGGGTTTTGGAAATAAAGGAAATGGATGGGATTTATCTTTTTTTCAAAATGTCATGTTTTTTCTTTTAAACTGAAAGGAGAGGACTAGATTAACCCCTGAACAGCATTTCCCTGAAACTGGAAAATCCGACAGTACTTTTGCTTCTCCCTTGATATGTTTTTCTCTGAAAAAAAACCCAAACAAAAAATTTCTTTGTCTTTCATTTCCTCTCTTTCCTCAGACCATCATCTCACTTTAGATGATAGGATTTCTGGAGCGGAGAGCACACAGTATGTTCACAACATCCTCTGCATTTTCAAACCTCAGAGTCACTGAAATATCTCTTTAGGGTTAAGAGCCCAATTTAGTGTAAACACAGAAATTGCACGCAAAGACAGGTCCAATGAGATGCAGGACTTTAACCCCTACTCTACACAGACTTTGTCATGTGATCACAGGCAGAAACTGGGCTTTAGTCTATAAGGGCACAGTACTGTGACTTTTCAGCACAGTCAGGAATGTCCAAGCTATCTGCCTGTGATCCTGTATGTGGGGTATGATCTGGGGCAAACCAAATGGCAGAGAAACTCCTTCATAGACCAGAAGACTGGTTCATAACAGTGGTCCATTTTCCTGCATACAACTGGCTGAAGCTTGTGCACTGGAATTTTGAGCCCAAACACAAGTGGTTCAAGTGCAATGGCAACAGTCCTGTGGAAGGCAATGTCACTACAGGGTTACATACACTCAAATGGCAGCATGTTGACCCCATGGTAATAATTCATTTAAATGAATATGTAGGTAAATATGCTTTCATTGATCAAGCATATGACATGGAGAACAAGCAGCCTTGAAAACATTTAGACAAGCCCGGAAGAGTGCAGCTGTTAGCATTGCAAACTACATTATCACCATATATTTAGGTTGTTATTAAGTGAACTTTAAGTAAGGCATCCTCCATTTGTCATTTTCCCCCCTCGTGGATTCAGCTACCAACATTGATTTACTTTTTTTTTTTTTAATCTGAAAATTTGGCTATTAACTTTTCAAAACTTATTAATCTGTTTTCACTTCACTGGTAGCAGCTTCCCCCCACCTTCTACTTAGCTTGTTAAAACTCAGAGTTGATTAAGTATGACACAACAGTAAAATATTACATAAGCTCACAAGAAAATTTTTATTTCATTATTGGCACAAAGTGAGTCATCTTGAATATGACACTGGCTTTGGCTCCATTTTCTCTCACTTTTTTGCTCTGGTTTTATATTTAATCACAGCTTTTTTCTCCCTCTCTTTGCATGTACGATCTTGTTTTTCAGATCCACAGCAGAACGATCCAACTTTGTTCTTACACTATTAATTAACACCACGCTCTAGTTTCCAACATACTTAAATGATGAATAAGGTTAAATTCCAGACAACGTTCTGTACATTGCCATCAATTAACAATTTTCGAGGCAGCGCTTCATTAATAAACACTGATCAGCAGAGCCCTTGTGTGGAGTGCATTGGAGCTGAGAAATTGCATCAGAGCTTCTTTAATATGTGAGCCGGAGTGTGTGGTGTGTATGAGCCTGTGCACAAGTGTGTATGTGTGCGTGTGTGAAAAAAAATCAATGCAATATCCGAGGAAACTCATCAGCACATCATCTCCTTAAAGGTTAATTAAGAATTTGAGGAAGAACAGAGGGGCTGAAGCAGAGGTGATGGACATCCGTGTCTCTCCAGATCATTAAGTACTAATTAGGTTTGGAAAGTCTATTGAGCTTCCTTGGTCTCATCAAGCCATGTGATGGTCCCTGGATACCTCAGTGTGAAATGCCATCAGCACTATATCTCCCTTTATGAACAGGATGCACTTCAGTCTCAGGTGTGCCTGCTGTCTCTCACCCTGTGCATGTGTATGCCTCCTTTGCTATGTGTTTGATTAAGCTATTTTATATACTGCATAAAAACTGCTTGGAGAATACAGACTATTTCTGCATTACAGAATCATGTGTAATGCAGCATTTTTGCTAGAAGGCTAATGAGGCAAAAAAAAAAAGGGGGGGGGGGTAAAAAAAAGGCAAGAAAAGTTCCTATTAGGTACAAAGTCAGAGTGAGCAGGGAAAAACTTTCCAAGTTCATATAAACCCTTTTGCTGCACTAGAAGTTCATTTAGGGAGGACTTCCAGACTGGCTTCCTTTTGCTTATGTTTTCTAAGCTCAAGATGGAGGTGGGGCAAGACAGGAGCTTCACAGACAAAGTTATTAGAGCAAGACCCCACCATGCAGCTTCAAAGAGACCATAATATGTATTTTGTTAATTAACTTTTTTAAAACTCTAAACAAGAAGTGCTCCACATCTAAATCCCAGAAGGATCAGTGACAGGTTTTTTTAAGAAATGGCTTCCATGGAAAGTGAGATGCTGCTTTTATCTTAATTTCCTGGCTTTTCATTATTTTCTGATTAGGTCTTACAGGGACAGATTTTTCTCAGGATGTTTCCTTTAAAAGTGAATTGGAAATACAAATTTATACGCTCAACTCTGGACAAAGATCTAGCAAGCAAACCTATCTGTGCCTGAAAGTGACCTTTGAGGTGTCCAGAGACTGAGTCAGCACTCAGTACTAATGTACAAAGTAATTCAAACCAGATGCCAGTGATCAGATAGATTCTTCTGGAAACCAGCCTTGATGGTGTTATTAGAAAAAGCCACAGCTGGCTTTGTTATGTGGGTTCCCTCATGGTAACTCAATAAAATTGGTTAGTCCTAATTTTTAGGCAGTCTTAAGCTAATAGCATGGCATAAAACTGCTGAAAGGTGAAGGAAGAACAGGTCTTCAATATTGTCTGTCCAAAGAGATCTTTATTCAGGAATATGCAAAAGGTGTCTTCTTTATACATAAAGAGCTAATCCACACACCTTCTCCCTTTCTGGGAATAGAGAGAAGAATAATGTGCCTTAAGATATTAGCATTCATTTAATAAAATTACACCAGAAAAGGTTGTCCTCAGAGCTGGCATTTTCAAGGGACACATGCTATAAGGGAGAATGTTGACACTGGGGACAGTTGCCATTGCCGTTTTGAGCCCCACTGAACTTTGACTTTGATTGCATACGATGGAATGGAAGTTAATGGTTCACTGGCTCAAACTGTTGCCCTGCCGATACTGTGCTTTTAACATTTTAGTTATTAAGAGCAAGTCTAGTTACATTAGCAACATCACAAGAGTGAAAGCAGCAGTCTGGGAACCACTGGGATGTGGGTTCTTTAGGATGCTTCTGGAATTAAAAACAACTGCCTCTCACCACCACCAATGCCGGCACCCAGTTTTCAGCATGATATGGCTGAATTGAAAAGCTACTGATATTGCCTCAGCCTGCACGTCTGCTCCCGAATATCAAGGACCCCTTGATAAACCCACTGCAATGCCTGGAGCACTTCATCTGCAGGCGACTTGCTCTCTTCAATATGGAGAGGATTGCCACTAATCCTGGCGCATTACTGTTCACTTGACAGAAGTCGCCTGAAACAACTTGCGTCTGTTCTTGTCCTGATTTGCTGTCGGTATTTATTAAGAGCAGTGTGTTTAAAATGGCACACATTGTAGCCTGCAGATAACATCTTAAGCTTCCTGCCTATACCAACAAAAAAACAAACTCCCCCTCCCAAGAAAATCTTCTCTAAGCATTGTTACGCCCCTCTTCGCTCAGCCATGTTGATTCTGTTGCTTCCTCCCCAAGAGATCCCTGTGAGGTCCTGGCACAAGAAGCACCTTACCTCTGGTTTTACTGATCACCATTCCTGAGCTGCCGTGAAATGATTTTAAAAACTTAAGTGATAGAAAATAAATATTAACCACTCAAATCAGTTCTATTTTCATGACTTCAGTAGAGAAATGTGTTAAACTCAGAGAATCTGTGGTTCTCTACTGACCAATGAGACCTTCATGTTCCTCCCCTTTCTGTCATGAGTGAAAATTTACCTCCAAGTATGTAAAGATGTAACAGCTGCTCTGAACATTCAATCTTAACCACTGTGCTTAGAAGTAAACAAGAATCATTGCTGAATGCTGAATATGGTGACGGTTATGTGATGTGGGCATTTACCAAGGATATGGTTTGACTCAACACCACTGACTTGTCAAATTGACTGGATCTGCATAGTTTGACTTTTTACATGGCAAAGACTATGAAACTTCCCCCGCTCCCCCCTTATTCCTACTCTGATTCTGATTTGTGTCTGGACAAATTTTTAGAACTGTAAGAAGTCCTCTAAAGGAAAAAAACCCAATGACTACTACTAAATTTTGCTTTGTAACATGTGTTTTCCAATTTATAGCAAAGGCTCTATAGTGTTTGTAGATCAGTTGTTGACTACAATTTCTCGTAGCTTTTGAGATTTCTTGGTTTCAATATAGTCACAGACAAGGAAACACTTTCAGTTTCAGTAGCAGAAAACAGTTCTCAAGCACACCGTCAAAGAGAATCTAGTTTTCTGTGTCTCCTACACAGAAACTGTTGTTCTTCTGCCAATTCAACTAACATACAGAAAAATAAGTTTGGGAGGAGATGGATAATCAGTTTTTCCTTAAATAAAGAAGCTATTAAAAACCATAAATTATATTATCCTGTGCTTCCTTTACAAGCCTGTGAAGCTTTTCTCTTGCTAAACTGTCATTTCATTATTAGCGGACAAATGTTCAGACCTATCAGGTCCTTAAAGACCTATTTCTTCTATTCTTGGATGGATACTACACTCAGAATTTAGCACCAAAAAAGCGTTTTCTTGCTCTCTTTTGCTCCCAGCAAACTGGTCTCATGAAAAGTTTCATCACTTATGTGTGTGAAGGATGTGTGTGCATGTGTGAGGGTATGCATATGCATCAGTCTAGCATATTTTAAGTAATTTCATATACATATATATATATATATATATATACACATATTTGTGGAGAGGACATGTATATGTGAAGAGGGAATACGGTCATACCTGGTCTGGGTGTTTCTGTACTTCAGGCAGTGCACAGACAGAAAGAGGTGTGAGTTAAAGAAGAGGGAGTTAATGTACAGTGTAACTCTTCTGATCTCAGTAATGTACTAGAAGACAAACCAGTGAAATATCTTCCCTCCTGTCTTTAAAATAAAGGATAGTCTTGCAAAGCAAGGCCCTGTACACCAACTCTAGTCTGTGCAGAATCTTAACATTTGTCTGGGACAAGCAACATTAGGTATGGCAGACAGTAATGGCGCTTTCAAATGAGGGACAGATGGCTGTCCAACACTGACACTGCAGGTGTCCAAGACTTTTAATTCGGTTTCATTCAGTGGACCTTTTGCTCTCCAGTCCCTTTCTACCGCTGTCAAACTTTTCCAGGAGCAAAAAAGAGTGTGGGGACAATGTGATAGAATTACAGAAGGTGGTAGAGTCATTTGTTAATCCATGGGGGAAATTAGGCCATCAGACAACAACCTGCTTCACAAACAGATCTCTGGGAAACAGGTATGTGTATTCTGCGTGTGGATGCATGGGGCAGTGGTGGAAAGCTGTGGATGCAGGGGAGAGGACAAGAAAGAGGACTAGCTAGTGAGCTTTGGGTTGGGAGGTGACAAAAATGGCATTCTGATAGGCTACAACAGAGTGTCCAAAAGAGTAAGACACAACGTCTGCTATAAACCAGCCTTCTCTTGGTTTCATTTGAAAAACTGGGCTCAGAGAGATACAGAAATTCTCTGGCACCACAGAGCCTCATCTGTCAACGTCCTTGTAGATACCAATGGGATTTGATGGAGAAGAACAGAGCAAAGGCTCCCTTGTCCTTTTATTTTTTTATCCATTCCTGCAAAGAGCACAGTGTATGCATCTACTGTGTCTGAGGAGAGGGAAAGGAAGAGGAATCACAAATTCAAAAATTGATATCTGGAAGTTCTAATTATTTTTAAGGTGAAATCCTGAAAAAGTTTTTTTCCAACTTTTAAACACACAGCTCTCTCCAGATATTGGGAAATATCAAAAGAATTTCAAAAGCATCTTACAAAAGACAGGTCTGTTTGGAAAGATATTTTCCATTAAAAAAAATATTGCAAGTGGTCTCTTTTGACCATCATTTGGACAGAGTTTACATGAACTGCAAGTCTTAGATATCAAGTATTTCACATTTGAGGAAATTATATGAATAAATAAACATTTTTCTTTGCATTCCCTAAGAATAACTGTATTTTCTCATCCTGGCTGCTGGGGATGCTAAGCTGTTCCTGTTGCTCCAGGGACAGGCAATGCTGCAGGGGTATATTCCCACCCATATAACCAAACTGCAAAATGCCCTTCAAAAATTGTTCAGAGAAATTGCATGTAACATTTTGACAAGTCATGTTCTTTACACTACAGAAGACCTAACTCAACTTTACATCAGCAATTTGACCGTGATCTCTGCAACTTTTATTTTATTTATGGATTGAAAGGAGTCGTGATTTGGTCAAATTTGAAAGTTCAGATGCTTTTTGGTTTTTTTTGCATCAGAAACAAACCTCCCAAGCCTCCTCACTTTTGCCTGTCTTTAGCTGAGGTGAACAGCCTGATTCAAATTTTTGTAAATATACTTCAGCTGGTCTCTGAGAGGTACTCCGCACTGCAGAGGAATGAGTCACGTTGTTGCTTTCACTTTTACACTGGGGATACCGCTCCTGCCAGGATCTTGCCATTTACTTGGAGAACTAGTCAGCATTCCTTTCATATTCCAGATTGTCATCCTTCCCTTCCCTTTCCCCCTTCCTCCACCCTCTGGGAGCTGCAGGACAGAATCTTTCTACTGTCCTGCAGAGATAGACCTCAGCTGAGTGATGTTGCCTGATCCCTGGAGAAGGAAGGAAGGAAAACAAAACCCCAGCAAAACAAAACCTGTTCCCATTCACACCCCAAACCCTCAATATTATCCCTTTGTGCCAGCTGCACCATCATATGACTGCATTCTATCTTGCCATGATTTTTTTGGTGGAGAGCTGCCTATACAATCTGTGAGCACTGTTGGAACAGCCCAATTTTACAAGCATAAAGTATTATGATTGCATTGATTTCCATCATAAATCATATTTTCCATCCTCTGTCTTTCTTTCCTTGCACTGACTGAATTAAGCCTTGGTGTTTTCTTTAGCTGCTGCCAGAGCTGAGGCTTGAGATGATATTAGGGTAATGATGATAAATTTTAGCCTCAAGCCAAACCATTTCCACATTACAGATAATGTTTTTTTCCAAATAAGTTCTGTTATTGGAATCCAGGACCCACCACATCTGCAGGCTCAGAGGCTGCCTCAACACAGTCTCTTTGCTGTAATGGGTTTATAGATTTGAAAATTTGCTCTAAACAAATAAATGAGAGAAGAGAGGAAAAAAACAAATGAAGGAATGGAGAGGGAGAATCAACCAGAAGGAGGAGAAAAAGAGAAGGAAAGGGGAAAAAAAGGAGAAAGCAAGAAGACAAGAATAAGGGAAAGAAGAAATGAAACAATCAGGGAAAAAGGAAATAAGGAGAAGAATGAGATAATGCCCACAGCAAAGTAGTAGCCAGCCTGCTGCTAGCTGTGTGTCTTTAGGAGCAAAGCTGGCCCCACAGAGAAGCACAAGTGCCTTGTACAAGCACCAAGGACTGCAAGCATGCAGACCCACAGCTATGTGCTTCAGTTTTCGCCCCTGCCTTCTTACAAGGCCAGTCCCCGTCATATCATCTCAGAAATATACGTACGTACGTACGTGGCCTGCAAAATCTCATCTGTCCCCACGATGGACTAGGGGGAAACTGAACTAACCCTGACCCAATACTGGTATCTGTACTATGGTCTCAGTCTCCAGTGGTGTACTGGTCTGAAGTGATTCTCATTTTTGAAGCTACTACAAAGCAGGCCATCTTCCCACTTTTGTCTGGGAGGAATTCAGTCTGTGTAATGAGGCCTGAAGGACAGTGTCCCATACTCAGGAGAGTATAGATCCCAGACATAGTGACCTTCAGGAGACCAGCTGAGGAAGGCCAAACACATTACTTACTTGCTCTTCAGCCACTGTAAAGGAAAGCAGTTCACCATATCACTGTGGCATCATACAAGGATAATGCTGTTTAACCCTGTGTCCTGTATCCCTCACTAGTGCTCTGTCCCTGATTTGGAGCATGGCTCAATAAATCTTATGCTCTCTGTGTGGCTTGTAAGCCCGTGTGCCCCTCTGCTCTGCTCCTCACGTTAACCAGACCATACCTGCCTGAGTGTTTTTTGTTTGCTACTCTACTGAACGAGTGAAGTCCCCCATGGGCACAGGCAGAGATGTCTGCTTCAGTGGCAGGCAGCCCTTGGAAATCATGTTGGCTCAGAGCAGTGCAGAAGTTCTGGTTTTGGGAAATCGCCTACACACAGAGACATTCCAGTGGAAAAAAGCACACCTTGATCCCTACTCTGTTTTTCTCATGGTTTGCCCTGCCAGACAACACTTTCTGAGAAAGCTGCTTAACACCTGCCACCGTTTGTACATGCAGACAAGCAAGAGTTTCAGAGCCTTAATTCATCTTGAGCTTTAAAATTTTACCTCATTAGTTTACACTGTGATGGTGGGATTAATCTGAAAGAAAGCAGGCATCTTTCTTCACACCCCAGTTTCCAGAAAAGCAGAGAAATAACTAATATCCTGATTCATGTCTCTTCCTCTGGAGCTCAGAGTTATTGTTCTTCTCAGCCCTAAGTCAGAAGCCCTCACTGCAACAAGCCTGGGCAATGCTGAAATACAATCTGATGCAGATGGTAGGGGCCAGCTCTGATTCTGACCAACATATTTACAGTCAGGAGAAGAGAAAAAAATGGACCTGCAGATAGGTAGGCAGGTGGCAGGCAGTTTATTTCATTGGCAGTGCTGAAGTGCCTACTTCACGGGATGCTAAATGCAATAAGTGGGGAGGAGAACAAATTTAAGAGGGAAGAAGGAGGGAGTGAAGCAGCCAGTGCTCTTCAGGGTATGAAGGGAACATCCTGCACTTCCAGAGGACTCTCAAAAAAAGAAAAACACCCTCAGGATGCTGCCTTTGCAGGGTCCATTTTTTTTTTATTCATATCAGCTCCTAAAGAGGTGCTTTCTCTGAGGACATGAATCATTCGGGAAAGCCAGCAGCCCTACCATGTCCCTATTGCAAGTCTGGGTTGGCAAAGACAGTGCATCCTGGGCTAAGAGTGCCAGATGATATGTCCTTATAACTGGGCTAAACCCTTTTACTTGCTCACCTGCATGAATCAAACTGGAATCAGTTTTACTTAATCAGATTAACTGGTGATCCAACCAGCACCTACAACTAAAATGCACCTGGTATCCTGGTGCTGCAGCCAGACCCACATGAAATATATGCTGTCCTCTCTCCCTCCGCAAGCCTAACTGATAACTAAGGCAGTGATGACTAACCAAATTAGACCCCCACTTTGAGTCTATACTCCTAATACCAAGTCCAAAACTCCCTGAAAATGCAGTGGAATGCCAAGACATAGGGCAGGGCTAAGTGCATTTTCCTCTCTCCTTTTCTATCCCTCAGTGGAAAAATTCAGCAAAGGCCTTACACATATTGTTTCACCCATGGATTGCCTCCCTTTTCACTATGCTCATTGCAGGAAAGGAGGGACCACAACTGAAATCTGGAGTTTCAGTGCAGTAATGCACAGTTTACAATGCAGGACTCCTTTCAGTGAATGGATTGACCACATGGGAGGTCAGCAAGGTGGACAGTGGCAGCTGATGTTGTAGTAGCCATAAAGGCAAGCATCACGTAGGCTTTGGGGCACAAAACTATGCACCTGCAGGTACCAGGAACAACTACCGTAAGGCAGGCAAGAAGAGTGTGGAGCAAAGTGTCCAGAAACTTCATGACTCAAGAACAGCTTCTGCACAGTTCCCGCTCCTCTGACTCCAAAAAATGACCAGAAATAAATGTAGCATTTTTGTACTGCCTGGTAAGTTTGCAGTAACAAAGGCAGGAGTTTGATTGCCATTGCCAGGACCCCATGGAAAATGCACCTGAGAGGACAAAGTCACTCTCACATTTAACAACCAGCATTGCTGCTGGCAGGCACTGCACTGGGAGAAGGATTAGACAAAGCACAGAGAACTGCCCCATCTTCCACCTTGTAAAGGAGCATTTATAACCCAGTGCAATGGAGCATTTACAGTTACTGTGGCTGCACCAGACAGCTTCAGTCTGGTGGGCTGTGATACTGTGCCTGATTTGGAATGAAAAGAAATACTAAACCATATTTGGACTATTTCATGGGTTGCATTTTATTTTATTTTATTCCATTTGAACAGTGTTTTGGTTTATCTTGCATTTAATTTGAAGGATTGAGCAGGTTCCCAATAAATCCCATAGTAAGATCTACATGAGAAAAACACTTAAAAAAACCCCCAACCCAACAACAACAAAACCCTTTCTTCTGCTGCTGCTGATAACAAGGCCTATTACTTCCCAGTCTGTGTTTGGTTTCAACACCATATAATCTCTCAGTTGCAAACAAGAGACCAAGACAGCTCTGACTAGAGCTACCCTATAAATGATTTTGTCCTCAATGTTTGTTCTCACTGGAGAGGTGCCAAACTCCCTGCTCATATGGTTAGGTACAGGCAGTAAGTAGGCTTTTTGGCTGGTTCATAGGTAATTCACAGGTAGTTTGCTAGGAAAAGCCAGATTTGTTCCCAAGAAGAAAAAAAACCCTCTTAAAACCCCCTGTGTTCTGAGGTTAAGGCTTCATTTCATCATACTTTTTTCCCATTTAGATACAGCAGATGATGTCCTCCACCTCGTGGGGTTTTTTTTTCCCTTTTTTTTCCTTTTTTTTGTTTGTTTTGGTTTGTTTTTCTGCATTTTTTTTCTGTTTGTTTGTTTTTAGCAAAGGGTCTAATCTAAGCAATAAAGAGTCCATGGGGTTATATGGACATGTAGCACACAAGGAAATACACCTATCCTTGGCCATTGCCTCTCCCAAACACTTGATAACATTTCTCTCTTGACCTGCCCCAAAACTGACAAAGGCTGACAGCACACTGGAGCTTCTTGGCTGCCCAAATTGAGAGAGTGTGTCTCTGTTTAAACTAACAGGCATGGACTGACTGTGAATAAATTTAGTCTAGAAATGAAGAAGAGACAGAGATGTGGAAAAGCCTTCCAAAACAGAACAAAGAATGGGAGTGATCTGAACAAATGCAGATGCCTATAACAGAGCCAGGCCCCTTCAATTCGATGGAGAGAATTAAGCATCGCTTATGAATCATCTCACCCTAATGAGGCATCCAAAATAGATCAGATGAATCACAGTCCAGAAACACCTATTTTTCTCCCTTTGCTGTAAAAGCCCAAGGTAACTGAGACAGAAACATTTACACTGTAGGTAGTTAAAGTTAGATGAGATGAAATAAAAAAAATAAAATAAAATAAAAAAGAGTAAAGAAAAAATAATCAACAACAAATCCCTAAGAGTTTTTAGATGCGACAGAACATTTGCATGAAGGTTATCTGACACAAAAGGATATGATTGAATGAGATGATGCAAGGAGTCCACTGCAGGTCAAATAGGATTATTCTTGCAAAAATCTGTTAATAAAACAGTCTTGATGGAAACTGTTTACAACTACTGCCATAAAAATACTTTTGCAGCACTCCTTGGTTTATGTTGGGATAATGAAGAACTGCATTTTCTCTGTTAATTTGAATTTAAGACCTAAAGATGACAGTGTTTCTCTTCTCTCTTTAATTAATCTATTTTTATCCACTATTCCTGTAATGAACAGAGATGAATCAAGGGGTTTGTTTAAATAAGGAAGAAGCAGACACTTATTCAGGAGTGAGGGGTCTCTTTATACTCTTTTCCTTTAATTTGTCTCAAATATCACCTTTCAAGACTCCTTTCCCCTTGAATAAAGCCAACTTTCCACATAGTGATTTCTGCTACCATTGCTGTCTCAAATCTCATAAAAAACCCCATTGCTTATGAGAGGCTTCACTTGTCAAAACTAATGGGAAACAGGGGTAGCTGATGGAGAGGAAAGATGGAGAAAGTTTTGTGTTTTGAGTACCTCTTTTTAGCAAACCCACAGTGACTGATTTTACAGGAGCCCACCAGGGCCTTAGGCACAGGTTGGATCCATGGTGCAGACAGTGGTGGATCCCAGCAGTGCATCCCAGCACAGGTACAAGCTAAACTGAGCCATAAAGGGCGCCAGCACACATGGTCCCAAAGGTATCAGTACCTTCTTCCACCCAGGATGGAGTCCTACCTTCCTGCTTTTGCTAGGAGTTAACAGAATTAAAGCACACTTATGGCACCAGTGGGGTTTTCTTAGGGTGAGGAAGCATCTCAGCTCTGGTCAATGTATTCTGCTTTTGGTGTTCTTGTGTTGAATCTGACAACAGCAGACTCCAGTTCTTGCTTTTAGTTTGGAAATGAAGGGTGAAATTTTGAAACAGCTTAAGAATGGTATTTCTGGGGTATCTTTTCCTCAATTCACAAAACACCACAATCACACGTAGGGGACCCCTGCTACAAATCTCCCTGGGCTTCCACCTGTAGTCAAAAGATTCTGTTCAGAGTTTGGCTTCATCACTCAGGGGAGCAGATCCTGACACCAACGACTGAGTGATGTAATTTTTTGCTGTGTTCATTTCCTTATTCATATTTTTACCTCCCTTTGCTGCATATCTAGCATTAACAAAGAAATCTATGTGTGTTGCCTGACTTGCCCAGCATTTCAGATCTCCAACAGATTCCCTCACAACTCTTTCATCTTTCACAATAATGACCAGCATGCTCTGGGCATGGTTCCCTTTTGACTCCACCTGTTTGAAAGCCCCACAGTAGCATCAGTCCTGCCACAAATGAAATAAATCAAACACCACTTTTTCTTAGGAAATGGGATCTCTCTACAGCCCCATCTCACTAAAGACCTGAATTATCTGAGCTTGACCTTCTGCTAAATAATAATAATAATAATAATAATAATAAATAATAATAATAATATGTTTAACATACCACCTGGTACTCCAAGTGATGAGAAAACTGTTTTGAAGAAATGTGCTTAGGTTTGCTGGATGCAGGTGCTTTCAGAGCCTCAATTGGGTTCCATCACAATTTATATTATAGTACTACCCATAGCCACCCATGCCCCTGATGCATGGGTAGATGCCCCTAAGTTGCTCCTTTTACTTTTCCTTTTCTTTCTTTCCCTCTCCATTCTCGTCTTTACACCTCATTTGGGGAAAATACAACAAAAAAGCAGCTTTATGAATGAAGAAGCCACAAGATGGCATTATAGAGCAATTAAACGAGAAATCTTTACTGGAATCTGCTTTCTCCCTTGCCGTTGGAGAAGAATAAGGAGCAGGGAACAGTGCTCGTTGTAAGAGGGGACAGGTGTTTCGAGTAGCCTCCAACACAGCCACTGTCCCTTCTGTTGACGGTCTCACCTGGTTAACTCTTATTAACATTTCCAAGATCTCAAATGAAAGCCCTTCAGGAAGCAGAGGAGAGCACATGCCTCTTCATCTAGCCTGTGCTAGTGTTATTTTCCTCTTAGTGCACTGCTTTTTTCCCCCCTTCTTTTTCCCTTATTCACAGGTGTATGTGCTCATGTTTGTGCTGCTCTTTTTGGGGTGTGTACAGTACATGAACCTGTTGTCCCTTGAGGCTGTGGTTGTGATACACCTGTTTGATCTCAGAGTGTGCTGCAGCTCTGAGTGGTGTGAAGACGTGTTGTGGGCCTGATGGACTGAAGGAGAAGGGAAGCAAAGCAGTGTATAGGGTGTGCACATGTGTGTGTGCTGTGTGAGTGGCATGTACACACATAGGTTACATGAATACCTAGAGGTTATGTGGCTGAGGCATGCCTGTGCAGGGTACAGCAGTACGGCTCTGCTGTGAAACAGCAAACAATTCCAGTGGAAAGTGATCTTGGGAAATGGTAGTAGGTGCAGTGTGTACTATTTTTGTTGTGCTGTGGCAAGCTGTGTAGCTATCACAGTGCACTGTAAGCATGTGGGCATCTCTTGTGGCTTGCGGGCCCAGTGGCACGAAGCAGAGTGCGTCTGTGCCTTGGTGGGGTGTTAATCATTCAGGCAAACTGTGCCTGCATGGCCATCCTGGACACGGCCGTGCTGGCTTGGCTCTGTGGTGCAGCAGGCAGCGTGTGTGCATCAGCACTCCCATGTCTCATGTTTCCGTGGAGCGTATGATTTATGCATGCATGGACATGGTGGAGGGCACATACAGCTGGTTTTGGGCAGTCACAGCCCACTGCAGCAGTGAGTGCGGGGAGGGGGATTCGGTAACATTCAGGCCCATCCTGCAGCACTTGTCAGCACTGAGGGGGAGAAATAAGGATGAAAAGAAATCCAACCCCATTGCTGACTTTCCTTGCAGCTCAGCAGAGAGTGTGGCACCTGCAGAAACAGCTGGGCTGCTCACCAATACCTGACACAGGCTCGCTTGTTTTTGTAAATAATATAAAGTCTCCTTTATTCCACACTGTACATTGTTATGGGCCAGGTCACTGAATACATTAGGGCTGATCCCTCAGAGCATTCTGCAAATGAGACAGAGCTCAGAATGCACATGCTTGAGAAATCAGCTATTCAAAATAAAAGCTGGGATTGACAGACAGCTACGGTATCTCCTTTCTTTTTCTTGTGGTCAGTGAGGGCAGGTACTTTTCTTGGTGGCTGCTAGTGAACAAAGAGATGGAATGGTACAAATGTTGCTGTTTTACATACAGTGCTGTTTGAAGGAGCATGTAAAGAAACTATTTCCCTTTTTTTCTTAGAAGTCATCTTAGTATTGTTATTTTTATTACTCCTACCACTATGTTTATAATTATTACTATTATTAAATTCCTTCGTAGTCAAATTGGCTAAGGGAATCTTGGATTTTTTCCTTTTCTTTCTTTCCCCCCCCCAGCTATAAAAGAGCTAATAAGTTGCCGCACTGGGGCTCCAAGGAATTGATGCAAGATTATTCCCTCATGGATTACTCTCTCAGTGCTTTGTCCAGCTTAATTTTAATATTAGTCATCATTGTTTCATATTTGCATTGTACTCGAGTCAGGGTTCATTTCGATGCTGCATTTGCTTAAATATAAAGCAAAAAAGTGCACAGGGGCAAAGCTCTCTGTATACTGAGGTGTTATTTTTCACTGCAGTCCATGCCACAGTGTTGTTCCTTTGCTTTCCTTTTGGAAAATAAAGAATATTCCTACTATTTTGGAATACAGCTATGCAGTGGGGCTATACCCGTGTAACACCTCCCTGCTACCACTGGTCCAAGCCAGTCCCTGTCCCCCACCAACCTGTCACTGAGGGGTCCTGCCTCCCTCACCTAAACTAGTTTTGATGCCTGTAAGACACAGAGATAGTTCAACCTGTTAGCCCTGTAAAAAGCTATTGCCTCTTCTGTGTCTCCCCCCCACACACACACACACTGGTCCTGTTAATTTCTATCAACTCAGTGAGCTGATACTGCCCAGAGGAGATAATGCCATGGAGGGGATACAGCATGTGCCCCCATAGAGGACCCAGCTTCTGCACCTTTCAGTGACAGCCTGAGCTTGCATTTTGACGGTACAGAAGAGTTATAGGCAGTTTGGGGGGAAATCATCCTTAGTCCATAAAGAAAAGGAGCATGATCTGCCCACCAACCACATGTGCAAGTATGCCCTGCTCTCTCCCTCAACCTGCCTCAAACCTCCCGTGTAACCCCACCAAATGCAGTGGAGTTGCACCAGCTTTCAAGAGATTGGTTTCTGAAATGGGTCATGACAATAAGTGTCTAAGATTGAGCAGATGGAGTGTGTCCATGTCCTATGGGCCTTGCGCCCCACAGGCACAAGGGCAGGTTACCAGAAAGTCAACTCAGGATGGACAAGAGAAAACTGGTACTCAAACACATGCAAAATATACTGCAGGGCACTAGAACAATGAACTACAATGCAAAGAGCCACAGGGAACTACTGAAAATAGAGTGAATTGTTTACTTTGTGACCCACTCACAACAAATGAGGGAGGATCTAGGTCCTTACACGGAACCTCAGTCCCTGTGCTGCTACTGCTATTGCTACATATTGCTACTGCTGCTACAAAACATAGATGTGATGTATAAAACCAGAGCAAAAGGGAGATGTCTGGGGAGCCAAGATCCCAGTAAAATGATTCCGCAGCACAGCTAGAAGAGGAAGGCATCTCTAGCACTTAGAGCCCAATATCCCGGTTATTCATACGATATGAAGAGACAGCTCTGCACAACGCATTAGAGAAGAAATCCCCTCCCAGGAACACTGTGAGGTCCTGATTTAGCACAGACTTAAAAATGCATTTGAGTCTCACTATCTCAAGTGATGCTGACTTCTGTGTGTACACTATGGCTTTCAAAAACTTCACCAGAGCACAGACCAGCTTACACCTGAGAAGGGAGCTGATGTAGGCACAGTACAATTACTGAGGCTGACTGAGAGCCTTCTCTTTAGTGGCTATCCCTTTGCTACACACAACATGAGGAGACCTTTCTCGTAGGGTATCATCTGCTTCAGGCTGAAAGAGCTTAGACAGTACAAGGATGAGATGATCACCCATGTATGGGAGATTTCTGCTGAGTCTCTTTTTTTGCTCAAAGGGGACTCAAACTCTACTCTTGGGAAAAGTTGTTTTCCACCAGGCTTTCAGCTACACTGTGAGAAAGGAGAGAGAATTGTACCCTCTGCCTCCTAATACTGTGAAATTGGTGAGAAAAGACAGAAAGAATATACAGAGCGGAAGAAAGGGGAGTGACAAGAGTATATCTCCACAGCTCAGAGATTAGAGAGCACACTTTTGAGTGGGAAAGTTAATGTATTTGCCTTTCATTCAAGACTGATTTCATGTAAAATACATTCAGAGATTTATTTCTTTAAAGAAGAGTGAAAGAGAGGCTGGGCTATTCTTCAAGAACATACCCTATATATATGATTACAAAATAAGAAAGAAATGTTTTATGCAATTATTATAGAAGACAATATGACTAGACAGGTAGAGAAAGATAGAAAGAGGCAGACAGACAAATATAAAGGAAAAAAACAGAGAGCTTGCTAGCTCTTAGGAAAGCTGAGTATTATGAGAAATTATTGTGTAAAGTAGTAGTCGTGTAGAACAATAGATTAGGGAGAAAGTACCCTTAGCCTGTCACTGGGAAGGAAAAGCAGCACAAGTTCAGGATGCAGCGAAGCATCTAAAGGATGGTTGAGTGGGTTAATAATGTCACAGTGACATAATCAAATTAGTAATGCTATCTTGGCAATGTGGTCTAGTCTATCAAGGCATTTACCTGGTTACATTGTTCAAAACAATACCACTCCAGAGGCAGAGGAGTCCAGATGTCCTGCCCATCCTATTCAGGCACAGGCCATCCCCTCTTACGTAAACCCTCATTGCAGGGAGAAGGGAGTTAATGGGGCAGAAATTGTCGCCCAGATCTCTCCTCTCTCCCTGCCTTCAAGCCCTGTGCCCTGGATACCACCTTCCAGCAGCCTTGCTGGGGCAGCGCTCAGGGCCTTGAGGGCACAGCAGCACAATGCCCTCCCTGAGACACTTCTGCAAAACAGGGCTAGCAGCAGGGAAGTGGTATCAGCCTCCAGGGTGTGGGTAAACGCAAGGCAAGAGGAATGAGTGTTCCTGAAGTCCTTCCTAGAGGAAAAAGATCTTCTTGGGGAAGGATTAGAAGTTTTATTACGTACCTACTACCCTCTGTTTCACAGCACACTCTCACTAGGGCTCCACTCCCCCTTTTCTTTCCCCATCATCTTCTGTGATTCTCTAATAACTGTTGTGTGTCTTCCAGCCTGAAAGCAAGGTAGCCTGATGGAGCTAAGATGAATCTAGCTAGTCAGGGGAATAAGATAGGAATAAGGGGATAAGGACTGATCTTAAATGGTATGTCACACTTGCAACACCCAAAAGATGAAGCACAAGGACACGTCTGGAGATGGTTGGGAAGGATGCATTTATTTCACAAGAGTGTGTGTGTCCAGGCTAGAAATTTGTATAGGGAAGGGAGAAGGAAAGAAAGTCAGATCTTAAAAGAACAGTGACTGGTAGAAGGGAATATTTTTACAGTTTCAAATAATTAATTTGGGCTGCTGCTTTATTAGAGCAAATTCCCATGCCTCACTTTGTCAGACTGAGATTAAAATGTGTGTATATTTATATAGTTATCTTTCACAGAGGTGTTTAAATACATATATGTAGTGTATATGTGTATGCACACATGCATGGGAAAAAGAGAATCAATAGGTATAAGGGTCTTTGTTTCAAATTCTCACAAACCAGAAAGGACCATAGAGGCCACTGATATCTGTGTGAGAAAAGGCTGTCCCCAGCCCCCTCCATCTGCTCCTCTCTTCCAGGGCAGCAGGAGGAAAAGCAAGGAAATGCAATTCTCCCTGTTCCACTTCAGTGAGGAAGAAGCAGCACAAAGAGTCCCTGTGTCTGTCAGCAGGATTCGGAGATGGGCACAGGGCTCTTGGAGAAGGAAATAGAAAATAAAATCAAATGAGGCTTAATCCGAAAAGCAAACGTTTGCTGGGACAAAGCCACCGCAGGGATTGTCATTTCACAAATTGTATTAATCTGGGCAAATAGTGCTTCAGAAACAGTAACCATGGTGTTTATGCTCAGTTCCCCTTCCTGACCTTATCTTGCCTCCCTTGCTCTCCTCAATATGGGCCAAACCCTTATCACTTTGCACCAAAGGTCTCTTCCTCAACAGGGCAATCATGCAAACCTGGAATTTGCGCATGAATCCGATAAGGAAAAAAGATGACTGAAATGTGGATTTTTTTTTTTCCTTTAGTTTAACAATTAGTGGTAGAGATTAGTGTCACAAGATGACAAAACTGGGCACCCAAAACCCCATGGAGCTGTTCCTGCAATTTGTAGAGGCCATGTGCTGGTAAGTAGGACTGTGTTATCACACTTTGCATCCTGGGTACAAATAAATGTGCAAGGCTGAGCAGGTAGAGGGAGGGCTGGAAAACTATGCCATACATAAGGGAAACAGGGTAAGCAGGAAAGAGCAAGGAAATAATTAAAACCAGGCTTGCAACACTTCCTACGCTCCTTTTTGGTCCAGCCAACACACTGGCCACCTGTTTGCCTTGCAAGATGCTTTGCTATAGCTGTATCTTTCATTTCAGAAGGGAAGTGAGAGGACAAGTTTTTTTTTCTTCTGGAAGCCGATGGAATTTCTCTGCATTTGCCTATCTTATTATCTCTCTGTTGGCATCTAGACACCTACAAATCAAAGAGTTTTCTATATAGTACTTCTACCATGAGAAAGAGGATTCATGAATTTCAGTTCTGAGCGAAGTTGCACAGAAACAATAAAAGAAAATCAACCTTTTTTTCCCAATAAACACTCACTCAAATTGATGCTGGGAAAAGAGCTTTTTGGCTTATTATGATACAAAATCTACTAGGCCTTCTTACGAGCTGGGGAGGTGGGGAAAATATTTTTTTCTTAATTTCAAAGCCACTGAATATCATGATTTGAACATTTCAGATCAACCTCTACAGCTATTGAGTTTGTGTTCTGATTAAGAGAAGCAGTGAACAAAGGAGCAGAGAGTGTGTGGGGTAAGGAGGTAAAAGAGTAAAAAACTAGCACAGTGAAAAATCAGGCAGAGTGAAAAATATATTTAAACTGTGAAAATAAAAGCTCTAGAAGTGTGGAAAGAGCAAAAACTTATAGCAGGGAAAAAAAGCTATCTACTCTGTCTACCCAACAGTTCACCCTAATCTTATCTGTCATGCTAATTGCCAGATTTAGGTGTTTGTACCAAAGACGAGGGTGTGTGTGAGTTGCGGTGAGCTCATGTGTGGTGACTCCTGACAGCTCACACATACAACCCTCTGATTCCCCCCTTTAGCTACAGGAAAGACTTTTTTTTTTTTTCCTTTTCAATTGAATCACCATCAGAATGAGCTGAATTACAGGAAAGACAAGGTTAGGCAGCTTTTGAGAAATCCAATAAAAAAAAAATCCAAAGGAATCCCCAAACCCCCGAACTGCAGGAAATGTGCTAGTTCCTGTGTATTACATGATTTCCTTCCCAAAATATTATCGTTCAATACTCAGAAATATGCAATGGCATGTGATGCTTTACCTTTTCTTCCTGAGGCTTTCACTTAGTCTGCAGCTCTGTACAGTCTGCTGCACCCCTTTGAAGATATAGTGAGTTTTGCACCCACGTTTATCCCCTCTGCACTCCCAAAGTTACTATTTTTGGTTACATTAGGATGTAAATGGAGCTTAAACAGGGGAAGGTGCGCAGAGCAGCTGATGCCGGTTTAGTAATGCGGTGATGTAGCATCAGCTCGAGTGGCAACTACTCATTAGCAGCTAATGCAATCGCTCCTGCTAATCCAATCAACTGAAGTAGCTGGAGTCATTGCTTTCCAAGGATGGTCATCTTGCTCTCAACTATCCTAGGAGGTTAAGGGAGGACTAAAGGCAAGCTGACCTGGCTGGGCGTACCCAGCAAGTTCAGTCCCGGCACTGGGGGCATCCCCTACAAATTGGCCTTGAGTCCACGTGGCAAAACAGCGACAAGCCAAAAGTCAAGGCACCCTTTACAGTCTTTGATAAATACCACAAACAAGCTTCTCACTAGCTCACTTTGACTGCCGGGGACTGGAGGCTGGCTGGGATGAGGAGGACGATGAGATGGAAAGGGTTAACACACCATTATCCCCTCTCCGGGGGCTCCCACTCCAGCAAATTGCAATCCAGCCCTGAAAATTTTCAGCAGCCGCATCGATGTCATTCCACTGTGCCTTCATTACCTCCTGATCTCTAAATAAGGGCCAGCTGGGCTCAGAAAACATTATGTGGTGCTGTTACGACTGACATAAACCACCAAAGTGGCATTTTGCAGATGAGAAGAACGAGCAAAAACCCCGAAAAATCCTCTGCAGTTGGGTTTAAACGAGGGCTGTAACTTCTTACACATGTCCTGCTCCCAGTCTACAGGAAGAGGCTGATTAATCCTGCATGTGTTAGGCTGGAATATTGCATTACTGGAAGCAAAGAAACCCCTTAATCATATTGCTGGTTATGCCAGAGGTCTGTTTTCTCTCAAATGCATCACATTAAGAGCCATCCCTGGGCTACAGCACCGTCCCAGGCTATTTTTCAAGTTGCAGCACTACGTACAGGCTTTTTCATTCTGGCTTTGTTTTAGGGGCTGACGGGCTGGATTGTGGTTAACCTTGAGATAACCACAAGCAGCAAGAAAGTTCTGAGAGAAGCCAGGGATGGTATTTTATCATCTCCCATCTCCAAGAGAAACACCGATCAGCAAAGAAGAGCCTTGCTCTCAAAGCAGGGGGTGTAAGAGCTAACTGTGACACACAGGATGGGAAGCAGTGCTCTGTCTCTCTCCTCTTCTACCTTGATTTTCCTCCCTGACAAGAAGAAAGAATTTCAAAGTGAGGATTGCTGTCTGCACCTTCAAGCCCTTTCTGAGGGCACAGTTCCATCCTGATTAGGTGTGTGCTAGCTGGCAGGACATCCCCACAACCTCTTTCTCACCCAGTGTAGCAAGGCTGGTCATTAATGAGAGGAAAACTAACTCTCTGAGACCATATTCACTTAGGAGATCTGGTGCTTTGGGAATCTGTAACTCTTCCCTCGAGCCATTATGGGAGTGTACAGGGAAAGAAAAACACACTGCCTTGTTGGCACAGTATCTCCTTAGGAAGCCCAGGGGAGCATATGAGAAATACATCTTTTGAGATGACACACCATGCACCTGATCTCAATACCCTCTCCCATAACACCTGTGGGAGAGACACTTCTCTGTGCCAAGGAATAAAGGGTTTCCTTCTGATACTACAGGAAAGTTCTCATTCTTTGTTTACACCATAGTTGAGGTTCAAATATGCATCCATGACTGGTCTCCTGTAAATAAGCAGGACACACAGTCCCCCCCAAAATAATCCTGTCCTTCCTCAGCTAGGACATTTTCAGAGATCCGACAGCCAAATTAAAAAACATCCCCAGAATGGGAAGTCCTGGCAGCAGCTTCAACCATTAAAAACACAGAGACAAGGTCCGTGACAATAAACAATGTCCTGCAAAGCATGAAACTAAGCAGAAATATCTTTGGGGATGGCTGATTTTCACACTCAACCCCAGGGAGGAGGAGGCGACAGAAGGAAAAGAGCCTATGTTTGTACAAGCCACTTTGGACTTTCCCTTTGAACAGGGCACAGGGGCACTGAGTCTTACAGCCTTTTTAATAGGAGCATCTGCTCCTGTTCCCATCCCAGCTGGATGGCATCTATGCGTGTTTGCTGTTAGCGAGATGTGCCATGTGTCATGAGGAGGAGTGTATCCTGGGCAGGGAGCACATGCACATCTTGGAGGCCTTTACACCAGGGCAGCAGGTCCATTTGTTTGGCCTGGGCACTTGCTTGGGGGGCAGCAGCTGCATTCTCCATCTACTGTGGAATTTCCAAATGGTAAAGCCCCCAAGGGTGGTTGTTATTACCAGGATAATGTGTGTGCAAGTGAGGGTGTGGAGGGAGAGGGTTTCATGGGTTCCTTCCTCTTTATCTGTTTTATTTTATTTTTTTTCTTATTTTTTATTTCTCCCACTGACATCTGGAAATGAGAGTTATCTTGCTACAGACCCTCTGAACGCAGGCCATCTGTGGGACCATCTTTTCCTCCCCCTCAGTGATGACCTGCCCTGCAGGAGGTTGATGGTGATGGAGAGGGAGTGTAGGAAAAGTCACAGGGATGTCCCCATGGTCAATAGCAAATTTGCCAAAATGGGATTTCTGTCTCTTTCTGAGGCTTGTTACGCAGCTCTTAATGCTTTGGTAGGTGTTCAGAGGGATGAAAACGCCAAAACCGCTCTATTTATTTGCAGTTGTTCTCCTTATTCCATCTATGCATTTTTCCTGCAGAAACGTCCACTAGCAATTTGTAAAATGCTCATATTTATAGGGTGAATGGGGGCAGATGAATTAGTTCACCCTACCCTACCCCTTGTAAAGGATTCAGAAGCTCCATGGAGACCTGCAGCAGTCTCCTCTGCCCATCAGCAGCAAATTTAACTGCCCCATCTGCCACCCCAGTCCTCCAACAGAACAGAGAACGGGCCAGCCCTTACAGCTAAAGGACAGATCGTACACAAACTACCATATGCAGTGGCTATTATAGGGTTTAGTCCAAATGACTTGCATGCAAGAGCAGTCCCAACCTCATCAATCCCCAAATTTGAAGTAGGAACATTCCACAGAACGGGGAAGAGTTTCTGCTTAGTAAAGAAATCTTTGCCTGAGAAAGCTTACTATGAGGTTTGTAAGAGGAGCCTGCATCGATTCACGCTGGGTGTTAATAATAAATCCAAAGAGCTACAGCACTGGCTCCTCGCCACCCACCTCGGCGAACCCGGCTGAACCGAGCAGACGCACATACAAGTCAAACTCTGTGGGCTGGATACACAACAAGGTACTGTTGTCCCATCTGTGGCAGTGCACACGCCAGCAGATATCAGCCTAACACAAGGCGAGGAGATACACGGGGAAGGGGTTGATTTTCTCCTTCCTTCCCACTTTTTTTCTTTACTGCTCTGAGCTGGGAAGGGAATCTGGAAGCTGGTGCATGTCCATGGTGCTTTGGTACAGCAAACACAAGAGGATGCTCAACATATGCTCTGTTTGTGCTATGACACAGGGGCAGACGTTATGGGACTGATGTAAGCACTACCTGTGATGCTGACACCCCAAATGGTCCGTGGTGCTTTATGAAAACAATGAACCGCCCTCTCGCTGTCCAAACATTGGAGGTTTGTTTCCACCAGGAGCCCCCAGCACCCACACCAGGGCTAACACCCTGCAAGGGCTGGTGTGAAATTTGCTGGACATGACCTGGTTAGTGTCTCCAAGGCCTAATTGGCATCCTCTGCGATTGGTCTGGCTCCGGCTGCCAGGAGAGAGTAAACTGTCTCCTCCTTTCACAGATGGGATGGGGGAAGGGGTGACCACCGTGTGTCTGTGTGTCGGTGTCAGGGGATGGCAACAAAGGATGTCAAGAATGTGGCGCTGCCAAGGGGCTTGCATATTTGGCTTATAACCTGATGACTACAAGGCAGGTGGCAGAGTCTATGTCATGCCCGGTAGGGAGTGGGGAGGGAAGGGAAAGAAAGGAGGAAAAAATAAGACTGGTGCAGATGGGAAGTGCCAGCTCTTCTTGCTGGAACAGAGCTGTTCAATTGGGAAACCCAGCCAGAGAAACTTAAAAGGACCAGGAGAGATAAAGCAGAACTGGTCAGCATCAGCAAGCATCTCCTGATCCTTTTCTACAACCTGCCTCATTGCTATTTCAAAAATCTCTTTTTGATAGAAAATTAAATTAAAACCCCCACAATTTAAAAAACAAACAAACAAACATGGAGAACAAGCTAATCTCAGAGATTTCAAATAAGTATGTGACATGGGTGTGTGTGAAGGAAGGAAGGGAGAAAGAGAGACAGAGATTTAAAAAAAAAAAAAAAGAAAAACAACCTAGAAAAACTTCTTGGAACAAAACACACACGAGGTAATGCCAAAAACTTGAGAAGGAGAGTGGTTACACACTAATTTAATTCTCTAATCCCCCTACTCCTGTCACTGTTTACTCACTGATAAATGTGCAGTAGCTTCAGCAAGACAGCCACATTTGCAGAAACTGACAGCCTGACTCAGAGACTATTTACCTAAAGACCATGAATATTAAAACAGGTTTCCAAAAGGCCCCCGTCTTGAAGGAGAAGATTAGCATGGGGCCTCTTGCTGACAGACTCTTCCCTCTCCACCCCTCCTTCCCCCACTCCGTGATGCATCTCTTGTGCAAACACTTGAGAAGTATCACCTAGCTGAAGAACTGAAATATTGGAGCAATGCCCTGGAGCTGTGCATTCAGCTTTAGCCTGACAGTGAAAACACCCATCCATCCAAGACAGAAGCTGGGGTTAGTTTTTTGGGGTGGATTTCCTTTTTGGTTGTTAGTGTGTTGTGTTTTTTTTTTTTCTTTAAATAATTGATTGAAAACGAAAATAATCCCCACATGGTTTTGCTAATTTTTTTCCTTCCCTCTGGAAGGTGAACTATGAGCACAGAGTCCTTTAATAGAATTAGAAAGGCAACAAAATTATATTCCAAAGTCATAATCCTTAAATGAGTTTGACTCTGTCTCCTATGATGGTGCATGGAATTCACCAGAAAGCTGGAAAAAGAGTAAAGTAGAACTAGAAAGGCCAGAGAAAAGGATAGCTTTAAAGATTGGAAGGAAAGCATAGTTTCTACAGGACAGAGAAGATGAAATGGTCTAGATGACACAACAGAAATGACAAAACAGAGTAGAAATCAAATTGTTCTATATAAAACAGCAAATAAAATTTAAAAAATATTTTTAAAGAGGCAGTTACGAATCACTTATTGTAATTAAAAAAAAAGTTAAACTATCTGAGAACAAGTTTTAAATAGAAGTAAGAATTATTGGGTTTTCATGCCATGTATATTTTACTGGAGAAATTCTTTGCCACAGAATCTTGTGGGGACCAAAGTTATAATTAGGTACAAGAAAACCTTAAGAAATTTATGAAAACAGTGTAAAAAGTGCTTCAAAAGGCAATGATGCAATAGCTAGCAAAGAATCACAGACTGTTGGAAGAAAGGCAAAGTAGGCCTGTCCTGTTTGGCAGTGGAGTTAGAAGAAAAAATTATTTGCATGAATCTTATTTCTCTCTCCTTTTTACCCCTCCTCTCTACTGGGTGTGAGAAGCACTCCCTTTCAAGAGAGAAAGCCTCCACACACTCAGAAAGAGGGATGTGCATGTACAAGCCAGGTGGGCACTGAATGTAACTCTCCCCATGTAGCCTGAATATTAACACGATTGACTGTCTGACCCACCCTGGTGAGAGCAGTAAGTCCCACGTCTCTCACAGTGGATGGCAACACTACAGTGTGATGCATTTGTCCTGATACAGACAGTATTGCCCATCCTTGGAAATGGGTAAATATCCTGGCTCTGAGGACAATTACTTCCAGTCTTCCCCTTAGGTCAGTGAACTATTCAGACAGAATTAAGAGTTCGTGATTTTCCAGCCTCTCAAGCTGCTCCAAGATCTCGTTATGTAGTTGCTCATTTGACATGGAATGACAACCCTGTTGAAGTCAGTGGAGTTATTCTGTTGAGTTTTTTTAGCCCCACATGAGGATCAGATGTTTTCAAGGCAAGCCTTTGGAATCATTACTGTCAACTGCATAATGGGCAATGTTAACACGAGGACAAGCATATTTGGCTTCGAGTGAAAAGGGTTAATAGTCATCCTATTTTCATTCCCCCAGCATCCCTGGACACCTTTCTAATTGCATCCAAACAGTCCATGCCTGGAAAACTACTGCCAGTGAGGCTGCCCCTCAGCTTTGCCTTTAGCAAAAAATCAGATTTCAGTAGAGCAGTGCAAGAGGCCACTTGGTCAGAAAGGCCTTGCAAACAGTTCGTGATTGAACATGTGAAAGGGTTAAACAATGAGACCACCTGGCACACACACAGCTCTTCTCTGAGCTACATCAGACCTACATTTCTGCCTCCACAGCAGTCCAAGTAACAACCCCAGACCCTTCAATATTCATAGTTCTCAGCTGCCATGAGGCTAAAATTACACAGAGAGAGATGAAGTCTCCTTGTGAACACACTGAAGACTACTGAAAGACACCTCTTGTTCAGAGGGATGGGGTGAGGCAGGAGACAAAGTGCATGGAAATCTTTGATAACACAGATGGGAACTTCTCAATGAACATTTTTTGCAGGCTGGAATTGGTATCTTGTTAAAGCAAGAGTTTAATTATAACTAGAGCTACTAAAATGAACAGGCAAAGGTGGAATATTAGGAAAGCCTCCTGGAATCAGAAATGAAACATCAGAATGTACACGAAATTAGAGTTATTTCAGTCTCAGAATTTGGCCTGGGAGAGAGTGGCTTCTTCAGCTTCTCTTTAGAGCACTTTCCTCTGCAAAACCTCTTCCTAGTACCTGAATTCACCTCACTTTCTTTGCTGACCACAGGCTTTCAGTAGAAGCTGAGAAGCCTGTCATGACTCTAAATATATACTTGCATGGACAAATTGAGCCTACTTCAGATCCAAATTTAAATGCAAACTTTAATCCATGCTTAAAGGTTAAAGAACAAATGCTATGAAGTTTAAAAGGTGAAAGCAGTGTTTCCTGATTATCTCACAAGAAACATTTTACTTTCTGAGACACCTTAAATGGAAGAGGTTTTGGATGCCCTTTGGTTTAGTGGTTGCCAGAACCTTGGAGTGGGTTAATGCAAGCAAGCGTCACTCCATGCTACACTTGTTTCTTAAATGCTTCTTTTAAGCATTCACTTTTAGATCATTGAACAGATGGGTCTTGGGTATGTCTCTCCCAAGGAGGCTGAGCAGGTATGGTTTTCTGTATTGATTGATAGCTCATTGTGAACTTAATTATTTGGGAAGCTTTTATCGCTATGCTGTTTTCTCTCAATTGGATATACAGGGGAATATCTACACATGTGGAATTACAGCAACCCAGGAGTATAGGCAACATACCCTTTATTTAGAAGAGTCCTGCAGTCTTTATGAAGTTGAGCCATGCCCAGACTCCCAAAGCCTGACAAATCCACTCTCAGTCACAGCTCAGGTGACTCATCCATCTCACTTGCAATGGTTGTTCTCTGTTGCACACAACATTATGCCAGTACACTGAAATGCCCCAAACTCTTTCCTGCTCAGTGCATCCGTGTGCTCTGTCAAAAACTGACCTACTGTGGACTGCGGGGTGTGTCTGTGTTTGTGCAACCTGCCACAGATGCCCTGTAGGGTGGTGTATCTCCTAGTCTGACTCCTTGCTTGGAGCAGGAGCTCCTCTGATAGGCATATTGCCCAGTAACGATGCTGTGCACAGGCAATTGCTCTTGTGATGTGCCTCAGCAGAACAATCACACATCCATCTGCACGTTTGTGTGCTCCTCAGGCAGTTCTGCACCCCTGATCCATGATAAGACCCTATGTATAAAAATTAGCACACTGGGAAGGGATAAACTTGAGTGATCTGGGAAGACATAAAGGTCTTAAACTTCTATTTAGATATTTTATGCCCAATATGAGGAAGGAAGATTAGGGTCCTAAAGAAGAATTTAAACACATAAACATTTTCATGGGTGTAGGAGGCTGTCAAAGAACATACCACCAAGAGTCTGAGGAAATAGTTTCTGCTTTAACACCCGCAACCACGCACTCATCACCCATAACACATGCAGACAGTCCTCCTCTTCCCTCTCTCTTCCTTCATCTATGGCAAAACCACACTATTCAAACTTTTCCACTATCAGTAAGAGAAGCTGCCATTTACACATTTACAGAGCAGCAGACACAACATCAGTTTAATGATATAAGGAGGCAAAGAAATAAGGAGCTTTCTCGATATAATGTATACACATATATTTTAAAGACTCAGCAGGAGAGACTCTGCTGTCATTTTAGTTTATTGAGAAATAGCTAAATATTAAAGAGAGCTGGGGCTGATGGAATTGGATGGAAAGTTATATCTCTGAATCTATTTGTAATCACCTGTGTCTCTGCTTCTTTTCTCATAATACCTGCAGAGACAAGACATACTGCAAGCTACCCCCAGAGCATCTTATAAAGAATGTAAGGGTTTTCCAGCCTCTGGCATTCAGATGGTGTTGGAGTGGAGCACGTGTCAGCCCTGATAAAGCAGGAGGGAGTTCAAACCAGGTGCTTGCAGCATTTGCCTGGAGAGGGAATGTGTGATGGCTACTCTACAGGAGGGATCACAGTGGCAGCAGCCATGGTGTGACTGACCTGTGTGACTGTAAGAGGCCTTTAAATCTCTCCCTCTTGTCTGAGGATCCCCACCTGCTCCTTGCAGCTCCTGCACTGAGACAACCCCAGACGCATGTGCCTCCCAAGCTCTCCACGTGTATGCTCCATGTGCATTTCTTTATCTCTGTGTGTCCGCCCTTCCCTCATCCTTTCATAACAGCTCCAGATGGGTGTGATTAACAACACACATGCCTTACACACCTTCTGTGGGAAGTAGTTTTCAGCAAATTTCTTTAAATTACCTTAATTTTACAGGTAGGCAGAGGGAAAATGAATAACACAAGTCATGCAGCATGCCCAATGGAAAAAAAAAAAAAAGTGGGAACAGAATCCAGTTTTACTTTTTCTTATATTTTTCCTCTACTTTCTAGGCAACACAGTGTGCTGTAGTACTTGTATTATAGGTATTACTGGTATTTTAAAAATCAGTCACAATTGTGGATTTGAGAAAAGGATTGAGAGACTTTCTGAGATTTATTTTTTGTCTCATACATATGCTCTTGCCAAATTATTTTTTGAATAGGTACTGACTATTTTTTTTAAGAGCTATTCACAGAGGTGCATGGGAGAGACATTTCCTGGACTACAGCCAAGTGGCAGCCATTTGTCATCAAGGCAAAACATTCAATACCCAGTTGTAGTGGATGGTTTTGATCAGGCAAGGAGTTTAGCTGGCAGTATGGATACATGATTTTAGACCTTATTTCAGTTCCTAGTCCGTCAAGTTGCTTGTCCCATCTCTAATTCCCCACAACTGGCCACTAAGTCAGTATTTTTCTGATTTTCCTAAGTTTTTGAGGCAATATGTCAAGTAATAATCAAGAGGCACTCCATAGCCTGGCACAGGGAGTACAAGCACCTAGGCAGGCAGATAAATTGTTTGTGTTCTCTGCCTGGAAGAGCATAACTTTTGCAGTTGTGTGTTTCCAGTAGGAGCATTCGTAATTATGAATTCAGCAAGTCACTGCGCTGTGCATATTCCACAGCGGCTCATGGAGAAATCATTGTCTGTGAAAAATGCTTCTTCTATGCAACAGGCATAAAAATTGAGTGCAAACTGTCCATGAACAGGCAGAACAAATTCAATTCGGGAGTCACAGGGCTATTGTGTCCTGCACAACAGTCTGTTGTCACAGAGTTCTGCATAGGCTCCAGGGACAGACATAGGAAACTTTGACTTAATTTTCAAATTATTTTTAGTTTGGTTTCCTAAAGAAATGAGGGATTTTGTGATTTTTCTGTATCTTAATGTCTATTTACATCTCTCTCTCTTTTCCCTCAATAACTTTGAACCAATTGGCACAGGAGGTTTCATTTGCAGCTTGATAGACATGAGAGAAAGTAATCACACAACGCTGTAGGGAAATAGGCTCTGCTGGTTTTTTTTCATTTTCCAAGAAATGCATGTTTTTGAAAAAACTCTCCTGGAGAAGTGGGGGTGTTTTTGAGTATTGACTTCTCCCACCATTAAATATATAGTGAATAAATTGAGATCCTTATTTGAAGCAAGTTCTAAGGTAAGACAGTTGCTATTTGTGATTTACTTTTCCATGTAGGACAGAGCAGATATCCTTCAGCCCTTTGCTGCCTGGAAGATCAAGGTATGAGCACGTCTTGTCTGCAGTATTTGATCCTAGCAGGTTACTACTTTAGTCAGGATGATATTGAGGGGTCTTAAAGACAACAGACTCTGGGCTCAGGCTTAGGAATCACTGGCCTAAACACATCAGTCAAGTAGTCATGTCTACTGCTCTGTTGCTGGCTGGTGAAATAATCAGTCTGGCTCCAGAAATTCATTCAGTGATTTAAGGCCAACTTTATAGTCATCCTCATGACTGACTTAGGTATCCCTTTTGCTTTTCAATCCTTAAGGCTAATAAAAATAACATGAGCCTTCGTGCTTTTCTAACTTTTATGGAGAAACAGATTCAGACAAAGCCCAGTGTAAAGGATCTACAGAGCCCATCTCTTCCCTCTCTCTGTATATACTTCACTGACAGATCAATCCTGACCTTGCAGCAGAACAACCCAGTAGGTAAAGAACCAGCATGAGACTGAGCTGCAGGTAAGTCATTAGCCATTTTCAGCTGCTAGCTCATTAATTTCCATAGGTGCCTAAAAAATTTCCAGCATCTGGACTTCTGTACATCTGTGCCTTGGTTTGCCACCCACTAGATAGGAGGAAAACCCACTGGTCTGTTTCACAGGAGGGTGGATTTCAGTAATGCATTCCCATTATGTAGTGCCCAGACACTGCACAAACAGCAACCATGTACATACATCCTTGTAGATCCTTCCTCTGCTCCACAGGACAAAATTCAGCAAGGGCAGAGCAGACTAGACTCAACCCTTAGCTAGAGTAAATTGAGGCAATCTTATGAACTACCACTTTACTCCTGCCTGGCTCTAGAGTACATGATGAGGTGTGTAAGCTGGATGTTCCTCCACACTTCTAGGAAAACCAGTCAAGCAAGAATTCAGATTAAGAGAAGTGTGCACAAATGTTTTCTTTATAGTAATTAATACATGATTAATAGGAACAAATTCTGAAAATAAATGATTATAAGATGTCTCTATAGCATGCCACCAGGATGATGGGGATAAATGATGCAGAGGCACCTGAAAGTTGAGAGCCCATTACTAAGCATTTATAAACAGAAATGCATAAAAATATTTATCCATGTCTTTCTGAAACATGCTCTAATGTGTCTTCGAGCAATTTATCAGCTAAAAAGTAATTTTCATTAATCACTTATTAATTATTAATAAAGTGTTTGTAAGTGTCACCTTAATTTAAAGAGCTTCTGAGTCAAGGTGGAATTCCAGACTTTCCTTCAAGGAGATCTTTTTCCCCAGACCGGAGTCCTTCAGATTCAAGTGACCTTGGTACATCCTTCTTCACCCAACCCACTCTTGGCCTCCACAATTGTTAGGCTTGCAAATGGGACTAAGTCATGTTTCTGGAAACTACAATTTGTCATTTTGGAAGGAAACTTGATCAGATCCTCTCTCCCCACTCACAAAGCTGGATGCCCAGACCTGGGAACGCAGCATTCAAATGTTTCAATTTATCATTACAGTGGAACCCTGAAGAGATCACATCTGCTAAGACCATAAATTGGACAAGATCCCACTTCAGAAGGAGCAGGCTCAGCTCGATATTCCCATTCTTGAACAAGGGACCAATTAGGCAGGCTTATTTACCTGCCATAAAATGAGATGTTAGCCAGTGGGAGAAGTCACTTAAGGACAACAACAACAAAAAGTCTTTCTGATCTCTCTGTTAGAAATGGCCAGCTGAAGAAACAGATTCTCTCCACATTCTCACTTCAGCCTCTATGTCCTCTGTTCCTTCTGTTTCTTCATTCCTCCTTTCAAGTCAATCTCTGCCCCTCTCTGCCTTTTCCCTTTCGTCTTACACATTTTATCTTCCTCTCTGTCCCTTCTGTCTCTTTCTGCTCACTCTTCTTTTACTTAATTTTTCCCCCTCCTCTTTTGGTCTCTCTTTTTTCTTTCTCTTTTCTTTTATTTCTTTCCTTTTTATTTTTTTTTTTTTTTAGCACATGCACACTTCCAGATAAGATTTAATTTTGAGCTTTATTACTGAACAAGCAATCAAAAAGGTCTTACATCTTGGAACAGAACCTGGGCTACAAAACGAGCAAATTGCTCACACTGCTTTCCCTTCATAAGATTTTACAGTAAGGACTGGATCTTCCTCTTGCCAAAAATGGGATTCAGGCCCCAAGAAACAGTAAGGGGGAAATCTTCAGGCTTAAAAAGTGATATTTTCTGCTTCTCCTCATAACTTCAAAGAGGCTTCTTCACTAGATGGATAATGGTGTGTGAGCATCCAGAGTGGAAGCAGAGAGAAATAGACACACATCTGTCAGGGATTGTCTGTGCACATTTATCCTGTCTCCATGCTGGGGAATGGATGTGATGACCTCTTGAGGTCCCTTCCAGATGTAGTCGTCCATGAGTCCATGAATAATTGCCTTCATGATCTGCAGTTTATCTATCCAAAGAAATAAGCCTCAAAATCTTCTGAAAATACATATCCTGTGGGCTGCCTGAGGATATTGCCCCTCCATCCCTGGAGTGTTTCACCCTAATTTAGACTCCATAGAGGGGGTGTCTCCCTGCTGATCCCTGCAGAAATATAGCCCCTTTCACATCTAGCAAAGGAATTAAAGAATAAAGCTGATTTATCTCAATAGAGAAAAGAAGGGAAATTTAGGCTCTAAATGGGAAAGAAAATTTCTATACTCTGCTTCCTCAGAAGACAAAGACAGAGAACAGGTAGCTAGATCTTGGTGATGCCATATTTTGGTTTCCCAGTATTGCCTCTCCTCCAGTACATGTAGGATTAAACTGTGGCTGCCTTTCTGGGGTTATGAGATGTGGTAGTGCACAGAGCACCCCCATCCCTTCCAGAGGGGAGCCACAGGAGAGAAGACTATGACCCCTTCTGTTTTTCAGTCAGAGAGTGTCAGTCAGAAGGTGAAACAGTGTTCATCCATGTAATGATGTTTTCCATATTCATCCACATAGGAATGAACACGGAAAAGTCAGACATATTTTGCCAAAGTGGGACAAAGGAAAGAGAAATGAAAATAGTGAAAAGGAAAAGAATGATAACAATGAAGAAAGGGGCTGGAAAGAGATCCATCATGAGTGTCTTGTGAAATACAGACATGAAAGTGGGAACTTCGTGCTTATCTGAAAGAGGTACAATCCTCCTCCACCTGAACTACTAGACATCTCCAGCTGATTTATCCCAGGTATTTATTTAACCCTAAACTCATCCTTTTCTTTTCACAGGCTGTTGTGGATCGGCACAAATAAACACTGTCGTGGCACTGACCTTTGTTCAGATATAACCTATTCAAAGAGAATTTAAGCTGTCTTCATTATGGCAGGGGAGGCTGGTAAGTAGAAGAGTGGGCCTTTCTGGAGAAGCTGGTCACGCAACATTAACTTACTGAAAAGGTTCCTGGTTAATGAATATAATGCATAATAAGGATATTCAAGACTTAATGTGGCATTTTTAGGTTGGTCAGATCTGGGATATAAGGAGTTTATATTATCCTACCTTTTCAATAGTCATGACAAAAATAATAGAGGAAGTTTCATATCACACTTTTTGTCTCTTCTGAATCATCAGAAATCAAACAGAGTTAAAAATGAACATGGATGAGATTCAACTCAGTAAACATAGATACCTCTGTATATCTTACCTAGTCACCCTCAACTCCCTTATTAGACAAAGAGAGAATTAGACACTTCCATGCACTTCAGCAATTAATTTCCTCTTAATGTACATATCTAAACCAGAGATCAGGGAACTGTATAAGAAAGAAATCTTACTTTCATATGTTGACCATAATGGGAACTTACAGTTCCATATGAACTATCAGTTCAGATGCAGATTTCCAAAGCTAGATTAGATTTCAAATTTGTAAGTTAAAAACAATAATAATTTAAAAAGTATATACTTTACAGAGTTTACAAGGAAAACAATGTCATCTCTATGGTTCACTCTCTTAAGGAGCTATAGAGCAGAGAGATGATTTTAAAATGAGCATTTCCTGGTCATATTCAAAACCTCATAATTTTTTCTTTGTATTTTCAAATTCAACTCTCCTGACCAATTTTTCATAATCTTTCTTATTTCTTTCATTTTCTCTGTCTCCTTCCAACAATCTCACCACTTGTTTCTCCACTTCCTTTTCATCTTGAATACAAAGAGCAGGTTGATCCCAGCTCTGGCCCTGGAAATGTCAGGCTGAAAATGTTACTCTTGGAGTGATTTGCATGCATTACAAAGTGACAGGTGACAGGAGCACACAACCTCAGCTAATAGATGATTAATGATGTGATGTTGGCCAGCACTGTTGACTCGTTTTCCTGCTCTTCGGGAAACTTCAAAGGCAGCTGGCATTTCTGTTGCCTTATGACAGGCTCATAGGTGAGTGTAATTGTTTAGTCCATATGTGCATAGCATAGAAGGAGCCATGAGCATGCTCATGGAGCACATTTATCTGTATGTGTGTATATGAGGCGATGTGCAGGGTCGTATGCATGAGCTCCCGTGTGCTCCTGTGTGGCACACAAGCTTCTCATATACAAACTGCCTGGTTTCTGTGGGTTGCTGAGAGCATCATTATCCAACTACTATATTCTGAATAAAATACCATGGCCCATTTGGGGTTACAGTCTAAAGGAATGAAGGAAACTCACTGGAATTTTAATCTGGATGGAGAAAAATCAGCCCCAAAGTAAACAGTATGTTTGGAAAAGAGCCCAGTAAATAGCAATCAGAACAGGATTAGAAATAGGTCAAGGCTGTAAAATTGGATCTTTTTTCACACCCCTTTTTTTTTTTTTCTCAGCAAAATTTGGGAGGGTTGAGGTCATTAAAGAGATTAAGGCTAGTTCAGACTAAAACCCCACCCAGAATCTGAGGCATAAGCTCACTTCTGACGCATACATTATAAGATTGGAGTTCAGTTAAAGAAGTATTTGGAGTTTTCTAGAATAATATTCTTAGGCAGGATCCTCCCAACACATATAGATGCCAACCTTTGGATTTAAAATTCTTGTAATCAGTAAAGGTGAAGGAAATCTCATTTCCTACTCCACACATGAACACCCCTGCCTTCTGCCCTGGGTTTCCTATTCCCCAGCGCACTGTATTCATGAATCTCTTTCAAAGATGCTCAGTATTAGTGGAAAAGCAAGAAAACAAACTGTAGATGAGAGTTGGGGTTTGCAGTTCTGAACAAGAATCAGCCAAATTGGTCTTAAAAAAAAAAAAAAAAGAAATTAGTAGTTTGCTGAATCAAAAGTCTGTGTGGGATTTTTTTTTTTTTAGATGGAAAAGAAAAAGTGTGGAATTTGGACTCTCTTTGAAACAACATTAAACCAACAACTTCTCAAGAGCCAATACAGCACGAAGATGCTTTAGCATAGAGGAAGAATGCAAGGAGAGCTTAAAATAGCCACATTTTTACTTTGTTCTTCCAATAGCTGTCATTCGGAAAAGCACAATGCAGATGTCAAATGCTGAAAATATATATTCCTAAAACCAGAGACAAATGGCCAGAGGAGGCCTTGAAAGATTTGTATCTTCTGTTGATTAAAAGGCGAACGTAGGAGAGTCACTGAGATAAATCTTCCTGCACAGAGTCATGTAAAATTGGATTTGAAAGGTCCTCAAGAAATCAGCTGGGCTGTGGTCAAGAAACCTGTCCTAAGCAACTGAAGCCCATGTCTGAGCTCTGAGCGAGTCCCAGCATAGGATACACTCAACAAATCAGCTGGATGCAGAAGGGATTTTGGATCTGTCTCTGAGTGACTGCCTGAAACCCATCCTACAGTGGTTTCTCATCTCTTTAGATTCAGCATAGAGGGGAGATGGGCAGGTTGCGAGATGCTGCTTACAACTTGAGGCAAAGGCTTCAGTACTTCTAAAACTGTCACTTTTTTTTGTTTGGGTGTGGTGTTTTTTTTTTTTTTTTTTTTTTG